>JAVSCE010012455.1:0-492115 GCA_032199065.1 Smutsia gigantea | reverse complement strand
AGATAAGAAGACAGGCCTTGATGAAACGAATCAATGGTGCTAGAGATCAGAACTCTCATTTACCCTTGGGTAGAGGTTTTGGACAAGAGGAGGAATGAGGAAGCCCACTGGGATGATGGGCTTCATCTGGGTGGTGCCCATAAGGCACATGTGGAAATTAACTGAGTTATGCATTTAAACTGTGTGCACTTTAGTGTAAAATTATACCTCAGTAAAAGAGTAAAACTAAATGAAGGCCCAGAGAGGGTAAGATGACACTGCAAATGAATGGCAAGAGACAAGCCTAGGACTCAGGCTTCCTGGGGTCCCATTCACAGCCCTATCCATTCCTCCACTGCATTTTTGCTGCTATAGCAACTCAGTGATGCTCCAATAGCCGGTGGGTTTGGACCAGGGCAGGAACCCATGGCATATGGTACACGGTACATGAGATCCAGGGAAGGCAGTCCAGTGAGGATTGGGGCTAAACCTTGAGGGTATTTAACCTGAGCAAGGTTTAATGAGAAGTTAGAGTAGCAATAGTATATTGTAGCAATACTAATAGCTAACATTTATTGAATACTTATGACATAGCAGGCACTATTTTAAATACTTTACATGTATTAAATGACACAACAGCCTTTATGGTATGTACTATCATTCATTAATCCTCATTTTACAGATATGAAAATAGGCCCAGATTAAAAAATCTGCCAAGGTTTCACAACTAGAGCATGTCAAAGCTGATATTTGGTCTCAGGCAATCTGAGTCCAGAATCCACAGACCGGCCCTTATTAAATCATCGGCTGCTGACAGAAGGGCAACCTCTGCTCAAACTGACTCCTACCATCCCACAGAGGAAACACCCAATATTTGTCCAGCTGTCCAGATCAGCACCGACCCTGGAGCTTTCCACAGAGATTTGTCACTAGCACCTTCACCCATTGCTTCCTGGGTCATCAGTACTGAAAAGCAGAGAGGGCATTCACAAAAAGCCCAAACTACCTGTGACTGGGTTGCCTTGGCTGCACTCAAGAACAATGTGGGGCGGTTCTGAGCTGAGCACTCAGGGGCCCAGCTACGTTGATCATCAGAGAAATTCAAATTCAAACTACTCTGTGATACCACCATACACCCATCACCATGTCTATAATTTAAAAAAGACAGGAAATACCAAGGTTTTCTCATAAGGACACTAATCTTATTGGATCAGGGCTCTACCTTGATGACCTTTTTAACCTTGATTTCTTCCTTACAGTCACGATGACTGCTTCAACATATGAATTTTTGGGTGACAATTCAGTCCATAGCTTTCTGCCCCTGGCTCCCCCACCCACCAAATTAATGTCCTTCTCCCACACAAAATACATTTGTCCTAGCCCAACAGCCCCACAAATCTTAGCTTATTCTGGCATCAACCCCAAAATCTAAAGTCCAAATATCATCTAAATAATATCTAAATCAGATATGCGTGAGACTCGAGGTATGATTCGTTCCGAGGCAAAATTTCTCTCCAGCTATAAGAACTTGTGAAATCAGACAAGTTATGTGCTTCCAAAATACAATGGTGGGACAGGCACAGGATAGTCAAAAGGGAGAAATTAGACAAAAGGGTGAACTGGAAGAAAGAAAGGGTTGCTGGGTCCCGAGCAAGTCCAAAACCCAGCAAGGCAAATTCCATTAGAATTTAAGACTGGAGAATAACCCTCTTTGCCTCGATGTTCTGCCCTCCAGGCCCCCTGCAGCGCAGCGCCACCCGCCTGGCTCTGCGGGGCTGTCTGCCCCTTTGCGTCTCTGGGGTGGCCCTGCCCCAGCTGCTCACTGCTTTGGCCCCACCCCCGGGCGCTGGGCAGGGCCCTCCTGGCACCGACACCACAGACAGGCCCGCCCTCTGAGGAAACAGCCCTACCCGGCCTGGGGCTCTGGTTGGAGTGGCAGTCCTGATGGTCTCTGAATTGCCTTCAACACCACTCTTCCCTTTCCCTGAGGAACACTGCATGCCAGCAACTGAACAGGTCTATGGTTCCAGCTTACGGAATCCAAGAAGTCCAACAGCCTCCCTTCATGCGGCCCCACTGTCTCTTTAGTTCATGCTGGCAGTGTCTCTGCTGGTAAAGTCCCACTCTGCTCATGGCTTCCGCTGCTGAGATGGCTGATTAAGGCCATGAGTCCCACCCACGATCTCCTCATCTACTGGCTCTTCAGTCACACTCTCAGTGGACCTTTCAGAACAAGCTTTCCCATTTCTTGCAATATGGATGGGCTGAGACTTTTCCAAATCTCCAAGTTAAGGTTAAATGGGGTCAGAAGGGGAGAGCCCTGTTCTGATAAGATTAACACCCTTTTAAGAAGAGATACCAGAGAGCTCTCACGTTCTCTCTCTGCCACGTGAGGACACAGCAGGAAGGCGACCACCTGCAAGCTAGAAAGGGAGCTCTCAGTAAAAACCAAATCAGCTGGCACTTTGATCTTGGACTTGCAGCCTCCAGAACTGTGAAGAAATACATTTCCGTTGTTTAAGCCACCCAGCCTGTGGCACTGTGTTATGACAACCCTGGCAGATGAATATAGGCAGTGTCTCCTCAGCGTGAACATATGTCAACCCTATGCCTCAGCAATTTAACGTGCAGGTATAAATACAAAAGAAATGAGTGTATATGTGCACCAAAAGACAGGAGCAAGGATGTTCACAGCAGCAGTGTCCGTAATTCTCCCAAAGGGGCAAGAGCCCACAGGGCCCTCAGCAGTAGAATATATAGTGAACCTGGTATAGTCATAAAATGGAATACTACTACATAGTAATAAAAATGAATAAATTACAACTACGTGTAACAGCATGGATGCACTTTATAAATGTAATGATGACAGAAAAACAAACACAAGAAAGCATGTGTTGTATGATCCTCTCTATGTAAAATTCAAAATCAGGTAATAATGTTCTTTGTCTTGATCCAGGCACTGGTAACATAAGTGTGCTTGCTCTGATAATTCATTACTCTGTATACTTATAATTTGTCTATTTTCTGTATACATGCTCTATGGCAATAAAAAACTTACATAAAAATAGACACGCATGAAAAATGTCACACCCTTATAACAATGAAGAATGAGTTGCTCTACTTGTGGTGTGGGCTAGTGCGACCTGCGACCTCTCCGTGGTGGTACAGCAGCTCTGCTGACAGAAACGGGGTGGCGGGGACCACAGTGGGCGACTGCCGGGAGGTCTCAGCACAGCACGTCAGGTGCCACACACATCCTGATGTCCTTCAGTTGTGCGTTTGGGGGGGGCGGGTAACAACTTTTTTAAACAATGAATTATAGCTGCACAAATATACATCTCTTCTATACTAAAATATCTTTAAAAAAAATCATTATCCACTTTTGGAGGTCACATAAGTGAACTCTGTAGCCAACGTCAAGTCAGAATAGGTCAGTCTATGGCATTCTTGGTCAGTGGTTGTCCACTGTACTTTGTTATATAATAATATAATACATCATACCTCTTGCCTATGTCTCAGCATCCTCTCTGAATATTGGAAGCCTAGGCTATGAATGGGAAAATTTTTAAGGATAATTTATTTTCCTGGTAGTTGCCCTTCATTCTCCACCAGGAGAAGGTTGTAAGAGCTAGGAAGGGTTGCATGACTATAAATTTTGGCCCCAGCTGTGATCTACTAAGGGACAGAGCCTGAAGGGCATGAAACGGCACTTTGAAAGGACTCTGAGATGTCAGAGAGCTTGGGGGAACCCTGGGGTTTCCCTCGTGCTAGGGAAGGGCCTGGCTGCCAGAACCAGGAATGTGACTCACTATAGTCTCCCTGAAGGAGGCAGGCGTCCCTCTTCAGAAATGTATCTCCTTCCTCGCTCCCCACCCCAGAGGATCCTGGCATCCCAGCTCCTTCTCCCTCAGCATCCTTCCAGGCAAGGCAGGTGTGACTCCCCTCTTTCACTCATGAGGATATTTCCTAATGAGAAGCCTCTGAGGCCCTTGGGCCCAGAGTAGCCATGACAGAGTTTAGCCATCCTTCCCCACAGCAGACACACATGTGCATACCCCCAGAAGGGGTAGCTCTCAGGGACTCACCTGGGGCGTCATCCCGTGGCAGATGTACACGATGGGGACATTCTCTGTGTCTGGACCCTGATCGAGACACAAATCAGTCTTCAGAGAGTTCTGCAGCTGAACACCAGAGAGGAGGCAGCCACACCAAAAGAAAGGAGCAGAGACACAAATGCATTAAATCAGGAGAAACCAGCACTCCGCTGAGATAGGCTTCATTTCCATAATCAACCCAAGGCCCCTTGAATGCTATGGAAACCCAAGCAGCAGCCTTTGCTTTGCATAACGGAGCTGTGGGAAGAGCACCCTCCTTTGAAGGAGAAACATCATTCACTCGCATGTTGTTAAACAGCAAACTGGGTTTGGGGAGTTGAGGCAGTCTAGGTAAAAATCACAGATACACACACATGCACACACACAAGACAGAGCGTTCTCACCCCCCGTTTCCACAGGGGTGGCACAGTGGCCTTCAAGGGCCCCTGGGTAAACCCTTTGCTCTTGAGGGCGGCGGGAATTGGGCAACATGTTAGCTGCTTTCAGGCCTGAGACGTCCTCTGTATGTGCCCTGCAGATCCAGCAGTCGCTGCCCAGGCCCCAGCGGTGGCCCAGCTGATGAGGGTTCTCCAGAGGGGGAGGTCCAGTGGATGAATAACAGGGGAGCAGGAGAGGAGAGAGGTATCCCTTACCCTCACCTACAGGCACAGGGCAGCCAACAGAGCTAGAGTCTGAAGAAATATGAATGTGTATTAACTCCCTAAGCAGGGACCCTGGAAGCATCCATGCAGCAAGTCCTCTTTTACAACCAGCTGTTTGGGTGGCTTGTATGCAGAGCATATGGAAACCCACCCTGGGCTCCTCCTGCAGGCCGCAGAGGGCTGGGTGTCACATTATTGAGACCTGTTAGCTGCTGCTGTCGCAGGAGAGAGGCCCAGAGGTCCCTGGTGTCACACTGGCTTTCTGCTGGATTCTCAAAGCTGGCCTCTGGGTGAGGGCTGGGGGCTGCCTTTTTGTAAGTCCTCCTTGCTCTGTGTCCTCCCTCCCCTGTTCAGCAGGTGGTCTACTGACATGGGTGGGAGAGACAGGCTAGGATGGGATTCTGGCTCCAGCTGTGTGATCCTGGACAAAGAACACAACTCATTCTTGTTGTTTTCTTCTCTCTAAAACAGGGATAATAATAGTGCCTACCTCACAGGCTGTTAGGAGGATGAAGGCAAACAATACCTACAAGTATTACCCTTTAGCACAGGGGCCTGGCAGACAGCAAGTGTGCAGTAATCACTAGCTGCTGTCACTACCTTTCCAACCTTCCTAAAGCCATTCAGGGAACCTAGCTTCTATGACTGCATCTATGTGTCACCTACCATGTCAAGTGCTTTTCATGTGTTGTCCCACCTAATCCTCAAAATACCCAGCCAGGACGGTAATATTACATCTCCTAGGGATGAAGAGCTGTGGCGTGCCTCACTGCCTGCCTGTGACACCATGCTTCCTGCCAGACCCTTCCCCACAGCCCCCCTGCTGCGGCCTTCTCTTTGCCCGACTCACTCCTCCTCTGGTTCCCAGCTCTTCCGGCAGTGTGGAGGCCTTCCCAAGTGTGGGTGTGAGGCCGCCGCTCCATGCTCCCCAGCACCTCCACTTCTCCTACTGCAGCACTGAGTGTCCTGTTCTCCTGTTCTTCTTCCCTTGCCTGTCTCCTCTCCCCTGTTAGTCACCAGACCAGGGCTCAGTCTTTCTCACTGTGTATGACACAGCCCAGCCCTGGCACACAGCAGACAGTAAGTACATGTGGAATGAATGAATGAAGAAAATGAACAAATGAACAACATCATAGTTGGACAAGCAGCAGAGCTGGAGTCTGTCCCCAAAGTCCAAGTTCTTTCCATCATGCAATGACAACAATCCTAAGATGGCGAAAGACACCCCAGGAAATGGTATGACTATAACCTTTAAGGTTTTGCAAATTGTCAAGGTTACACAGCAAGTAAATGGCAAAGCTAATGTTCAGAAGTTGGGCATGTCTATTTCCAGATACTGCTGTGTCTCTGTTGTCAGCACCAGAGCTGGGATTAACCCCAAGATCCTGTCTCCCAGACATGGAGCTCAGTGATCCAGGGAAGTCCATGCCCACCCAATGGGTCCACAGGCCCTTCTTCCTGAACGAGTCATTAATGGGACCTATTTGTGGATTAATGGGCTGGGTTATAGACTTGACCCTTGTCATACTGTGAGTCCTAGGAGGTTATTTGACCTGAGCAATGTAGTATGGGCATAAGTTGGAATGGGAAAAGAAAAAAGAAACTCTGTCTCTGAGAAGACATCTAATGTTTCCATTTCAGAACAAAAATAATCATCAGGAAGAACGATGGAGCCCCAGCAAATCCTCTTACTATTGTGGCTGCTTCCTACTATGCCCATCTTTACCCTATTGCCCCCCATTAAGAGCTCATTACGCTCCTTGACAAGCAAGCATGTCTCTGCTCATGTCAGAGGCCAGCCTGTGGAGGAGGGAGGCGGGAGGGGAGGCTGCCTGGGCACTGAGCAGTGGCTGGCAGGTGAGCATGCAGGGGTCAGAGACCTCTGCCAGCCCCAGGGATGGCTAACACAGCTCGTCCCTTTGGGGTGATGAGTGGGTGGCTTTTCAGCACGTCAGTGTGAAAACATCCCCAACTATGGATTCAGTCAGATCAGATCACAACCCTGTACATGCCACTGACTATTCAATCAACCGAAGGTTTCTGGCTATGTGGTAAACCTGCTGTATGTGTTTGTAAGATGAGACCCTTTTGCTCAGAAGACAAGAATGCCTTTGGCCAAGACCCAGAACCACAACAGCTGCATGCACACACCTCCACGCTTATTGCTTTCCCTGCCTCTGATGGAGTTTGGCAGTATTATTCAGCTACAGTAGAAAACCTGGTGAGAATATGAATCCAGAAGCTTGCCCTGGCTCCCAGAGGTTTGGGGCCAGTGGTTTCTCAGGAGCCACAGTAGCATAACTATCCTTTCTGGGTTGGGCCCGACAATGGCTGAGCAGTGCACACAGCTTGCCATGGGCAGAGTGTGGGGACGCTGGGAGCAGTGCGTCCTCGGGGTGGTTCTGGGCAGGCAGACGGGGCTCATGGGCCCCTCATAGTCAGTGTGTTTCCATGGGGACAGCAGGGTCTGGAGCCTCAGGTAATTGCTGGGCAGCACCAGCTGAGGGGCTTTTCTGCTGTCCAAATTACACCAGCCTGAGAGGTGGAGAGGCAAGTGGCCACTGGGCAGTTCTCCCAGGACATGCCAACCATGCCATGGGGACTCTTGGGAGGATATGGCCCTCTCCTACAGGCTGGTCCCCTGGACAACAGAGGCCTGGTTGGGGGAGGGAGGTCCCTGGATCTGCACACTGTCTCCTTGAGAACCCCAGGCTGTTAGAGCTGGGAGGCTCCCGGAGAGCATGGAGGCCAGTCCTTAGCAAGAATTCTTCCCCTCCCAGGCAGACACTGCGCCCTATGTTCCTGAGAGGCAGGCCTTGAATTTTGACCATGTTATCAAAGGGAGAGGCCTTAGTTTTCCCTTCAGATTTCCTCCTGGAAC
Source organism: Smutsia gigantea (assembly GCA_032199065.1). NCBI lineage: Eukaryota > Metazoa > Chordata > Mammalia > Pholidota > Manidae > Smutsia > Smutsia gigantea. Next base: position 484,499 of record JAVSCE010012455.1, on the reverse strand, counting down.
ATCAGAAAGGTCTTAGGGGTCAGTCTCCAAAGGGAGGAATCGGGACAGTACCAGAAGCTGGTTTTTGACAGCTTTGCTGTTGTGAACACGGGCAGGTCACTCTGCCTCTCTGTGCCCACTCTGTGCCATGGCAGGAGGCAAGCGAGGTAGTTTTGAGGGCTTAATGGTCGATAGAAAAATGCTGTGTGTTCAGTAAGCAAAAACCAGGTGAGATATCAAAAATCTACCAGGTGCCACTTAAAACATCTTGAGTTGTTGGTGCTGAGAATATTGGGAGAATGGGAGAATTTATCATGTTCAGAGTATTTTAACCTCAGAAAATCACCAAGGAGTATAAGATATGTAAGATGTTTATATAAGATATTTATTTACCTCAGGCCCTCTTGCTTGTGAGCAACAGCTGATTGTTAAGCTGCCTTGTGATCTTAACCAAACTGCAGGTTTACGCTCCATTAAGTGGAATATGCAGGTTTGGGGCTAGAACTGAATTGCTTTGGACTCTAAAGGAGAGACTAAACACCTCTCTCAAGGAGTAGAGAGGTTCAGGCTAAGAAAGCAGAGGCTGCTTCTCATCTGCTGGTCCAGCACAAGCCCCGCGTGGGAAAGCGACAGGATTTCTCACTCTGACTCTCTGCGCGTCCCTGTGGCCCCGGTCTCTGTGGCTGAACGAAACCCTGAGGCTGTGACTCCTTACCAAGCCATAGGCAATGATGTCCGTGTACATCCTCATCTCTGGGTACACGCTGACCAGGTACCACCGGAAGGTTTTGCACCGCAGCTGTTTTCTCAGGGCCTTCCTTGCAGTGATGTCCCCGATGTCGATCCCTGAGTCCTGCACAGGGAGGCAAACGCAGAGATGCAGCCACCACCGGGCACAGTTTACCACCAAACCTCCCCAGCGAGGATTCTGGGAGACTGTCTAGTGAAGGGACAATGTGGGAGCTTAACTCATGCATTTCCCCGCGTTGAGTCTTAGCCCCGTACCACCCCATTCGGGCTCTGAAACATGAGGTCAGCATTGATGGGGACTGTCATCAAAGGCTGTTAAAAATAAATGAAAATCAGGGTGTAGATGAAAGAAATGGGAAGAATACAGTCTGAGTAAGGTTTCCCTGCCTCAAGATACAAGATGAGAGATTCTGAGCTGAGGAGTGAGAGGGGGAGGGAAGGGGAAAGAGCTGATAATGGAATAATGCTAATCCCAATACTATTCCTAATCATCATAACAGCTAAGGCTTACATAATACAATGTGAGAGGTTTTGTTGTGGATGAGACATGCATATATACCTATATGTATGTAGAGTGTCCCATTTAAACCTATCAAACTCCTTATTTTACAGATGAGGAGTTGAGACAAAGGAGATTTCAGTGACCTCTTTGAGAACTTGTCCAGAGGCCCACAGCTAATAAATGGTGGAGCTGAGATTCAAATGCAATCAACCTGGGCCTGCAGTTAGCATTTGAAGCTTACCCTACACATCCAGAAGAGCCTGGCTTTCTGCCTCCTAAGACCAAGTCCACGTGGAAGGATCCAACTCTCTTTAAGCTTGGGGGCCTGACCCAAAGAGTACTTGTGTCCCTCACTTCCTGGGTATATCAGAGAGGTGGCCTGTGAGCCGTTGGGGCCCAGTAGGCACGGAGTAGGAATGGAGACATGGATGCATCCTTGAGTGAGAGAGAGAGAAGCCCCTATGCTTCTTGTGGTCCTGGAGCAGAGCAGAGAGTGCCGAGTCCCTGGGCATGCACACTAGCTGCTGAACAGGGTGCAGAATCAGCTGAGAAAGAGCTGATGTCACAGCAGAGGATGGTGAAGGTGTCCCTCCAGCTGAGGACTAGATTGAGCCAGGGTGACATCTCAGAGGATGGCACTATGGAGCCAGGGACCTGACAGAGCACGGGGTGTCTCCTAAGACACCAGCCCAGAGCAAGGAGAGGCAGATGAAGAAGTACTGCTTTCTCCCACTGGCAAGGGGGTCCATGTGTGGCTGCATGAGACCCCTGGTTCCATCATCAGCTCCAGGGATCAAGGGAATGGGAAGATAATGAAATGGATAGAGTTTAAGTCTGAAATGTCTCTGAAAAACTCACAAAAAATGGCTGCTGCATGTTTCTGGGCATGAGCAGAATAAGTTTAGACAATGGAAGTTATAACAAAATGTAGATATAGAAGAAATACATTTATTTTGCCCCCCAGAGCTCAGGTCATATAACAGCTGGAACCTGCCAGAACCTGAAGGTTTAAGTTCCAGATTCCTCAGGTGCAATTTCAGAAAGAACCTACTTTCTGAATACTAACTGGTGACTGCATCTATGATTTGTCTGCTCCCTGGCTCCTGCATGTAGCCCTCCCAGCAACTGCTATTTGGCCTTTCTCGGCTGGGCCCTGGATCCCTTATGATCAGGAAACATGTTCAACTTCTCTCTGTGCCCCCAGCCTACTACTGCACCCAAATTGGGTTGATGTGACCAAATTGAGAAAATATTTATGAAGTGGGGAACACAGCAACTGACAATAAATGCAACCTATTCATTCCCCAAACCCCATCCCAAGGGATCTGTTAAGTACTAACCTTTTATATTTCTCTGCCCTTTATATCACAAGCAACTTGCTGGAGCCTAGGCCTTCCTCTTTCATGCTATCATTGCTTTTATATGATGACAAATTGCCACTGTGTCTCAGTTTTTAAGGGGAGCCAGTAGAAGAACCTGTCTCAGGAAGGCCTCCGTTCTAAAATTCTGGGTCCGCATGGGAAAACTTTCTTTCTAAACTCAGCATCAAGGGAAAGTTTGTCTCTCTCTTCCTGACCTAATCGAAGGTGAAGGAGATATAATTCATCAGGGGTCCATCTCTACATCATCTTCGAGGAGAGTCAAGAACCAGAGCTTTGCTCAGCTCTATTTCTGAATATCATGTCCCTTTCCTTTTCCTGTTCATTAGAACTGGCTTTTGCCTTTCCACTGCAACAGCTCAGCGCCACCGGACTATGTGTTCACTGCAAACTGTACCAACTCCTTTTTCAGAGCAGAGGGCAGAGACTGAGAAAGAGGAAAATGTTCCAGAGGTTGCCTTGGCCCTTATTATTAGAAAGCAATAAATGTAACTTCCCTCTTTGCTGAATATTTAGTGTAGTGGGTTGAATAGTGTCCCTGCAAAATTTGTGTCCATTCAGAACTTCCAAATGTGACCTTATTTGGAAATAGGGTCTTTACAGATATTATTAATTAGAGATCTCAAGATGAAATCATTCTGGATTTAGGATGAGCCTGAAATCTGATGACTGGTATCTTTTTAAGTGAAAAAAGAGGAATGTTTGTACACAGAGACACAAAGACAGGGGTAGGGATAGGAGTGACACATCTACAGGCCCAGCAGAAGCTGCAAGAGGCAAGTAGAATTCTCCCCTACAGCCTTTGGAGGGAGCAGGGCATCTGGCCTCCAGAACTGTGAGAGAATAAATTTCTGTTGTTTAAAGTCATCCAGTTTGTGGAATTTGTTATAGTAGCCCTAGGAAATAAATACACTTAGCCTCACAAAATACTCCCCAGTATTCTGCCTGTGTGTGCAACCACACACACAATTCCTTGTAGCCAAACCCAGAGAAGGGTTGTTGCCTGAGCACCATGGGGATTCATCCTGGGCATGAGATGAAGCAGGGGTGGGTCTAGAATTCCTGGTATAAGACAGTATAGATGCTTTGCTGCAGGTTGACTTTGCTGATAAACAAACTGATTTTCAATTAAAGTCAAAGGATGCTACAGCTGGAGGCCTCTCTGGTCTTCCAGAAGCTTGGGGCTGAATGTGGTAAAGGAGCAGGTGAGGGAACTGGCTCTGCGCGGTGCACAGCGTGGGGAGGACTCAACCTATAAGGCAGCGAGGGAGGATGACTGCCCAGCAAGGGCATTGTAAAGCCGGGGTGGGAGTGCGGAGGCCAAAAGCGGTAACATCAACAACCAGAGTTAACCCTTATCCAGTGCTTTCTGTTGCCAAGCACCGATCAAAGTCATTACATATATTCACTTATTTAACTCTCAAGGCAGCCACAGGCAGGGTTGAAGCGTTCCAGCTCTACAGGAGCAGCTGGATGCTGCAGATGCAATAGTAAGTAAACAGGTACCAGAGGTACCTGTGACTCAGTGGAAGGTATTGGGGCCGCCACGTCAAGGGCAGTTGGAAAAACTTGAGGAAACAGAGGGCATGCAGCATCCACACTTCTCCCTCTTCTTTCCTTTTCAGCTCATCTCTACTGGGCGCCTAGTATGAGTCAGGTGCTGTCCAAGCAGTGTGTGTACAAGTAGAAAGAAGACACAGACTTTGCTTGAGAGGCGGAGTCTGGAACATCCAGACAAGAGACCTGACTCTCTGCACACAGTGTGAAGCATGGGGGGAAACAGAGAGTGTGGAGGGAGGACAAGGGAGGGGCCTTAGTCCATCTGCTGGTGTGCGACAGCGAGGCTGGTGGGGTGACTAGTCAAGGAAGGCTTCTAGAGTAGAGGACACTAAGATGATTCTGGAAAGATGAGGGGATTAGCTAGAATAGTATTACCAAACCTGGCCTCCCCGAACCAGCACCCAGAGAATGTTTACAGATTCTGGCACCACTACTCACTTACTCATCAAATCTCTGAAGATAAGACCCAGAATCAGTATTTTTTTAAAGGTTCTCCAAGTGATTCAAGGGATGCCACTGGGCTGCAGATCTGCTTTTTAGGAGCCGTGGACTAAGGGAGAAAGGGATTACACACACTGCCAGCAGAGCCATTGGTTAATAAGCATTAGTGAGGTTTTACTGAGCTCTGAGCCCATGCCCCACCTTGTGTGAGGTGCAGTGAGTAACATAAGCTGTCCTCCAGGAGCCCGGGGTCTGGTGAAGGGCTCCTCAGCCCCGGGTGGGCACCAGGAGCCCTGAAGAGCTCTCCAAAAGCAGGGTCCCTGCTTCCCCTTCCAAACCAGTTAGGTGGTGACCTCTGCGGCTGCAGCCCAACTGATTTGAGAGCACTGGTCTGATGAGAAAGATAGACCGACACACTGACTTCTACACAACACAACACATTTTTACAGGGCGCTGATGCAGTGACAAAGACATGCATGCCAAGGGGGCATTTCCCCAAATGGGGCTGGCTTCCTGGAGGAGGGGCTGCCGGAGCTGAGTGCGGAAGGATGGAGAGGAGCTGGTAAGGGTGAAGCCTGTGGGAGAATTGGAGGGGAGGGAATTCCCAGGAGAGGACAAACTGAGCAGAGACCCAGAGGCGAGAAACAGAGGGGCAGGGACAGGGAGCTATGCATGGTTCCCACAGTCCACACAGTCTGCGGAGACTCTGAAACTGGGATGGGGGGAGGTGGGCTGGAGAGGTGGGCGGGGGAGAAAACCTTAGATTCATCTAACACTAACTTTATGCTTGTTTTTATGCACAGGGGAAAGTCATTTAAAGATTTTAAGTAGGGCAATGACATGATCACTGTGAGGTTCTTTTTATTTTTTTAAAGATAACTTTGGGTAGAGTGTAGGATAGATTTGAGGAGGATAAGACCTGAGCCAGGGGAACCAGTTACAGGCTGTTGCAGAGGGAGACACAGGCCTGAACTCAGCAATGAGAGGAGGTAGGAATAGAAAGGAGGGCTCGGTGGGGACTGGGAATGGGCCTTGAGAGAGGATGATTAAAAGGAGATGCTCAGTTTCAAGCTTGTATGTCTGAGCAGATGGTGATATTATGAACCGAGATGGAGAATAAGAACAGGAACAGGTTTGGGGGGGAAAAGATACACTCAGTTTTGGTCAGATTCAGTGTAAAGTGCATGTGGGAATATCCAGGAGATGTCCCGCTGTAATTCAGTCTGAAGCTAAAGGCAGAAGTCAGGGTGACAGATGTTAAGCAGGAAGTTGTCAACGTAGAGGTGGCAGAAGATTGGGATTGCTTAGGGAGATGGTGTATAGTGAGCATTGGCCTAGGATGGATCCCAGGGGGACACTTCAGCGCTCAGTGGAACTAAGAGTTGCCCACAGGATTTAGAAGCAATTGGAGACAGATGAGAATATTGTCAGGTGTGGAATGGTGGAGAGACGGAGTACAGAGTCTCAAGGAAAAGGTGGGATCCTGCAGGTTAAAATGTCCATTACAGTAGGCAGTTAGGGGGCCCATGGTAACTTCATCAAAAGCAACTTTGTTTTTGTATTGGGTTGTGACTTGAGACGTGAATGGAGGTCAAAAAATACTGATTCTTTCCAGAAGTCTGATAAGAAGTAGAAAGGAAAGTCTGGGCACAAAGCAAACAGGGATTCAAGAGACAGATCTTTAGGAAGCACACTGATTGCTTCCTTCCCAATCTGAGGCTCTATCCTGGGCACTTTCACCTCTCATCTTCCCTTCGTCGGTTTGCTTCTGTCCACCTCCCGCTCACTTCACTTGTCTTAAACTACCCCTCCTAACGAGTCACAGACAGACACTGAGTTTCATCATCTTCCAATTCTTTTTCTCACTCAGTTCTCTACCATTTATTGGATTTGCTGTCCATTACAACATCTGGCAGCTGCAGTGGGGGTAGAGGACTAGAAGGTTTGCAGCTTTGGTGTATAGCGAGAAGAGGGCAGGAGAGTGGACAAGACCCAGTGCTTTGGCAGAGCCCTGGGATCTACAATGCCTCTGGGTGAGCTTCTGGGGAGTTTCCAAGAGTCCTTAACATTGTGCTATCAGAGAACACTCACAGCGGGGCTCAGCATCCTGCCCAGAATACTCTGATCCAACACCCACAGCCGCAGGTGCGTCCAGAAGGCACTGCGGTTTCCCTAGAGACACTCCCGTGGCCAAGGGCACAGTCCTGGCGCTGGCTCATCGGGTGGTCTCGCTCTGCCTGGTGCCCCTTGGCTCCTTATTCTTCTCCCCGATGAAGAAGCTTCACTGGCTGTGGGAGTACACAACCCCATCCAACCCCTCCCCATGGCGGTGGTGTCTGCGGGATTGCCTAAAACATCCTGCCCACCGCCCAGCCTACTTTCTCAATGACACAGCCAGAGCAACGTGAGCTTGGTGGAGAGATCAGGAAACAGAAAGGAATCAGGCAATGGAATCTTTAAGGAAAGATCGATCATTTCCCTATTAGCAAGAGAGAGCAGAGGCTTTCTAAAGGACTCTCAAGGGGAAGCCGTAGTGTTGGGAGGAAAGGCGGAGGTCATCAGTCAAGGGCTGTCTCATACAGAATGCAACATAAAGTGATGATCTCCAGCTGTTAGGCATGTTGGGATCCTGTGGCCAGCATCTGTTGGGTTTTCCCAAATCAGTGGTCCAAGGTCATTTCCATACAACACAGGGCAAGACTGAACAAATCTACTAGAGAAACATTGCTTTCTCTCTGGCACTTCTTAAGCATAAATGACTAAAGGGATAGAGGACAGTGGCAGGCAATGATAAGGCTCTTTGTGGATGGATGCATTGTGATAAGTGAAGGTTAGATGCAGCCATAAAATGTCCAGAATAGTTCCTTGCTCCTCCTGAGGGTTCCTGTGGGAGTATATCCCTTCCCATCCATCTGCCTCAAGAAATCCCAAAGGATATGGATATTCCTTATTGCTCTGGTCAAAAGGTCAATAGAGAAGTCTGAATGTAGTCTACAGGGAGATTAATGTGCACTCTGTGAATGTTGGTCATTTCTGGTATGTTTGTAATCCAGGAGCAGAGAAGCTGAGGACCTGGGAGCATGAAGTAACCTTGAAGCCTCCTGGTCCAAGTTTCTTATTTCAAATCAGGACACTGAAGTCTGGTAAGAAGTCATCCTTCAAGCATGCAGACCAGAGACAGGGGTGGGGATAGAACACAGCTTAGTGCCTCATAGCCCCTTTCTTCCATAGGTAGAGCTTTGGGGTTGAGAGTCCATGCTGTTTGCTTTTTTCCACCAAATCCCAAGAGAAACCCATCCCCACAGGCCTCCCTACCTCTTGGGGTATGTTCCATGCCATGTAGACATGGCTTTTAAATTCGTCCATCCACACTTCAGCCACCCGGAGGGCATTCCTGCGGACATGGGCTGTGAGGTCCTCAGTGTAGGGCTTGTGGGCTCTCTCAATATGGGCAATCCGAGAGCAGGGCAGGACCTCCACACTCCCGCCACACTGCCACACCTGCAAAAGACACGGAGCCACTCATCAGTACCCAGACCTGACTCTGAGCCTCTAAATCAGATCACAGGTGACCACTCAACATGAACACAGACAGATCTAGCTCTTTTCACCTTGTCTCTCAGACCACTGTCTGCAAAGGGAGTGAGCCTCTCAGAACACTGTCTGCAAAGGGAGTGAGCCTCTCAGACCACTGTCTGCAAAGGGAGTGAGCCTCTCAGACCACTGTCTGCAAAGGGAGTGAGCTCCACCTTATTTCTATTCCTATAGCAGGAAGGTTATTGAGTCATTAACTTGTGTGTTTTTCTCATTGCTATAGATTTACTAGCAAAGAATTAATGCACCTTCTCTCCCCCTTCCACCCCCACCCTCGCTCCCCACCACAGAAGACACTAAATGTTTTTTGACCAGAGATCTGGGTTCTCCTTGCCACCGGGGAAGAAGTTATCGACACCCCTGATGATGGTCTCTGTAGCAGTGCTTGACATGGAGGGAAATGCAGAGATGTCATCTAAAAATGGGCTGTGTGGGTCTGGACACAGGTTAGTGATCACCACAGGGGGAGAGAGAGATGCCCTCCTGCTCCATCTTTCCTGGGCCCTGAGTTCTGATAGACCCCAAGGGGGAGAAGGCTACAAAGAAGAGGGATGATATGAAACTTTTCATGACCCTGTGAACTGGATAGAATTTGATTTTGAAAAATAAAGAAAAATGACCTTGCATTCTTAGTGTTAAGGGACAGTGTCTTGGAGCCCTTACCACAATCATTCCAGCCACGTTGAACCTTCAGTGTGGCTGGAAAGTGCACCTACCTCTGCACTTTGAAGCCTTTGCCCATTCTATCTGTAATTTTAGACTGCCCTCTCCACTCCTTCTCCAGTTGAAAAAATATACTCTCTCAAGATCTTGGCACATGGCCCCTTGTTGTGGGGCCTCTGCTTACTTCTTGGGTGCAGAGCCAATTGCTCCATCCTCTGGCCTCAAAGCTCTTGATATCACAGTTCACCTATTATAGGTAGGTCAGGCCCCTTCCCTCACTCTGTGACCCTGGAGGACAGAACTTCCATATCTCATTCATTTCTCATCTCCAGCACCTAACACAAGGCCTAGTACATACAGGTACTGTGTAAGTACTTGTTGAATAAATATGTAAGTGATTGATGCTTAATCAATCAACCAATACATGGTTGATGTAATAAATGTGGGATGAATCTGAAATACTGGTCAGAGCTGATGAATATCTGGCACACAATCAGGACTCGATTGGTCTCAGCTATTATTATGCACATTAGATACAGAAGAATTTTCAGAAGAACCCTGGGAAGTCGTTCTTATTATTTCCAATTCCAAATGAGGAAACTGAGACTAAAGGCCGCCCCTTACCCAAGACCACACAGCTGGTACCGAAGACAAAAGGATGTGTCTGACTCCCACGGGAGCTCAGTGCTTCTCCTCTGGGACCATGCTTTGAAAGGAGTTCCCACCCCAAAGGTGGTCTGAGCATCAGAAGAAGCCTCAGGCTGGGCCCCTTCATTTCCGTGACCTACACATTGTGGGAATCGTGCTGACTTCCAATTCACTTTGCTCAGATTTTCAACGAAAGCCTGTGAATACTGTGAATATGTTATTGACCACACACAGAGTCAGGATAATCATTCTTTTTGCAACTGGAACAGAGGCTATTACTTGACATATCTCAGCAACATGACACAGAACATGATTCGTAACAAAGCTCTTTGATGATGAGACCTGTTTCTCAGAGTCAGTCAGTTCACCACTTCCCCTTAGAGTGGGCACCTCTGCCTCGGGCTCACAGTTAAAGGAGCTGTGTGAACTCACTCTTTTGCTCTTGAGTCCAGTTTCTTTCCCATCGCAGCCATGGCCCTGTCCAGAGCACTGTCATGTCTCATCTGGACTCTGCATAGCCCCCAAACCCATTTCCCTTGGGCCTTCCTCCTCCACTCTCTCCTCCACCCAGCAGCCAGTGACTCTTGAAGGTGTAAACTGGATGATGTCTCCCCTGCCCTGTGCCCTCCCTAGCACAGCCCTGGAAGCCACTGGGCCTCTCCCTGTCCACCTGTGCTTGCTTCCTGACACACTCTATGCTGCAGCTGCCTTGACACCTGCTTCCTCCAGCTGGTTCTCCTCTCACCGCTGGGCTTCTGCACATGCAGCTACACACCCATCCCTCCCTCCCTTCTCCTGACTCCTTCTCGGGGTGTCAGTTCAGCATCATGTCACTGTATCCCCTTAAACTAGATTAGCCTGTCACACTCTGTGGTCCCTGCCCTCTCTTTCCTGATCACAGAACTCTTGTAATTGCCTGTTTAACTATTTCCTTCCTGCTTTCAAAATATTCTCAGGCTCTCCCCCAGATTCTCCTTTAGATAAGTGCTGAATGGTGCTCCGAACAGATCACAGGTTTCCAGCCAAGGTGGGGTGGTTGCACAATACATAGTGTTTTAAAGCTCATCTTTGGAGCCAGTGAGAGCTGGATTCAAACTGTTTGCCTCTGTTACCTGCTGTAGCACTTTTGGTAGGTTGCTTCTCCTCCCAAGCCCCAATTTTGTCCAGCAGAAGGAGATGGGGTGCAGATACTTGTTCAGTCCTGTGCCTGCCTCCGTGTCAACACTGTATGGATGGAAGTGAGGGAGGTGGGGACAGGACATCTGGGTTAATTCTGGCTCTGCCATGTGGTGACTTTGGGCCACTTAACCTCTTGTCTATGAAATGTGCATGACTGCACAGGGCTGTGGGCTCCGGAAGCCCCCGTCGTAATACTGGGACACTATAAGCTCTCAGTCTAAGCACATTATTATTTTATATTAGCCATTATAATTGCTGCTATTTGGTTCCTGCTGACATCTACATTCAGGGAACAAACGACCGCAGAGGACTCATGTATCTGGCTGAAGTCCAGTGGACAGCAGACAGGCTGCCTTTCAGAGTGCCCAGCCCAGAGGGGTCGGGCACCAGGAGGCCTCTCTGCAGAGGCTGTGGGAGCACTTGAGAACCCAGAGCTCATGCCCACTCCCCTCTGTTCAGTGGCAAGGAACTCATCTATGGGAAGGGTGGTGGCATCTGCCTTGGACACAGCTGCTGGGTTCCTGGAAGCTTCTAGGCACTGGAGCAGAGGACACAGATTTGGTGTGTTTACCCCCCCACTTCTGGACCCAGCCCAGTGACGCTGAAACTCACAAGAGAAAGCCTGTGCTCTCTGATCCCTGGGTGACGAGTGGCTCCACTGACCAACGCCTGACACAGAAAGATTCCTGAAAGTCCTACCCGCAGCTGATTTCAGAGACCCCCTCACGGCAGACAAAGGATGGGAAAGATCACTGGCAATGAAACATCATGAAATTTCCATGGGGGCTCAGATGGGACAGGGGATGAAGAAGTAAGGGAAAGCGAGCTGGGCATGGGACACGTCGCAGCTGGCATGCTGTAGCAGGCCCAACTCAGATGGAGGCTGTAGCCGGGAAGGATTGTGCCAGAAAAGCAGGGCCACTGGATGGAGGGTAGGGTGTGACAGAGAATGATGGCTTCACATGGTCAGTTCCAGAGGGCGGGATTGCCAAGAGGAGGGAGTGCAGGGGAGGTGGGCACAAAAGGGGCGGCTCAGAAATGAAGGCCAAAGGTCAGTAACCAAGAAGGCAGGTAAAGTCACAGAGCACAGGAAGCAATTACCGAGACATAGAACTTAATTTTTACGCAGGGTGCATGTGACTTCATCTTATCACAAGTGAGGCATATGCTGAGTCTTACAGGTGCTGGGGACACCTGACACATGTCAGCCCTAGGCTAGATCTTGTGGCATCTGGATGGACATTGAGCAACATATGTCCTGACCACACCCAAGTTCCTTCCTGTCTTTGAGCCTTTGTACCTGCTATTCCATCTTTTTGAAATAATTTTCCCCAACATGCCATCCAGCTCAAATATTACCTCCTTTGATCCACTTGGTCTAAAGTAGATCCCCTCCGGATTCTTCAGTGACCTGCCCTTTTTCTTAATAACGCTATTCATAATACTTCTATTCATGTATTTATTTTTTCAATGTTCCCCCTGCCTCTGCCCCCTGCTAGACTATAAGCTCCAGGAAGGCAAGGATCATATTGTATACACCAAGCATTTAGTAGGCATTTGAATGAGTGATTCGAGAGTCAGTCTAACTATAGACTGGAGGTTTTAACTCGCTCAGCTGGATTCCTAATAAAGGCCATAAACATAAAGTGTGGCTAGATTTTACTGAATACAATGACTTCCTTCAAACCCAAACAGTTTTTCAGCAGAGCTCTGACATTTAAGTGCACACTGCTGTAACTGAGAAAGTCACTTTGGCTACAGAGCTTAAATTAACGTCATAAAACCCAGGAAGTCATCAAATAAGCACGGTGGATAGCAGGGGGCTTGTCTTGTGGAATGACGAACTCACTGTAGAGAAAGCCCCCCACCTTGCCAATGCTTGCATACACCCCTAGGGGAGCTGCCCTGCTTGCCCCCGGATGTGAACTTGAAGCAGATTGTGAACAAACACCAGTTACCCAGGGCTGAGTAAAGTCCCAATCGCCACCAGCGCTGCCCAGAAAGCCTTGATCCTGTTATTGTTTCTGGAAAGGCTTGGAGCATCGACCTGGGAACTCTAAGAAAGCAGGTAGGTCTGGGAGGTGGTGAAGGGGGTTTGCATTTTGCCTCTGTGGCACATTAGCCTTTGACTTGGACCTGTCTTTTGGTGTCAACTGCTTTTTCACTGGGGATGATACCCTAGGAGGTTTAAATGAGATGCTGTACATAAAGCTCCCCGTAGTAAAGACAGGTGCATAGTAGGTTCTTGGGGAAGGTCTGGTTCCTTTTCCTTCCCAGGACTGGGAGCTGCTGGTACAAGGTCAGGGTCAGAAGACCTGAGTTCAGATTCTATGTTTGTTACTTCCATAACAAGCCTGTTTCCCTCCCAAGCCTCAGCTTCTCCCAGCTGCCAAATGTAGGAGCTGGACTCAATGATGTTGTAGATCCCTTCCACTTCCTGCATTCTGTGGTTCCAAGTTTTTTTGCCAGTACCTCAAATGATGCCCAGATTTGAGACACAACTGACAGAGTTGTAATTTGGCAGTTGTAAAACGGGGAGACACTGGAGGGAAGGCAGCGGATACAGTCTGACCATTTCTCCGTCTCAGAGACTGATGATCACTCTGGAGCTTATGGCAGGAAAACCAAGTAACACTCCTGTGGTGCATCCATTTGCATGTTAATGTCCCTCTGAAGCCCTGTGTTGCGAAGGATTCTGAAGCTCTGACTCTTTCTGAGAAGGAGTCTCTGGGCTCATTGTTAAAGCATGCCACAACTTATTAGCAATGTTTACCACAGGGAAGGGATGGGTGGTGGTGGCCCCTCAGCTTGGTACTTCATAGTCACATATCACAGGATCTCAAATCCGATCCAGCTTTTATCTTCTTATGACTTTTAAGGAGCTCCCTGCTCTTGGCAAAATGTTAACCACTTTTCCTTTGTCCCAGAAAGCTTCCTTCCTACTCTCCATCCATCCGAAGCCAGCATGGCCCGGTTCCTCCAAACTCCTGAGACATAGGATTTGTGCCACTCAGGTGCTCCTTATTTCTTGGCTCATGTTGTTAATTATTTTTTTATGTGTAGCTGTCTTGCCTAACTTGGCTGGTATGCTGAGGCAAGAGTAGGAAGCCAACCCAGGCAGACAGTGGAGGGGTGGCAGGGAGGAAGATGCGAAGGATGGAGGCTCAGGCCTGAGAACAGCTGGTGGAAGACCAGAAACTCATTTGCTGAGTGACTGTAGGGTCAGAAATGCAGGCAAACGAAGACACTGACTAGGGCTGGGCAGGGTCTCATTCTTGGGCATCCTTCCGTTTTGCACTCTGGGGAACTTCACTCATTTTCCCCTGGTCCTGCCCCTGCATGGGAATAAGAAGGGAAGGGAAGGCAAGCCAAGAAAAAAGCCAGAAGCTCTCAGCAAGCTGGGGCCAAGGGCATGGGGTAGGGGTGGGGGCACGATGTAAAATGTGGAGTCAACCTCCCTCCAAAATGCCTCTCATTCCCACTCTTCCAACCTCTGCTTTCCAGAAAAAGCTCACATTCCTTAACGTGATCTGCAAGGCCTCTGAGAGTGGTTCCCTTATTCACTGCAGCTTCATCTTTCACTCTCTACTGGCCAGTTCCACCAACTTCTCTTAGTTCATGGGGCAGACTTAGGATTTGTGTTCTTGGATTTCTACCCTTCACCCCATCCCATTCCCTTTACTGGACTCCGCCCCACCCCTCACACCCCCATACATTGATTTGCCTGAAAGTTCCTATCTACTTTCCCTGGCTGCCCTAAATTTGATTAAATGCCTCTGCCTCGCACTCCCATCTCACATGTACTTTCTCTTGCACAGAGCTTACAATAGCGGTACGTGTGCAAAATGCATCGTACAGTTTAGAGACACATTATACAAGGAACAACTGTTTACCTACCACCACACCTAAGAAACAGGGCACAGGCAATAACTTACAAATGTCTGTTTGCTCCTTACTCCCCAAGGCGACCCATTACACTGAATTTTGCCCTGGTCATCAATCTAAACTACCTGTTTAGTTTCACCTGGTTTTGAATGCTGTATAAATGGAAGCATACAGTCTGCATTCTGCACCTTGGTTCTTGCTTCATTTATTTTCATCACCTTGGTGTTCCATTGTATAAAAATACAGCAGTTTATTTACGTTTTCTCTTGATGGTCGACAGTATGCTTGTTTCCAGTAAATGAATAGCACTCCTCAGAACATACTTATATGGGTCTCTTGGTGCCCATGAGCAGGCACGTCTCTGTGTATTGACATCTCCGTGGAATTTCTGAGGCACAGGTTATATACACATTCAATATTCCTAGGGAAAATGAAACTTTTCCAGCGTGAGTATACCAAGTTCAGCGCCCACCAGCACAGATCTCGCCAACCTTTGGCATTGGCCAACTTTTTAATTCTTGCCGGTGCAATGCCTATGAAGCTCACTCCCACTGTAGTTTTTACTTGCAGCTCCTTGATTACCAGTGTGATGGAGCTTTTTCCCCGTTATGGGCCCACAGTGCCAGACTGTGAGCAGACCCTTGGCCACCTGGCTCTCGTTACGGGATCTCTGGGGCCTCAGCAGGGCCTGGCACTGATAGGTGCACGATAAATACTTATTGCATGAATGAAGGATCAAGAGTTGGGCCTTAGTTCTGAATTATCCTCAGTGTACTCACTTGGTGCTCTCCCAGGTTTCCAAGGGTAGATATTTCATTACTTTCAAGTATAAGGAAACATTTTTAAAGCCTGACAATACTTATTCTTCCATTAGACCCCACAGAAAAACACTCCCTGGAGACAGTTTCCCAAGCTTTCTTCTTGCAATAAACACTGCCAAAGAGTCGCTGGACAGAATTGCTGTTTGGAAAAAAAAAAATGATGCTTTTTCTTGGAAGGTGTCCCTGAAAGGGTTTGATTTTGGGTCAACCCTAAGAAGCACTTGAAGTGGTTTCTCTGTTTGAAAGAGATTTTTCCTAACTATCAGAAAGCAGCAGGAGGTTTCATCTGGCAGAATTCCAAGGCGAGACCAGCTGGGCTGGAATGTCTGGAAGCTTTTCATGAAGAAAAAGTTAAAAGGCTGTTTTGCAGGGACTTGACATTTGCTGAAATAGCTGCTTATCTACAGGAAACCCGGGGCAGTGATGGTGCCGAGCTCAGCACACTAGCCCATTACATCCAGGGGACCCAGCTTCTCCTCAGTGCTCCCAATGCTTTGCCTATAAAGACGGCGGCTGTGGTAGTTCATTTCCTCATGGGAAATTCCATGAGCATCACTTTGCAAGTGTGTGGTCATTGAGATTGGATGGCATCTTTTAACAGTTCCAACTGAGAGCTGATACATGGTTACCTCAAATCCTGTATCAACCAACAGACCTGATTGATACTGTCTGAACTCAGGCTAGGCTGGGCTCAAGACAAAAAGGAAGAAGACAGGACTGAACATACTGGGGCTGGGGAAGCTGAGGCAGGAGTAGGGTGGCCGACTCCTACTGCTCACTAATACCCGTGTCTCCTCTACGTCTCCCAGCCTTGCTTATAGTCTGGACCACATGAACAGCTCAGGCCAATGAAATGAGAGGAAACTACAGCTGTCTGACCAGTGTGGGTAAACATCCAGTATGGGAAGCCCATGAGCACATTAAGTCCTTTCTCTGCCAATCGGCTGGATGTTTAAGCCAGGATGACCTTGACATTCATAGGGAATCCACAAGAGAAGCAACGTGGTGAGTCTCTTGGTTACTTCTTGGAGAACAGCTGCCCAGGAGAGCCTCCCACCCTTCAGGGGACTGTGATGTGAACAGGAAATAAACTTATCCTGGGTTAAGCCCCCAGGGCTTTGGGGCTGCTGTTGCAGCCTATAATCATTTCCCTGATTAATACAAGCTGCCAATGTGTAAAGAGGTAAGGTGATCGGAGAGGCTGGGGCCCTATAGTACCGGTAACTAGGGGTTCAGTCTATTGGGTTGGACTTTGTAGCAGAGGGTTTGAGGCATAGGGAGAGATTGTCTGCAAGGTGACAGCTTCCCATATCCAGGTGATGAGTCCCTTCAGAGCAGAACCCCACTAGAGGCTGAGGATACAGACAATAGGAGTCCCAAGGGGTGAAAGAGGGAGCTGTCAGGAGTCGGCATGGTATTAACACCCCTGCAAAGAAGGTTTCAGGTGAGAGTCTGGTTCAAGTTCAGAGGTCAGAATACCTAAGGGGGAAGCCAGCAGGGTAGAAGAGGAAAAGCCAGGGCTTCGAGATCATGCATGGCTCAGGGTTCTCTGACAACTACAGACAGCAGCCCCGAGGCAGCTGCACCAATCCTAGAGGGAGCCAGGGGAGGCCAGGGCTGCAGCCACACCTCCAGCACTGGTCAGGTAATGCAGTGTAGACAGGGCTGACCCTCACAGCTTCCCACTGCACGAGGCTGGGAAGGCTGGGAAGTCTGGCTATTGCTAGTCCCGGCATGTCTATAGAACCAAAACTACAGAAGCCCCAAGCTCTGAGGCAGCAGAACGACTGACCCTTGAACAACATAGGGGTTAGAGTTCCAATCCCCCAAAGAGTCGAAAATCCAATTATGACTTTTCACTCTCTCAAAACTTAACTAATAGTAGCCTGCTGTTGACCAGAAGACATAAAGTCAATTAGCACACATTTTGTGCATGTATTACATGCTGTATTCTTACAATAAAGTAAGCTGGAGGAAAGAAAACATTTTTTTTCAAATTATCACAAGTCTCTAGAAAATTTTCCAACATATTTATTGAAAAAAATCCACATATAAGTGGCCCCATACAGTTAAAAACTGCGTTGTTCAAAGGTCAACTGTTTTGGCGAAGCTCCAAATCAGGGTCCCATTAACACATGTGCTGTCTACTTTAATAGTGTCTTGTTTTGAGCTAAGATCTCTGGCTCCATTACCATCACTGATACTGCCAAGGAATAATAATGTGCCTGAATGTCACAGAGACTCCAGATCAATTTTCTGAAATCCAAATAAACACCTTCCCATCCCTAGTCTGAGAGTCTTTTTTGTCAGATAACTTATCCCATCTATTTAACTCGGGAGTGTTCAGAGCCCTGTCTGGTGGGTTAAGTCCCTTTGAATTTCTGTGAGCGCCTTCTCCTTGTGGACATATTCAGAAAAGCTGGTTCTATCCAGCTGCTATTCAAAGCTGATCCCTGGACTATGTTTAATTTATACTTTCCTATATGAAGATGAGCCACTTACTCATTTAAAGTGTTTCCTTTTTTATGTCTTTAATCAGTGGCTGTTTCTTTCCTCTCTCAGAAGCTTAATTTAATCAGAAACAAATTCCACACATATGAATGGCTCATTAGCATGTCCCAGTCAAATTTAGATTGTCCATACCAGAGGCCCATTAGAAGGGCAACACTTTAAGGATATCTCTTTGGATCAATGTCCAAAGAGGATTACCCATGAGAAGTCAGGAGGGTCCTTTCTGAAATGCAGGGCAACCAGGACTCACTGGAAGGAAGGACAGCCTCTGTCACCCCTCAGCAAGTGCAGGCCACCTGACAGGTGACAGGTAACCCATGTGTCACTGAGACAGCCTAGGTGGGGAACTTCAGCAGTTTGGCAGACCCTGGGCATAGACTTTAGAGAAATCTGTGTGTCTGGCTCAAGCATCACCTCCATTGAGCTGAGTGGGATCCCCAAGGTCATCACTCAGAGGAGAAAAAATGAATCTGAGATGCCGGACATCCTCCCACTCAGAAATGTATTTGTTCTAAGGAGCTTTCCTCTTACTCCATTGGGATTCAGATTTAAAAAGCCAGTGTGCTGGGTCTTCACTTGAAGAGATTTGCCCTTCTCATACACATCAGGATGAGTTGTCAGATTGGGTACCATCTTTGAGAGGCACCTATAGCAAAGTCACACTAGAAATGGTGATTTGTGCAAGAGAGCAGTGTGGCAGCATGGCACGCCTGAAGAGGACCTAATAGATCACCCCATCTAACTTCCTGGGTGAGCAAACTGAAGTTCAAGGTCACATGATAATCTAGAAGCAAAGTAGGAAAAGTGTCCAAGACTTCTCTGCCTTTTGGGAGATAGGAGGTCACTGTGGTTCAGAGCACAGGCTCTGGGATTAGACAGTCCTGGTGTGAAATCCTGCATTTCCCATTTGCTGGACTGGTGACTTCAGGCCTTCTAACATTCAGTTTTCTTTGTGACATGAAGACAAGTGACACTGCAAAAATAGTTATTGTGAGACTTAAGTAAGGTTGCAGGGAGAGGGTTTGTTTTCAACATTTAGCTCAAATTTAGAGCCTACTAGGTAGTAGGTATAATTATTACCACTGTAAGATTCCCCTGATTATAAGATTCACCATTGCTATAATTAGAGCTTTTTAGGGCAGGAGGAAACACTACATTCTTCTGAGCTCAAGATTTATATATTCAACTACCTACATGTCAATCTATTTGTGTGTCTCAGGCATCACAAGCTTACCTTGTCCAAAACCAAGTTCTTAATTTCCTTCCCTGCCTCCCCTTCGGTTCCTTGGTTTTCCCCTTCATCCACCTAACAGCCCAACCCTGAAACCTAAGTAACTGAGTAATTCATCCATAATTGTATCCTGTCCCTCCTCCACCATATCCAATAATACATCAGCAAATGTAGTCAGTTCCACCTCCTAAATATGGCTTAAATTTAATCAACTCTCTCAACCTGCACAGCCAACATCCTGGGTCCAAGCCATCTGTATCTTTGTGTGGGAAACTCTATCAACAGCCTTCTAACAAGTCTCTGATTCACCCCTTGCTGCCCTCCAATCTATCTTTGAGAATTACAAAGCAGATCATGTCCCTTTTTTGCTTTAATTCAACAATCATGTATTGAGCTCTTACTATGAGCTCTTGTATGAGATGTGAATTTTGTCACTGAACAAAATATACAAAATCCCTGACTTTCTGGAACTTACACTCTGCGTTTTCTGTTGTAACCCTTACTATGGGCTGAATTTTGTCCCCAATTTTTTCCTCTGAAGCTCAATTCCCCCATGCAACTGTATTGGAGATAGACCTTTTAAGGAGGTGATTAAGTTAAATGAGGTCAGAAGTGGGGGCCCTGATCAGACATAACTGGCATCCTCATAAAGAGACACTAGAGCTCCCTCTCCACTGTGAGGACACAGCAAGAAGGTAATATTCTGAGGCAAGAAAGAGAGCTCTCACCAGAACCAGACCATGCTAGCACTCTGATCTCAGACCTGTGAGAAAATAAATTTCTGTTGTTTAAGTCCCCCAGTCTATGGAATTTTGTTATGGCAGCTGGAATTAACTAATACAGCACTTACTGCAATTAGTAACTATACATCTATTCTTTGTCCCCTTTTATCAGCTGTCTGTCTCATTATACCATTAGCTTCAAAAAGGAAGGGGCTGTGTTTACTTTTTAAACATTGAATGCCCAATGTTAAACGTTGCACGCCCTATGTCACATATGGTAGGCATCTAACAAATAATGTCAGATGAATGAACTGCATTAAATGTACACATAAAATCATAAGTTGAATGACCATATGTCCTGGCTGTCCCAAGACGATACTGGTTTAGACCTGTTGTTCTGGTGTAATTGTTTAATTGTCTCATTCTCAAAGAGCTCTGGTTTGGACAATAAGCTGTCAGTTATTTATATATTTATTTATATATGCCAAATTTATAAGGCACAACCTGATGTAGGGAACATTAGAATCCGAGGTAAGTGTCTGTCTTGAAATTATTACTAACATTTTCTCTCCCCTACTCCATGATTTCTTTCTTTTTTAGGAGAGCAAGGTACAGGCTTTTATTTAGAAATAAAGTGGAAGGACAGAGCTCCCAGCCCACGCCAGGAGGGGACAAGAGAGCCCCTCCATGATTTCTTTACATAACCAGGGCAGTGAAAGTACACAGGTCACCAAGACCTCACTCACTGCTGAGCAGCATTGTAGTAGGCATGAGGAATGAGGTGGCGTGCGCCCAGTCAGTGGCCCATCCCCTGCCCGGCACGGCGCCAGGCAGGGAGAGGGACCGACCATCCTTGGACTTCCCCA
The DNA here is from genome assembly GCA_032199065.1 of Smutsia gigantea. NCBI lineage: Eukaryota > Metazoa > Chordata > Mammalia > Pholidota > Manidae > Smutsia > Smutsia gigantea. The sequence continues at coordinate 463,768 of JAVSCE010012455.1, read as the reverse complement.
AACCAGACAGATGGCACAGATGTAGAGAGAGATCCAGCACCTAGAGTAAATGTTGTTCCCTGGGGTAGGTTACGCCAGGGGCTAACTCTATTTTCAGAACTGACTTTATGCTCAGGTAAGGCTTGCTTGATAGAAAACCTTGTATGTAGGGGCAATTTCTGTGAACAGTCCCCATAAGCCCTGGGAAAATTTCCTCAGCAGTGTCCTGCCTCTTGCGTCACTTCACAAAGTAAACGGCACCTGTAATAGGAGTAGATGTCTCTGAATTCCCTTTCTGCAAATGTAGATGTATGAATGTCAGGTCTTGGCAAAAGAAAACTACAACAGTGTCTGCATGGAGAGGAGGAGGAGGGGTGGGGAAAGAGGAGGAAGAGGACCCCATGCTCACTTTCTTTTTTATTGGAATATGGTTGATATACAATATTATATTGGCTTCAGATGTGCAACATAATGACTTGATAATTATATACATGACTAAATGCTTGCCATGGTAAGCATAGCCACCCCCTGTTACCAAGATAGTACAATTGTATTGGTAATATTCTCTCTGTTGTGCTTCCACTCCTCACTTCCTATCTGTTGTTCTGGGGAACTGATTCTGGCCCTGCCTGTGGTCCCTTCCTGGGAGATTAGAACCATGATGTAGTGGTGGCAAAGAAGCTACCTTCCAGGATCTGATACAAAGCAGTAGGCCGACTCAGCTAAAGCAAAACAAAACATCAAAAAGAAAAAGAAAAGGACACACACAGAGAGAGGGAATGACTCTCTAGAGTTTTACCATACATCGCTGGCTCCCAAGGTTTTTTCACTTTTTTCTCCAAATCAGGAAATTAAACATCAATACATTACTATTACCTAATCCAGAGCTTTTGATCAAATGTCATTAATTGTGTGAATAATGGCTTTTATAGCTATCTTCCTCCTTAGTCCCAATTTTTTAAGAAGGTAAAAATTACCTTCAGTGTGACTCTCAAAATCCTTTATCAATTGTTAGCTCTTCATTGTTTTAATCTTATTTTTCTATGGCTCCCTCACTGAACACAATTAAAAAAACATAAGCATGGAGACCCTTCCAGAGTAAAATTGTCCATGGGCGTTTTCCCTCTTCTGATCCCCACCATTTCTAGCTAATTGCTTCATTATGTACATTTTTAATTGCTTTGTTCTTTAGGGATTAATTTTGTACTTATCTTTACTAGACATAAAACTTTCACAACGTACTGTTAAACTGCGTCTGTTCGGAGGCTGGTTTGTAATTGCAAGAGTCACTCCAGAGCTGGGGTGCTAAAGATAATACACTATGGCAAAGAAGCTATCCTCTCAGTGTTTTCAGATGCCTCTGGCAGCTGAATATGGTGGAATAATTGGTTCTGGGCTGCTTAGGGTGCCAAACTTCCCTTGTATATGAGGACCACAAGTGAGGAAGACCCAGCGGGCCACACCTAGTGGCATACATTCTAGCAGAGCAGGGTGACCTATAGCTGACCACCTAGAAGGAAATGAAAATTCCAGCCACTCCTTCATGGCCAAGTCCATACTTCCCTGGGGGCCCTGGCTCTTGGCTTCTACTACAAGCAGGCACTAGGTCACCTTCTCCCACCATTCATGGTCAAATAAAACCTCTTAACTCCCTGGCTCCTGTCAATCTCCATCCACTCCCTGCTTAGGCCTTGGAAATCTATCTCCTGTCGCCACCCCTTGACTCTACCTGTCCCCTCAAAGACCTTTTCCAGCTGCGCCCATGTGCCTCTGTATCCATAAGCCCTTCCTCTGCTTGAACTTTCATTTTACAAGGTTGGGATTTAGAGGTTTTGGCATCAGACAACTGTGTTCAAATCCAAGCTCCACCACCCTGTCTCTGTGGGGTCTGGTTTGTAAATGTCTCAACCTTGCTGAGCCTTGGTGTTCTCATCTATAAAATGGGGGTAAAAATTCTAGTCCCTCATGGTTCTTGGATGCAGTAAATGACATATCGCATAAAACTCACGAGGATGTAAGCTCTGTAAGGGCACCACCTAGCCTGTCTTGTCCAGCACGTTATCCCCAGCGCTCGGCACAGTGTCTGGTATTAAGTAAACACCCTAAGCACAAAGTAAATGTTTGCTAAATGGTAGCGATTATTGTTAGTATTCACCCTAGCTTCGCTGTTACACTCCTGAAATGCTGCCTTCCCCCGACATCTGTGATTTTCCACCAATCAGCCCATATCTTTCTAGTCAATTATTCTCTGTAACTCTGGGCACCCCCTGCCCCCCTGCGCATTTCCTATGCCCATACTTAAATCTAAAATCTATTCTCAGTTCACTTTTACCCTCCCTGGGCTCCTCCATCCTCTTGCCCTTCAAAGGGCCCGCAGAGGACAACTGATACCTTTGTCTCATCTCCATGTTTTTTCTCTGCCTTTAGTTTTGTAGTTCTGGCTTCCTGCTCAAGGAAGATTCCAGGAACTACATTCTTCGGTTCCCTATCGACAAGTGCCTACATAAGCATCAGAGTAAATGCTCACTGTACGGGTGAATAGATGGATTACATTGCTATTCCATCACCAAACTTGCCACATTTCCCCCTCCAAGCAACTCTCTGTCCAAACACCCTTTCCTTCCCCAATGGCACCTTCAAGTCTCCCATTATGTGGGCTTTAAATCTCAATGCCATTTTTGGTGAACCTTTAATAAGTCATTTTATAAGGACCAGAAAAGGCTAGGTCTTGACTTCCAATGATCACTTAAGCTATTATTAGCATCCAAAATAGTGCTAATGTAACACATGGACAATGTTTTGCTAAAACTTTGAGTCACTGGGAAAGTTCCCTTAGGAAGGATAAAAGCTTGAAATTTACAACCTATGTTTGGTGCTTGGAGTCTTTGGCTTCAGAAGACCACTAGATGAATACTTATTTCGCTGTATAGCTCTCAGCCTTCTATAGGCTTTACTACATGACAGTGGCTGAAGGACAATCCAAAGCAGATTTCAATTCATGACAAAATGACACAGAACAGCTCGCTGCCCTCCAGCATGTGAACACACACACACACACACACACACACACACACACACACACACACACAGAGGGATGTATTATTCCAAGCTCTCAGACCCTTCTGAACTCTAGCTTCAGCTGGCTAGAACCAATCATAACATTTAGAAGTAACCAGAGACTGAAATCCAATTTAAGCTGTTTAATTTTCTCTGTCTCCAGGGATGGGGGGTGAGACTGTGCCTGCAGCTGTTCTATGAGATGCTGCAGCTGGTGGTTTCCTGAGACATTTTCCGTGGAGTGGGAATGCTTGTGCCACACCCCGTCTCCTCTTTCTCACTGTGCTGCCAGAGACCGGCTGATTTACCTGAAACTGTGGTAGCCAGGTTTTTAATGATCTTCCTGTGGCTGAATGGGAACAGCCATGATGCTGGTAGTGAGCTGAGGTTACTCAGATCCCTCCGCCCAGGGCCTCCGAGGAGAGCCACGGAGTGCACATGTGCGTCGGTACACAGCAGGCTTGAAAGCACACGTTTACCTGCCTGGACCTCATTCACTGGTAATTGTAGCAAAGTTTCTAGCCCTTTAACCAGAGGAACGTTTTGTAAAAGTTTTGGACAGTGGTGATGCCTCTTCTAGGCACTTACTACAGACCCTTCTTTGCTTCCTCTTCCTCCTCCATGTCTCGGGCTCCCGGAACCCAGATTTCTGACTCCCCATCTATTTCTGGCTCCTCTCATTTGGCAGCTCCTCAGTCTACCTCTTTTCTGCTCTCTGGACTCTGCTGTCCACTCAGCCCTTGACTTGGTCACCCCGAGTTCTGAAGTTTCCTGGGACCTCTGTGAAGCCCCTGTGGTGTTGTCTGTCTGACCCAGGCCCCATTTCCCACTAGGGATTTGGGCTGAATCATCAAACACTGAAACTGTACGTGATCGTTTTCCAAAGCAATGCAAGCCCAGGCTAGCCCCTGAAATTAAGCTTTATGCCATGGATGATTTCAAGCCCTCAAGGCAGCGGTAGATAAGCAACATGACACAGTGATAAGGCATGAAATTGAAATCACTCAGGCTGGTTTTCATCTTGAGTGATTTGGGGAGGTATCTTATCCTGCTACTCCAGGTTCCTAATTTACAGAATAAGGATAACAACACGGACCTCATAGGTTTCATATAAACTTAATAAGATAATATACACAAAGAGATGGGCTGATAGCATATAATAAATGGAAGTTCCTACTTTTGTTATTATTACTATTATTATTATCATCATCTTCCAGACTTGTGGCCAGTACTGCTGTGAGTTGTGGAGCATGTATCTGCTTTATGAAATAACCCTCTTCTACTGCCCAAGAGTTTATGTCACTAAACCCAATCTTAGACATTCCAGACCCAGGAAGTCCAATACTGGTAACCAAGGAAATGTGTGCTTGAGCTCAGTGTGAGGTCCTCCATGATAGGTGCATTTTCTCCCCTTCACTTGAGTCACTGATGAAAATGTTGGCCAAGCCAGGATGAGCAAAGAGCCCACAAAGGCTTCTTGTGAAGTGCCAGAGACCAGCTGTCTCTGACCCTCTATTTTAGCCCCATGTTCTGTTACAGATCTAGTTCCCTTAGGGAAACCTTAGGGGTCAGGCACAGTCGTGCTGTTTGTTGGCTGTCACTCTGCCATGTCACCCCAAATCTCTGGAATGCCCATCGTCCTTATCCATGCCCTTGGAACACGCACTCATTCCTGGGGACTAAGCCTAAATCACCTGTGAAGCCCCCATCTAGTTCCACGGGAAGAGAGGTCAGTGCCTCCTGGGTTGCTGCTGCAGTGCACAAGGGATAGTTCACCCCTGCCTCGCGGATCTCAGCAATTGTGCCTTACTTAGAGCTTTAATCCAAATCACATCCACCATGATGAATTTTCAACTAGAAAATATTTTATGGAGTAAATGTCACTAAGGCAGTTTAATCCTCTTGGTCAATTTTCTATATAATATAATTTTATTTTATTTTATATGAATTTCCCGGTTTTGTTTCACCAAAATTAATTTCATCAGGGTTAGTATTTTTTTTTGCAATGATAGTATAACTAAGATACGATTTATCCTTCAGTACTTTTTTCTTTTTTACCCACATCATATTTTATAGTTAGGGCCTCCACCAGTTTTTTTCTGGTCATGATTTCAACCAAGTTTAGTTTTCCTGAATCAAATTATATAACTTTGTCAATATTTCTTTCTTTAATCTATTTTTTAGTTTTAAAATTTTTTACTGTGTTCATTTTATTTAATCCTTTAGTTTGTGATGGTTATCTTTACTATTACGGTTTGGAAAAAGAATAATAGTCTTCCATTTCATTTTTAAAAAATATTCTAGGAACAGCTCAAGAGAACATGTGACTGGGTTTTCTGGGTTATGTACTTTCTGTGGCTGCCATTGGTGGATCAAGGAACACAGAAGTCCTTGACGTCAAAATGGAGGGGAGTGGTCCAAGCATGCTGTTTAAGCTCATGACATTTTCTGTAAATCCTCTATTGGACTAGAACTAGACGATGGTAAGGTAGTTGTCTCTCCAGCTAGATGGAGAGCCACTCAAAGGCAGACTCTGTCATTTACCTCTAATTTCCCAGAATCTGGTGGGTGGTTTGAAGAATGAATGAATGAATACATAAATCAATGAACCCACAAGGGAGACTGAGAGAAATTTGGTCAGATTTCTTATGAATGCCACTATATGGAAGGCATAATAGCTTCTGAAGCTATTCTTCCTGGATTCGAATCTCACCTTTACCATTTACCAGTCATGTAACCCAGGGCAACTTACATGACTTCTCTGTGCTTCAGTATATCACCTGTAAGTGAGAATAATCATGCTACCTGTTTCATAGGGCTGCTGCAAGGATTAAGTTAATACATGGAAAGCACTTAGGACAGTAGCTCACATACAATTACTGCTACATCATAATTAACTGTTAGTGTTACAGTCATAAATCTCATCCATCTTTCTAGTGATACCAAGAGGTGGTCATGTTCACTTCCTATTATAAGGAGCTTATTATTCCATTAGGCATCCCTTCCTTTTTTTTTAATGGTTCTAACATTTGTTTCTTAAGTTAAACTGATAACTACATTCATTACAGCTCCCCACTGCCACCCCAGAACATGATAGCTCCGATCTTCTGAGATACATAGAATATACTCTTTTGTATTTGACTGGCCTTCAAATTATAAACCTGTTCACTGAGCACATAGTAGGTTCCAAACCTGATAGTAGGTAAGTTTTTCTATGACTGAACTCTGGAAGGAAGAAGGGTACATTTGCTTACACCAAAAAAAAAAAAAAAAAAAGCCTTTGCATGGCAAAAATAGAACCAGAAGCAAAATCAAAAGACAAGTAACAAAACTGGGAGAAAATATTTGCAATGTATGTGATAGGCAAAGTATTCCCATCTCTGATGTGTAAAGAGATTCTAAAAATAGAGAAAAGACCAACAATCCTTTGGAAAATGGGCCAAAGATATAAAATGCTCACAGAAAAAGAAATGAAAATGGCCTTAATCATATGAAAAGCTCTTAATAAGAGAAATGCAAATTAAAACTACTCTGGAAACCATTCTCATATGTCAGATTGACAAACATCCAAATATTCCAAAACATTGTTGACTGGCTTTGAGAAAACAGGTACCTTCAACATTCTTGGTGGGGATAGTCCTACCATTTCTGGAGGGATATTTGACTATATCCAGCAAAATTACACATGCATTTGCCCTTTGACCTCACAATTCCACTTTTAGGAATTCAAATGATAGCTAGTAAAACATGAGAAATGAATGCACAAGGCTATGAATTATAGCACTATGCCCTCAAAAGGAAACTCGTAGAATAAACTATGGGACATTCATGCAACTGGAGTACTACACAGCTATGAAAAAGTAATGAGGAATAAACTATATACTATTAAAAATAATTTTCAGAAAAAAATACATAAAGCTAAAAAAACAAGATAATGAAAAGTGTAAATGGTAATCTACCATTTATCTAAGAAAGATTACATATATATTCACATACATATTTCCTTATATATTTTTGAAGTGTAAAGTAAAACAAAGAAAGAAAAGTTTATGTTAGAGGTAGTAAGAACACAGGATGAAAGGGACAGTGATAGAAGACAGACTTTTTGAATATACTTGTTTTTGTGGATTTGACTTTAGAATTATATAAATATTTACATAATTATAAAAAGTTAAATATAAAAATATTCCTAAAAATCAAAAGCAAATGAAATAAATGAACCTGTTTATTAGGTTGGTAGGATAATCACACAAAGAGGAATTCCAAATGACTTCAAATCACAGTAATTTGTATATCTCTAGTGGAATATAAACTACAAAAAGAAACGCAAAAAAATTTAAATTGTTTCTAGTAATCATACTGTTGGTGATAGTGTTATCATTAGTATTCTGAGAGAGTAAAATACATACTAGGGAATAAAATACATAATTTTGTAATTATGCTGGTGTCATTAAAGGCCAGAACTTTTGGTGTAGGAGAAGGGAAATGTAGATATAAGATTGATAAGGTTAAGTAAAAACCCTGTAGTCCTACATTTGAATAAGAGAGATCATCATGAATGCCTGGAGTATTTTATCTCTGCAAAAATAACAATCATTTCTAGCTCTGACTGCTGAAAAGATCTAGAAACATGAACAAACTTGGTAGCAATAAGTACCTCTAGTGCCCAGATTGTGATTTTTAAATACCATTTCTCACTAATAGAAAGCCAGCTCCTTAAGGAAATGAGGTCTGGAGCAGGAAATGTATACATGACCCTGGAATGCCCCTAATGGCAGGGAAGCCATTAAAGAGGCAAAAGGGCTCAGGAACTAATGTCAATTGGCTCCCAATGGCCAAAGGAGGAAAACTTTTGAATCAGTAAGGATATTAAATGTAATGAATTGAAATACATCAAAAATATTTAAACCCATAAATTCATAATAATACTAAAAAAACTAATTGGTCCCCTTTGGAAGATGGTAGAGAATCAATTCATTATTTTGAAAGCTATTATAGAATTATTTATTCTGACTTTTCCAAAAGAACCTTATTGTATTTCCAAGCAACCAAAGAATGGGTGATCATAAATATCTCTTTATAAAAGTTATTCCAGCTAATAAATGAGGAATGAAATTAAAATATCACCATTTTGCAGCCCCTAATGAGTTATTTGATCTAGGCAATATTTTGCAATGACAGCTAGCATCACAAATGAGGAGACAACCAGACATACACCTCATAATGGAAGTATACAAATATTGCCCATGAAATATTCTTGCTGCAGAATTGAACCTACATCTCTAGACTGAACTCCCAATTTAAAAGATGTATATTGGGCAGGACCTGTCAAAGACATCAGGGGAAGGCCGTCAGGAGAATCTAGACTGTGGGAGTCCCCGCAGGACAAATCACCTGCTCTCTTTAAAAATAAATTAGGGGGAAAAAGCAGATGGAGAGAGAAATTCAGTAATTAATGGACAGTTGAAAGACACAACCAAATGGATCTTAAGGCAAACAAATTTTAAAACGAAACAAAGTTATGAGAAAATTAAGGAAATCTGAACACAATATTTGATGGTATTATGGAATTCTTTTCAACACTTTTAGAATTGAAAATAGTATTGTGGTCATGTTTTTTCAAAAGGTCTTATTTATTTTAGATGCATATTGAAATATTTTTTGATGATATGATATCTGGGATTTGCCCTAAAATTACTGCAGTTAGGGGAGGATTGGGTAGGGGTAGAGATTAAAACCACATTGTCTATGTGTTGACATTGTTAAAACTGGGTGACGGATGCAAGGGCATTTATTACACTATGATACTTTTGCATATATTTGATATTTGCATTTTTTCCGATTGGAAAAAATGCAAATATCAAATATATGCAAAAGTATCATAGTGTTTCACAGTGTATCATAAAAAAATCCCATTTATGATAAAGTATTTGGAATATGGAGTGCAATACCTTAGATTTTATATTACTTACTGAAGAGGACTTTTAAACCCAGGTTCTAAATCCCCTTCCTATATGAGGAGACATGTCATGTATAATTCTTGGGCCTATGGAAGCTGAAAGGAGGCATATATGACTTGCCCATGTCCCCCAGAAGCTAAGGCACAGGCATATAACCTAGGTTTAGCCATCTGTAGGCTCACTCTCAGGACTTTGAATCTTGATAAATGTCAAGAAGACCCAAGCAATTGTGCCCAGTTTTCACTGGTGGGATCACCTAGACATGGCAGCAGTGTCAGTCCTAAATGGACTGTTCTTACCACTTGGCTTTGGGTGTGGTTCTCATGGTCTAGTCTCTCTTGGTTTCTATTTATTTTCTAAATCTGATTCTCTAGACTTCTTGTTAATTCTTTGAGGTGTCCAACAGCCTTCCAACACTCTTAAATGTTAGCCTGAGAGAGTTTTCTTTGCTTACAATGTAGATTCCTGAGTGTTATCTGAATAAAAAGTTCAGTAGAACTACAATAATATAAATTAAAGCATGTTTAAACAACTGAAGTACTATATAAACTGCATGGTAGTGTATTTATGCAACATGTATATCTAAATGTATAATAGATATGATCATTTATTTTGTATATAGAGCTTTTATAGTTTACAAAATACTTGGATAGCTTTCTTTCTCTTTATTGTTAAAATAATGATTATAATAATGAGATAATGAAGCGTAAGAGTGAAATAACTTTTTTGGCCAATGTAAATATTTTTAATCCTATAACACTACTAGGATAATAATATCTGGCTTGCCTATAGCACTTGGTTGCTATATGGATTAAATAGGATAATTGTAAGTAGAGAACCTTGAAATATATATATGAAAGGCACTTGCCATTGTTACTTAGTTGATAGAGAAGCCACAGATTAGTCCAGGGACTAAGGAATTCTTGATACCTGTGACTATGCAGTTTGTGAAGTCTATTGTGTCCATACCTTCCTTGCTTCCTTCATCCCATATTCCCAGTGGAATAGCCATTGGCATTTTCCCAGGCCATGGAGAGATATTAGATTTTCTGTGGCTGAGAAAGAAGACTTAAGAGACAGGATGAAACTGGTAGACCAAGACAATAGAGAATGCCATGGATTTAAAATAAAGTCACTGTCTGAGGTACGGAGAATTCTCACATGCAAATTTCTGCCTTATTATGTTATTCAGCAAGGATACCCAGATAAGGACCTTGAATGATTTCTGGGTGACCCCAAAGCCAAAAAGTGGAGCCTGTCAGTTGGCCTTCCTCCTGTCCTAGATGTTGCTCAGTTACAGAGGGAGAAAGGACAGAATCATTCAGAGGGAGAGATTCTACACCAGACTTTATGATAAGGCTAAGCAGCAGCAGTTAAGAGGCAAGGCTGGCACTAGGGCCTGGGTAATACGGGTGACGAGGAGTTGGTGACTCGTGGATATGTCCAAATGGGGGTCCAACAGAGTCGTGTCTGAGAGACTCTCACCTCTGTGATGTGTTCCAAAGAATTCAATCTAGTCAAGAGCCACATACAGGTAGGGCACGGTGGAGAGGAGAGGTTGCCCTCATCCTCTTGCCTGCCCTGGACCCCATGGGACGGGCATTGGCATAGTTGTGGCATTCTTTCCCTTCCCTTCCTACGTCTATGGTTCCCATTCCAGGAAGTTGAAGACAGCTGCTATTTATACTGAAGAACTGAATATCAAGAAATAATAAGCAGGCAAGGCTTTCAGATCAGTTTTCTTAATGTCAATTCCATGTAACTGAGGAGTTGCCTCTTTCAATACCAGAAATTTGACAGGTTTTACATTTTCCAAAGAAACCTTTAGATAAGTAAGTGTATGTCCCTTTTGTCTTATTTTACAGAGTACACAGAATACAGTTTAGATGTTTCCATATGACTCAGGACTGTTACTAAGTTCATCCATGACTGTGTGGTTCTGTGCGGTGCTGTGAATGCAGGGATCTGCCTTAATGTTGGGCAGAAAGAGGTCCACGCTGCTGTGCTTTGGGTCACTTCATATTTATTCTGCACTCTATGTTCAGATAATTTGCATGGGTATGGAATATTTTGTTCCTTGTAAGTTTAGCATTGTTTGATGGTGAAACCATTTAGTCCTAGTTTCTGAATGGTGAGACTATAAACTATTGATTTTTGCTGTTTAATCCATCAAGCTTTTAATTTCCGTGTTTGTATTTCTCATGTTTGAAATTCTATTTTTATCCAACTACGACTGATCTTTTTAATGGTTTCTTGCTTCTTATTCACATTTTCAATCTCTTATTTATGTAAATATAGTATGCAACTCATTTTATATCCTGTATCTGACAGATTCGATACCTGAAGACCTTGTAGAGGAGAGCTGGCGGTTCCGTGCTTTCCTGGCGTTTGCTCTTGGTGTGTTCTCTTGCCTTTGCCTGCTTTGTGATTCTTCCAAAATGTGAACTCGTGTTCTCTGGAACCCTAGCTGTGGGGAGTTTTGTGGCCTGGGTTAAATAGGACTTCCCCAGAGAGGATTTGTATAAGGTTTTGTCGATGTTTAAGAACTTCCAAAAACTCTAAGTTAAACTCTACCTTTGAGATTTTCTGGACCATTAAGTATTTTAAGTTATAAATCCAAGGGAGGGAGTCACAGAGGAAAATTTTTCCTATCTTCCTGGCACAAGATTGAGAGAGGCCATCTTCACCTGACCATTGCAGGTGGGGGTGAGAATATTTCTAGCTCATCTTTATGCTAAGAAAATTGGCCTTTGGAGTCCCAGCTTTAAGGGGGGTGGGAGAGGGTATTTTTATTAAGTTCTTCATCTTGGGCATGTCTTAGTCTTTATATCCTATACTCCGTACTCTATGCCATTGAGAAATGTAAGCTTAAGCACACCAGGTTCTTCAAGTACAACAGACTCAGGCTTATTAAAGGTTCCTACTTTCACTTAGGTTTTGGTCTCAATATTAATTTCCCTGGGCTGTTACAATAAAACACCACAAACTGGATCACCTAAAACAACAGACATTTATCCTCTCAGTTCTGGAGGCTTCGAGTCTGAAATCAGGTGTGCACAGGGCCATGTTCTCGCCAGCACCTCTGGGGGAAGATCCTTCCTTGCCTCTTCCAGCTTCTGGTGGCCCCTGGGGTTCCTTAGCTTGTGGCATCATAACTCCAACGCTGCCCCCATCCTCAGGGGCAATCTTCCGACCATGTCTATGTGTAAATTTTCCTTCTCGTAGAGAAGTGAGATCATATTTGCATGTACAGGGCTTAGAATTGCTACATATTTTTGAAGAGACCACAGCAATCTCTTAACAATTTCTTAATTCCTTGCTAGCTCTTGAATGCTTTCTGATATATTCCAGCATTTTTATAGCCATCACCTACCTTACAGTCTTTCTGTTTCCCATTCAATGTCAGCTCTTATTTCTCTCTCTCATTCTGCTTCCCTACAGCAACTGCCTTCTTTTTCCTACTGAGTTGTGACTTAGAAATCAGGAAAAAAAAGGCTTATTAGAATTGCGTGTAAAATAAGAATGAGGCTTTAAGTGGGGACTCAGCAGACATAACTGTAAATAAAGTAGAATGAAATTACTGCATGGACATTGTCATACTTTCTGGGGCTGGTCAAAAGATTTTTATCCCTAGATCATGGTGGCATATTTATCTAGGCTTTTGAGTCATAAAGATCTGTGGGTGAGTCTTTTCCTGACCTCTCTTAAGTTGTGTGACCTTGAGACCATACCTAAGCTCTTACTTTCACAATTTCTTTATCTGAAAAAAAAAGGGATATTATAATAACAGCTACCTTTTAGGGTGTTTTGTAAATGCCAGATAAGTAAAGTGCCAGAGCAGGTTTTGCATAATTGTGCAAACAATTCTTTCTGTGTTCTAAATGGGTTCAAGACTTTGAATACTTGCCTTTGAATAAATGAGGTGAGCGAAGCAATGTCTCTCATTTTTGCTTAGAATCCTGAGATGTTAACTCATAAAATATGAAAGAAAAATACTAATAACTACACAAAGTGTGAATTTTAAAGGTGGTCAGAGGTTCTGTATTCCTTAAAGGGGGATTGGAATTCAAATTAATTAGCCTTTCCTCTGTTCTCAGCTCTGCCAGCCAATAGGTTGTTGGGTCCTTGCTTTCAAAGCCACCTTTGCTTAAATGCCAATGACATTTCATCTCTGTTAAGTGGGAGGGAAGACAGAGAGGGGAAAAGGAAAAGCCAGGTAACATTTTATACTGCGTCTTACACCCTGAACACAAAACCACCCAAAGATGCTTAATGAGTATTTGAAAGCCTCACCCAGGCCCATATGCTCCAGAACAGCTTTATAATCTAGGCAAGGAGAAGCCAGAAATCACCCGCCGTGCTGTGATTGACTCGCATACATGTTGGAAGCAGAGTTCACAAATCTAATCCCTTTCTCCATTTCCAGACACTTTTACCCAGAGAACATAAGTGACTAGAGGCGGGCCTGCTCGCTCTGCCAATTCCTGGCAGCAGCTCTAGGTGAAAAATATTATGTTTGGGGGCAAGCATTTATCCAGGAGCAGCACCGGAATGAGACAGCAAGGGCACAAATGGTGAATGAACGACTGGTGTGGGGAGAAATGAGGGCGATTATGTAGGTGCTGTCCTCTATGAATATATTGGCTTCCCAATAAGCCTGTGCATTCTGACTGCCTCCAAAGCAATTTCTCTGGGTTTCAGTGAATACAGGTGTCTGGAAGCATTTTCTAAGCTCGGCTTCAGACAAGCTGCTCCTGCTGCTAGCCCTCAAAGCTCAGTATTAAGTCTGGGTGACAAGTCAGGCCCACACAGTGCATACCAGGCCATGGCAGGTGCTGTGAGATGCCCATTGGAGGTGGCCAGTCTCCCTTCAGGACAGGATGAGGGCTGTCTAGGGTCAGCTGATTGCCCATTGGGGTGGGAGGGTTATGGAAGTTAAGAGCTGAGAGGAGGGTATATCCAAGCTGGAGTCCTTGAGGAGGAACCAAATACTAGGAACCGGAGATGCCCAATACAGATGCTGAGACCAAAGGGACAAAAGTAGGAACCAGCCAAATGCTGGGGTGGTAGCATGGAGGGCTGGGAGTGAGGAGGGGCACCTAGGATGACCACCATGAACACCAGCGGGTACAAGGTCCTCTCCTCTCCAAGGGCTGGCAAGCAAGCAGAAGGTGGGTGTGTCAGGCTGCTTAGAAATCCCCACAGAGAGGGCAGTGGGGACCATCGTGGGGACAGACCACAGCTTGAATGTCATGTTTTTATGAGCGTAGGATGGGACCACAACCTGGGCAGAGGGGTGAGCTTCTTTCCTTTATTGTATCCACTTTCACTTTCCTGCCTACCACCTGGGAACCTAATGAGCCCCTCAGACACAGGGGAAGGGTTCATTTTTGAGTTATCTTTCATAGGTCCAGGGAAATTAAATGGTGCCTCTTGTGGATTCATACCGCAAGTTGATAGCTGCAAAGGGTTCTGTACTTTGGGGCAGGATGGTGGCCACCCCTGGAGAATGGTGTGAGGCATAAAAGGGCCTGAGGTCTGACCAGCACATGGTCAGAAACCAGCATGGAGGCAACCTGGCTGTGTTCTGCCAGTGAGGAGGAACAGCCCTGTTATACCCCACGTGTTTATTTCCCTGAAGCCCTTTCTTGACAAAGTTTCTATGTAAATTCTGTGGGCCACTATGGAGAAGAGAGAGAGTGTCAGAGGGAGAAATCCGAGGGGAGGTGACTCTGAGGGGAAATGACCCTGAGGGCACTCCTGTCCAGCCACGCTTTGATGCCCGGAGTCTCTTCCTGGAGCACACCGTTGCGTATCTCTGAGAAGTGTACGTTTGGTTTTAGCAAAGAGGTTATTCTCTTGAGTTGGGAACTCAACTCTCCCATGTCCTCACCCTCTGACAGCAATTTCTGGAGTCCTTTTCTTCTTGCAAATCCTATAGGTCCCACCCTGTGTGCCTATCCCATCCTCATCAGCCCTGATCATACACAAATGGACCCTGGTTAGGGCCTGGACATTCAGAACCATAACCCTCAACCTCGAGCCTATTTCTCCACCCCTCAGACTCATTCACCCTTTGGGGAGCTGAGCCAAGCCTTACGGGTGGGAGACCCTGCTCACCCTGATCCCAAGCTCGACATTCTCGCCTCCGTAGACCTCCATGCCTTCGTCCAGTAAGCCGATCTCCTGGAAGTACTGCCGGTCCGCAATGAAGCAGCCGATGAGGGCGGGGCTCCTGCAGGGGCGTGGGGAGATGGGCCAGTGGTTAACAGAGGGGCTGTCTCATGGGGGCTGCCGGAGGAGTAGGAGCAGGGGGGCCTTCTTCTACCAGGAGGATCTGGTCCTCTCCCTTCCTTTGCTGCCAGAGCTGGCATGCGCCTCTTTCCCCAAGGGACCCTCCCAGGTCTACCTTCCCCAGCTACTCCAAGAAGGCTGTTTCATCAGGGCAGTGCAGACAGCTCCTGTACTGGGACCACAGCTCCTGTACTGGGACCAGCCGTCATTCCGGTGGTGGGCGCACATGTGTTAACCCAGAGAAGTAATGCCCAGCCTGCCCATCTAGATGGAATGTCTGTATCTTTAGCTGCTCTGACCCCTGAACTCTGAACTGCTGACCCAGTCTCTTTTTACCTGTGCATCCATGCCAACTTTCCCAACCTTCCCCAACTTGGGTTCTGCATGCCAATCTTGGTGCATTTGGAAAGATTCGCTGGGGCTTGGGATAGCATGATAAATGATTTGGATTTTATCTGTAGGTTGTCAGTGAGGAATTTTAAGCAGACAGCAGTATGAGCAGATCTGTGTTTTAAACAAGAATACTCAGGCAGCTGTGCAGTGACTTATTGGAGGATACTGGGTGGAAATTGAGGCATCCAGCTGGGAAGCTTGTTGCTCTGTCCAGGTGAGAAATGGTGAGACCTGGACCAGAGTGTCAGGAGGGAAGAAAGGGACTATTTAAAGGTAGAAAACAAGCAGAACGTACACACAGGTGAACTATGAATGTAGGAAAGAGGGAGGAATCTGGATGTCAGCTGGCTTGACTGAAGATGGGGTAGGGCTACTCATCAATGCGGGGTATGGAGGACAAGCTGGTTTCAGAAGGAAAACGCATTCCTTACTGGGAAAACTGATCATAAGGTGCCTGTGGGATATCCAACAGGTAGGGTTTAGTACATGGTCTGGGTCTGGAACTTAGCAGAGGTCTTAGCTGGTGACCTAAGACCTGGTTTCACATCAACAACTAGTATGTCCAGAAGCGAGAGTGTGAGCATGGGCTTACAGGCTATGTGCAGACACCAGCACAGGGCTTTGCAAGTGATTCACATTAGGTGAGTCAGAATGAGCACATGTGGGCTGCCTCTCTGCCTTACACAAATGACTTTAAATTGTTCCACTGCACACTGTTAACATTTCTAGCCCTACCATAGCATCTCATCGGCTGGTGGCTGAAGGATTTAGAGAGGAAGAGAAAGTGAAGGAGAAGTGAAGAATTCTCAGTGATGAGAAAACTGTCAGTCCCATGCAAATGGACCCAGCTTTGAAACTGGCACCTCATTAAGGTGCAGCATCAGTTATTTTGCAGGCCATTTCTCTAGAGAATGCGGATGCAGGAGGCCGCTCAGGCAGAGACTGGAGCCCTGGAGTCCCTGCCCTGCTTCCTTTTGAATCACAGCATTTTATTCTGGACGGCCTCACCTGCCATAGACCACAGGCACTGAGGGCAGTCAGTCGACCTCAATGTACGGCTCCTAAAGCAGGCTGAGTTCCGGCTCTGGTAAGGGATGCTTGACCCCAGTCTTGGAGGTGCACACTATGGGAAAAATCCCTGTTCTTGGCTGTGTGTCTCTGAGAGAAGCTCTCTAGTCCATCTGAGCACCTGATTCTGTTATCTATGAAACACAATCGAGTATAACCTCAGAGGATTAAGTTAAAAAATACAAAGCACTTGAAAAACTCTTTGAGATAGCTGATACTCAAAAGATCATTTAAAGATATGCACTTGCACAATGAAGAAGCCCAGAGATACCCTGTCTAAATGTGGTGAAAAAGAGCATGGCAGGGCGCTCCAGGACAGACGGGAAGGGCTCCCCCATCTGGCGAAACCCAGTCAAGGGAAGAACAGAATCTAAAGCAGTTACTCTGGGATTGGCACAGGCCACCCTGGGCAGTCTATTACTTATTATCCAGCTAGGGTATTAAGTACATCCAATCAGCTGAAAGTGTTATTGATTTTTACCTCATGTCATTCCCCAAAAGATTAGAAATAGCTTATGAGAAAATGTAAAATACATTAAGGACCAAAATACATAAATATCTGAAAAGACCACATGTTCACAACAAATTGGAGGCCAGTTAGAATGCATGTGCAGGTTTAGGTCCTCCTGCACGGTTCTTAAAGTAGACTCACAAAATTGACTTTGAGCTTCCTGGTGTCCAAGGTGAAAATGAACATACATGGTCTTAGTAGTAAGATTTTCAGTTCCTATGTGGAAATCTCATACTAATTCCTCAGGGATAGTGAGGCTTTCTTTGACTAGCAGGCAGTTTGAAGGAAATTTCTCATGTCAGTCTTCTTCAAGTGGACACTTAAGGATGTAGTGAACAACCATCTCAAAGACATCCCTTCAGAATGAAATAGGAGTTATCTCTGAGCTCTTTTTAGATCTTAAATCATGTATGGACAAAGCACTAAAGCACAGCTCCGAAGAAATAGAAGCCGAGGTGGGAAAGATAGATTTGTAAAACCCACAATTTTCCGTGGGGCTGTCTTCATCTACGGATAAAGCCAGGAGTGTTCTTCCAAAAATATTTGATAAAAATTAGGTGATGGAAATTTGAGGCTGAGATAATATCTCTGTCAAGAACCTAGAACACAGGTTTACTAAGATGAGGCTGATACACTGAGAGATGAGCAGAACAGAAGCAGCTAATACGAGTAAGTCTTCTATAAGAATGCTCATTTCTTGATGGCCTCCTTCCCTCTAATAGCAACCAACAGACCTGGGGGCAGAATTCAGCTGCCCTGGTTCTCAGCTCGACAGTGGGTGAGTAGGGGTGACAACCAGGAGTGGGACCTAGCTGACCTGGCTTTGGATCCACTGCCCAGAGCCTTTGGCAGCCATTCTCCTCTGTCATTCTTACCTTCCTCATCTTATAAAACAGGGAGGACACAACGAGCTGTCACCAAGTTATGATGAGGAGCAGATGAGGCCATGTGTGTAAAAGGCCCTTGCACACAGTGACCTCTAAACAAATAATTAACAACACAAAATTGTGGCAGAAGCCTAACAGATAGGTAACACAGATAACCACAGGAAAGCAGGTGGAGTTCTCTTCCATTCTGTTTTAGATGGGAAAACAGTTTTTTCTTCTAGCAAGAAAAAAATGTGATCTTAGATAATAATCACCTACTTTCAATTAAATTTTTTATGATCTTTCTCCTTAATGTAAATACAAAGCAACATCAGTTTCTAATCTCTTCTTTCATTTCAGGAACTGTCCCCTAGGCTACCTTCTGGTGCCATCTGTGTGTTTAATGGGCAGGACTTTGCAGAAAGCATAAAGGCACCTGATCTGTGATTAACCAGATAGAAATAAGGGCTGGCGGGAATGGCTATTTCAGGATTCCTGACACATAAAACAGAGGCTGCACAGGAGTGTCATTCAGTGTCTATGAAGGTAGCAGCAAAGACTGTCAGAGCCTGGGATCCTTGAAACACACCTAACAGAATCAGGTGCTCAGATTGACTAGGGAACTTCTCTCAAAGAGACGTACTTCCACAAAAGTGGAGCCGCTTTTGTCTGAGTCAGACAGGGTCAGCTTAAACATCAGTAAGGCATACAAGGTGCCGGGGCGTCAGGCCTTGCCTCTCTGCCCCTCCAGCCTCACTGCCTGGGGAAGGACCCTCACAGTCCTCCTTCTAGTCCGTTTGAATCTCCTCTGTGTCCTTGAACTCACTCTGCTCCTTGGACTATGTGCTCTGCTCCAACTTTGCAATCTCTTACGTGCCCTTAAAAACATGTGCAAATGCTACAGTCTGAAAAAGATTCTGCCCACTTTTCACCAGCATGGTGGAAAATTCGTTATTCCAATTATTTTGTCTGTCTTCACTAGATTCCAGGCTTTGCAGAGACAGGAACTGACTCTTATTCCCTCTGGATTCCCAGCACCCAGCACAAGTAATGGCACCCAGCAGGTGGCCCACAGTGATGCGTTGAAATGAGTAACTTTGAGTCTCTGAATGCATTCTGGGTGTCATGGCTGCAGAAGGGGTCATCAGAACCTGTAAGTAGTGACTGAAGATCATTTGTAATTCCTCTCCACCACCTCGTGCCCCCCATCCCATGGTGGGGCTGCAGTTTGGGGAAGAAGGGTTGGGCTGAGAAGGGAGTCCCCGACTGGAAGAAAAGGCAGACCCATGGGTAAGCATGCATTACCTGATCGGGGCCGTGGAGTTCTCCAGCCTCCACCAGGCCTTGGGGGGGTTTAGGTAGCGGCACCACAGCTCCCAGTCAAAGCCCTGGGCAGCCAGTGGGTATTCTTCTATTTCAAAGTTGTCATATTTGATGTTGTCAAAGGATGGCGAGATGATCCGTTTCCTGTTCTCCTTTATGCGCGTGAGTACGGGTTCAGCCCTGAGCAGTAGGGAGGGAGAGAGGGGTAACTGCTTCCAACACAGATATACCAGATGGGCAACTCCTAAAGCTCCTTCCCCTGCAGAAACAGGGAAAACCACTGGGCCACCTTCCCCCAGGGAGAGCTGCTCTGCCTCCTGGGAAAAGCACCTGTTCAACCTCCATCCCCAGCACTTGTGGGTTGCCAAGAGGCCTGATCACTCCTCCAGCATATCCTGGGCTGAGCTGAGAGATTCTCAGTGCCTTAGACCCTTGTGTCTGCTTGCTTTCCCTCTTTCCACTAGAAAAAAAAAATCAAGACTTAAGAAAGAAGAAAGGAACAGGTCTGAGATTCCATGTCAGGCTTTCCACTTGGCCTTTGTTTAGGTGATCAACAAGGAGGCCAAGGAGATGAGGATGGCAGAGATGAGGAGGTGTGACTGAACTTACTTCCACCAGGCATTCAGTGCTGCTTTGATCCTTCCAGACACGGCATCCCCCACCCTGTGCAGTCCCCATGGCCCAAGGAGAGCCAGGGGTCAGGCTTCCGGGGAGGCAGGAGGCCCACAGGGGTGAGTAGTGTTTGCAGGCAGGAATGATAAGTTTCTTGTTAATAATGCATTTGCTGCATAATTGTTTATTCAAATCAGCTTGAAAAAGTAAGTGTCCCTCTCCTCTCCTGGCCATAAATCCAGTGAAAATGCTTTTTAAATAGTTACAAATGGCAAGCAGGGACTTCAACTATAAAAAATGGCTGTGTTGCAGCCTTAAATTGTGCCTGTTGTAAAAAAGTATGCCCAAATCCAGTCCTGCTGTGTGCTTGCCTTGCTGCTAAAAGGCCCTTGTCACCCCATGCCAGGGAGGCAGAGGAGGCACCTGGAGCCAGGGACGAGTAGGAGGACAGGACACTCAGCGACCCCCAGCACCTGGGCCCCCTATGCCCAGGCTCTCTGCAAAGCCATGCAGAGCGGGCTACAGCACGCCCTCCGGCCTGGAGACACGTCCCCATCCCTGCTTGGCAGTAGCCACTGAGGCCTGTGTCTGTTCTCTGCTCCACCCAGCATCCCTGACCAGAGAAAGAGAGGTTTTCTAAGGCCTAGTTCACCAGCACAAAGAATCTGAGATTCTGTGCTACCTCTGGCCTGACATGTGTGGAAGCCCAGGGCCCCTCAAAAACATCAAGCCACTATTGCTCCCTCTGCCCACTTGGTCTTGGCTCTGTCTGCATGACTGCTTCTGGCTCAGGTCTGGTCCAGTTCCCCTGCCCTTAACTTGGTTGGCAGGCTCAGCTTTGCCCTTAGCATTACCCCTCTCCTAGATTATGTCTCCTAGAGGACCATGCTTGCTGGAGTCACACCTGATGTCACCCTTTAGACTCTGCATGCTAACGTGTTGACCCTCCCCAACCTGAGGGCCAGCCCTGTTGCCTAGGTCACCCACACACCCAGATCTTACCTGCTCCCAGAATTCTCTCCTTTCCCCACCATGACTGGGATCCTAGCATGCTTTGCATCTAGTTGAGCCAGACCCCCCCGGGTCACACTGGGAGTCATCCTCCTCTCCTGGTGGGCACTTACCAGCCCACATTGAACTCCACATGGGCATCAAAGAGAGCCACTACGGGGGCGGTGGCTGCCCTCCAGCCGCTGACCCTGGAGCGGATGAGGCCTTCCTGCTTGCTGTGGCGCACGACTTTGATGAAGCCTGGCTTCTGGCCATTCACCTTGTCCACATACGCTGTCAGCTTCTCCTTCAGTTCCTCTGTGAGGGAGAAAACGCGTGGTTAGCAACATGGGGGCCATGGTGATCAAGACATTTACCCTTTTAGGGTGAAGTGACCTTCAGAGGGAGACTAGGGGGTCTGTTTGCCCCCCCAGGTCTTCCTCGGTGCTTCCCAGGATGGCCAGTGCAGCTCAGCTTTGAAGGGGAAAATGGTGGCAAAAACAGTTATTTATTGAGCTCAGCAAGTTGTGCAGGGTTGCATGCCTCACACATCCTGTTTGTTTAATCTTCATGACAAGCCCATGGGAAAATGGGGCTCTGGAGGTTTATCAATTTTTCCAATGCCACATAGCTTGTGAGTGGCACGGTCTGCTTTCGAGCTGGGTCTAATGACTTTAAAAGCCATGCTCTTCCCATTAGCTCAGCCTTCTTCCCCAGTGCCCCCCACCAGTCCTCCTCTGATCCCTAAGGGAAGCTCCACCTGGACCCACTGCTGTCTGGATCCCCCTCTTCCCAGGAAGTGGACGGTCGGGAGTCATGTTGTATGAGTTGTCAGCCTTGGTCTATTGCTCAGCTAAGCCTCTAACTCCCCTGCTTCTTCCCAACTGTACATGGGGCCTGCAGCCACAGACAGGGCTTCAGCTGCAGCCCCTCAGCCCTCAGCTAGGCAGGGCACAGCAGCCACGTTCACTGTGTTTTCCATGGCAGCTCAGGTAACAGCCCAGGAGGGCCCTTCCCCCAGATCGATGACCTGAGTGGGCCACACCCTCCCACCTGCAGCCACAGCACTTCCCCGGGGCTTGATTTCCACGCTTTGCCTCTGTTCTCCAGGCCCTGCCCCTTCCCTCACCCCTCCTCCCATCTTCTCACACCCAGGCCCAGGACAGACCCACAGGGGCTGAGCCCTGCTCTTCTCAGAGGGCGGTAGGAGCTCCATGTCCCTTGGCACCCAGTCTGGGCTCGGCCAGTCCACTAAGCATGAGAAAGCCATGCAGTCCACTAAGTGTGAGAAAAGGGCATGAGGCATGTAGCAGGCGTGCCCATGGCACAGTGTGATAAAAAGAGGACAGCGCTTGGAGTCAGCACCACTGCATTTGAAGTCCGGCTTCCGTCTATCAGCATCACGATGCTGGGCCTGTTAGCAAACTAGCTGTTGATGTCCATGAAGATGCTCACTGGGTGAATGTACTTTGCATGCGGGAAGGACATGGATTTTGAGGAGCCAAAGGGTGGGTTGTTATGGGTTGAACTATGTCCCCCAAAAGACATGCTAGGTCTAACCTCCAGTACCTCAGATATGCCTTATTTGAAAATAGAGTCTTTGCAGATTTAACCAAGTGAAGGTCACGAGGCACTAATCCAACACGACTGGTGTTCCTATAAAAGGAGGAAATTTGGACACAGAGACAGATGCACAGAAGGCAGACACGTGAGGAGACATAAATAGAAGATGGCCACCTACAAGCCAAGGGACATCTGACAGTACCAGGAGGTAGGGGAGCAAATCTTCCTACCACCTTCAGAGGGAGCATAGCCCAGCTGACACCTGATTTTGAACTCCAGAACTGTGAGACAATAAGTTTTTATTGTTCTAGGCCATTCAGTCCATGGCACTTTGTTATGGTAGTCCTAGGAAACTAATATGGTTGTTATAAGGATAAATGGGATTAATGTGTGGAAAGTGCATAATATGCTGATGCTCAAAAAAAAAAAGCTCCTTTCTCTCCTTCCCTCCATCCTTCTTCACGTTTTCTATCACCATGGGAGTTGTAAAAGAAGTGAGAGCTGACCATCCCTAGAAACCTATGTCTGGCTGACAAAACATTCTTTGGTCCAGGACCACCTCCTCATGCGCTGCCCTGCTCCCAGTTAGACATCTCCAGCAGCAAGGCAACAGAGCATGGTGGCCACAGCCAGAACTGCGATGCCCTTCTGCAGACATTGACTTTTCACACATGATGCTGGCCTAACAGATAGGTCTAGATGGATGGGTAGGACATGGTCCTTAGGCTGCTTTTTGCATCCCAGCTTAACTGATCATCAAGGAGGTGAGGAAACCGGGCAGCTGATCCTGGAGAGCTACGAACTTGCTCTGTGACTCTGGGCAAGACCCTATGAATTCCAAAGACCCCAGAGTTAGCTGGACAGGATTTTAAAGTTTGTTTTGAACCAATCACCCATCTAAAGCGTGCATCCCCTTTATCTATCCTGATGAGTGATCATCCAGCCCCTGCACTGACTGGGAACTCTATGCAGTCCATTCCTTATTAGGCCACTCCAACTATTAGATGTTCTTTTTTCTTGCTCTCTAAGTGCTAGAGTCTCTCAACCTTCCACTTATTGATCCAATACTTATTTTGGGGCCATAGAGGACAGATCAGATCCCTCTTCCACATGATAACCATTTAGAGTTGAAAAGCACCCTTCAGCCCTTGCTGAGGATTTCTCTAGGTCAAGTGTCTTCAGTTCCTCCTTCTATTTCCTCATATCTCATGAGGTCAAGCTCTTTTATCCTGTTGAACCTCTAAGTATATTATTTTTCCTCTGATACTTTTAAGTTACTCACCCAGAAACGGGCCTAATGCTTCTGGTATAAACTGGGCTAAAGAGAATAGAGGGAACAAATCACCTCCCTTCTAGCATCTATGCCTCTATTCACATAGTTAAAGGTCACATTAACTTTGCCTACTTTTAACTCAAATAGAGCTTACTGGAATTACGTACAGGTTCTTTTCTGCATGGTGCTGCTAAGTCAGGCCTCCTTCACCCCCTTCTCCATGGATGCATGCGTGTGCATGTGCATATGTACACACAATCTCTGAGGCAAAACATAGGATCTTATGTTTAAAGATTGATGCCGTTTTCCCCAAATCAAAATGTTTTTACTGCTGATTCTGTTATCCAGGGTCTTTGTGATCTAGCCCTTGCAACTTTCCAGCATCTGCAAAAGTCATGAGCACATGCGCTTTGTTGTTATTCAAGTCATCCTTTTAAACAGCATGATCCTTATCCAGAGCTAGGGCCAGTCAGTGGGTCCTGTCAGGCATTCTCATTCCAGCCTAGAGAAAATTCAGCTGACTTTTGGGCTGCCATTAACAGTCACTGTAGCTGATGACAATGACTTTGTGCTCTCCAATCGCCCAGCTGTCTGGGAGGTGTGGGGAGGCCACTGTGTCACAAATGTCAGGAAGTCAGCTATAGAGTGGCACAACTCAACATGCCCCACACTTACAAGGGCTCCGAGCATGGTTGCCAAAAGGCCTCTTAAAATACTTACTCTTTCATTACTTGAAAGGTCCACTTTTCATATATTCCTTTTGAAAATTATCAGTAGGGCTCATAAAGTCTGAAATTTGGGCTTCTGATGGTAGTTAGGTGCTGAGTGAACAGAATTTGGTATGTGAACTGGGCTGGCACCAAATGACCTCCGTCTCCCTGCCCCCAAAAGGACATTCCTGTTCCCTCCTCTCCCTCCCCAGCCCTCAGGTGAGAATCACTGCCTATGGGGACCACTGTTCCTGAGGTAGTGATGGGACAGGGCTGTGGATGATTGCCACCAATGATCCCCAGGAATCCTACCTCTCCAAATTCACATCCTTGTGTAGCTGCCCACGCTGCATTTGGGCTGACCATGTGACAACAGAAGCAGCAGTAGGGACCCTGTGCAAGTTCCAGCCTGAGGCCTTCAGCGGCCTTGCAGCTCTGCTTTCGTTCTCTTGCTGCCTTAAGTAAGGAAGCCAGCCTCCTTGAGGATGAGAGGCCCAGGGAGTCCCACTGAGGCCCCAGACATGTGAGTGAGGCCATTTTGGATCCTCCAGCTAGCAGATGATTGCAAACGCAGTGGGAGCCCAGCTGTCACCTCAGAGAGCAGAGACCAGCTGCCCTTGTTGCAGAATTGTGGTCCCAGCCCTTAATGCAGAACTGTGAACTGATGAATGGGTGCTGTTTGAAGCCACTAACTTCTGGGGCGGCTTGTTATACACAAAGGCTAGCAGAACAGGATCTATTGTTCTGGTATAGGGTTAAAATAAGATTGTGCACTCCTGATGCACAGGAAATGAAGCCAGACACAGAAGAACCAGCTTAGAAGGTGGTAGCAAGAGATGAAAAGGCTTTGATTCTTGGAGGAGCTGCTTGCCCCTTCATACCTCTGAGGTCTGTTGACAGTGAATCAGAATAAAGGTTTCTGATGGACCAGCTAGGGAAAAATTTCTTTCTCAGCCAGCTACATCCCAAACATTGGCTACTGATTAGAAGGGAGGATTCCCTTACCCCTACCCAAATGACTGCCATAAAAAAATTAAAAAGGCCTGAAAGATCCTAGATAACACTAGCTTAATCTTTGCAAAGTGACTTTGCTTAATTAGGTTTTCAGGTTTTCCTTCAACCCTTGCCGCTTGCCAAAGAGAAAGAACTATCTCAAAAGTATTTTTTTCATTTGCTAGCAAACTATTGTCTAAGATACTGTCTGAATTTCATAAATATCTATAAATACACTTTAGAACTTAGCTCAAAAAACAGATGAAGAACCTGTGTTTTCTTTCTACCTAAAGCCAAACACATAACCCATCATATTTACCTTTTTGCTAAGGCTGCCAGGAGGCTCAGAGACAAATATAACGACTAATCACAGGGTTCTGTCAGTGTTTTTGCTTTTCTACCTTTGCTAAAGTTTTGATTTTCAAGTTCTAGTCTAAAAGCTACATTGCCTTTTGCCTTTTTTTTTCCTACACAATCTACCTTCAATTAATTGTGGAAAGTAGTATGGAGGTTCCTCAAAAAACTCAAAATAGAAATACCATTTGACCCAGGAATTCCACTCCTAGGAATTTACCCTAAGAATGCAGCAGCTCAGTTTGAAAAACACATATGTACCCCTATGTTTATCGCAGCCCTATTTACAATAGCCAAGAAATGGAAGCAACCTAAGTGTCCATCAGTAGATGAATGGATAAAGAAGATGTGGTACATATACACAATGGAATATTATTCAGCCATAAGAAGAAAACAAATCCTACCATTTGCAACAACATGGATGGAGCTAGAGGGTATTATGCTCAGTGAAATAAGCCAAGCCGAAAAAGACAAGTATCAAATGATTTCACTCATATGTGGAGTATAAGAACAAAGAAAAAAACTGAAGGAACAAAACAGCAGCAGACTCACAGAACCCAAGAACGGACTAATAGTTACCAAAGGGAAAGGGACTGGGGAAAATGGGTGGGAAGGGAGGGATAAGAGGGAAAAAGGGGCATTACGACTAGCAGATGTAATGTTGGGGGGGCACGGGGAGGGCTGTACAACTCAGAGAAGACAAGTAGTGATTCTATAGCATCTCACTACGCTGATGGACAGTGACTGTAATGGGGTGGGTGGGGGGGACCTGATGAAGGGGTAGTTTAATAACCATAATATTGCACATGTAATTGTAGATTAATGATACCAAAATAAATTATATAAAAAAATATTTTTTGAAATATCTATAAATAATTTTTAATCAAGAGTCTTGGTAGAGCAAGAAAGAGTATACTGTGGAAAGAAATGGAAGCCTGTATTTCATGTTTGTTTTAATGTGTTGGGGAAGGAGGAGGTAGGGAGTCTTCTCTATGTGACTTTCCCAGATTTAGGATCAGTGGCAGAGCTGTGGATAGCCAGCGTTGACAGAGAAATACAGTTTGCGCCCCGCCTGCGGCCAGGTGTCCTCCTGCTAGGGCTGCTCCCCCAGCCCGCTGCTGCAGCCCATGAACCCCCACTCAGCCGGCATCTGAGCAGCCTCTGTGAATCGGCACTCCTGGAAGCTGGGCTGGGGAAACACCATTTGCCTGTTGGGAGGTGACAGGCCACTTTCCACCATCCCCATGCGGGGCGTCCCCTCAGGGCCAGCTAAGTACAGGCTGTTTGCCTGCTCTTCCTCCTTCAGACTTAGGTGCCAAGTGAAAATGCAGAATTCACCAGCCTGGTTAAACAAAGCAGTTAGCTCCACTGGGTCATCCCGAAAGAAACAAAATGCAGGCTGAGCAGAAGACGTCCAGTACCCATAGGTATTAATCTGATTTAAATGCTTAACGAGATACTCTTTATCTCCTGCATAAAGGAAAACAAAGGATCAGGAAACTGACAACCTATGGGGCTTCCCTGTTCTGGAGGCAGCTTCGCCAGCGTCCTTGGGAAACGGCCTGCCCAGGCCTGCTGCGGAGCACCTGGGCCAGCTCCTCATCCTTCCCTCAGGGCTCAGATGCTCCTTTCCCCGTCTGCTCTACGTCTGGGGGAGTAGGAGTGACGGGAGGGGCCACCCATTCATTCATGCCACAGATACTGAGTGCTCGCTAGGTACTGGGAACTGACCTAGCTGCTGCAGCAAGAGGTGTGAACAACACAGTCCTTAAAGCTTTTGTCCTACTGGATGTTTACAAGGGTGGATGTACTCCCCTGGGAGAGAGGGAGAGGGAAAGGGGGAGACAGGGAGAGAGATGGGAAAGGGAGAGTGCCTGGTTCAGTTGGTGGGAAGACAGAGGAGCTGAAGCTCAGGCTAGCCCTATGTTCTGTTCCTTTCCTATAGCCCAGTGGTTCTTAACTGGGGGTGATTTTGCCACACTCCCACCCTGATTTGACAATGTCTTGAGACCGCTTTGATTGTTACACCTGGGAGGGTGCTCCCAGCCCCGGGTGCTGCTAAATACTCTGTAACGGCCAGAACAGCCCTCCACAAGAAAAAGCTATCTATTTCAAAATGTCCGTAGTGACTTTGAGAGACCTTGCATAGCTCTTAATGATGGAGGCCCCACCGTGGAAATCTGAGCATGTATTCTGGCAGAGCTTTTAAACTGGCAACCCCAGGGCTGCATCTGTTCAGCGACGTGTTTCTTTGGCCGGCAAAGCGTTCCTGCTTGGTGAGAACTGGCTGGAGCTGAGTAGGAGCTGCCCCCGCAGAAGGCATCTAATAGGCTCAGCAGGCTGCCAGCCTCACAGGAGCGCCATCTGCGCAATAGCGCACAGCCCACACTCAGAAGGCCCTGTCTACAGTTTACTGCTCCTGACCGAGGGTGCCCTGCCCATGTTCCCAGGCACTCAGCTTCCCACACACACTGCTGGCGCCCTCCTCCCTGCCTGAGGGCTTTCGCTCACCATGGCAGCGTGCTCAGCCTGTGGTGGGGGTAAGCCTGAGTGTTGGGGAATTACCGTCCACTGACAGCCAATTAGGGACAGGAGTTGGGGGATGAATACCTATGTTTTGGATTG
Organism: Smutsia gigantea; assembly: GCA_032199065.1. Classification (NCBI taxonomy): domain Eukaryota; kingdom Metazoa; phylum Chordata; class Mammalia; order Pholidota; family Manidae; genus Smutsia; species Smutsia gigantea. Next base: position 435,197 of record JAVSCE010012455.1, on the reverse strand, counting down.
AATTGTGCCCCCCGCAGCCCCCACCAAATTCATATGTCTAAGTCCTAATCCCCAGTACCTCAGGTTGAGGCCTTATTTAGAAATAGGGTCACTGCAGATGTAGTTAGCTAAGATACGGTCAGAGGAGTTGGAGGGGGGCCCTAATTCACTATGGCTGGTGTCCTTCCAGGAAGAGGGTCATATAAAGACAGGCACACAAAGAGAATGTTCTGTGACAACAAAGGTACAGATTGGAGTGATGCATCTCCATGCCAATGGATGCCAAAGATAGCTGGTAAACCACAGAGGACAGAGGAGAGGTGTGGAACAGATTTGCCATTACAGCCCCAATGGCACCTTGACCTTGGACTCCTGGCTTCCGGAGCTTGGGACTGGTTTACATCACCCAGTTGGTGGTGCCTCTTTAAATGAATATATCCCAGCTTCCTTACCCCTCCGGAGGACAGTGCTGAGGCAGGTTGTACACAATCTCCTGGTGGATCCCAGCTGGACTGGGCCTGGGCTCACAGCTGTACCTTATTGGTCATGCCCCCAGCATTAACTTTCTTCTCTCATGGCCCCACTCCTATTCCTTCACCACTGTTTCCTGGGGACATTGACCAGACAACTGACCGGGCCTCAACCCCCATCTCAGGGTCTGCTGCTGGAGAAGCCCGATTAAGAAGTCATATGTTTCCTAAGTCACTATGGTGCCCACCAGTTAATTCACTCTTGCCTGGTCCTTGAAAGCATGTGAATTTCCAACCCTTGACCCACGTAGATGATGCATGTGTGTGTGTATGATGACATAAGAAGTCTCTTTACCCCTGTATTTCTACATTAACTAGCTAATGTTTAATAAAGAAATAATAATAATAAAAAAGATGTGTCACGTGTTATTCTAAGAACTTTATATGTATTACCTCATTTAAGCCTTTTGAAAAATCCTATAATGTAGTTACCACTATTATCCTATTTTGAAGATGAAGCTGTTAAGATGCAATGTGAACCCAGATAATAAGTGGGGGAGTCAGGATTAAAATCCAACTGAGCTGGGCCTAGAGTCCATACTCTTTACCTCTACCCTATGTCCTGCCTCTCTGGGATAAGCTGGCCTGCATAAGAATCAGCTTGTTAAAAACACAGGTTCCAGGGCACACCCCACACACAGTCTGATTCAGTAGACCTGGAATGGGGCCGGAAACTGAAGTTCATGTATGGAGACTCTGAATTTCCCCATGCCAAGCCTGGTAGCAACTTAAAAAATGAAGATTGGCCTTGTAACAGGGTGGAAAAAGGAACCTCCTCTGAATATGTGTGGTTCCAGCCCTTAACAGGAGGTCTCAGACTCCATCTGAAAAAGGCTTCTCCAAAAGCCTGCCTGGAGAGATTTTTCTCGTCATTCTCCCAAACCCATGGGCTCTGCCTGCTGCCTTCAGGTGCAGACCTCACTTTCCAACTGGTGTTCACTTTTCTGCATGGCCATCTTCATCTTCAGATGCTCTGGATGTCCCCGTAGCTCCCCAGCTGCCCTCTGCCTAGGGCACAGGCTTTTGTCTCCCCTGCCCACTCCCACAGCTTCAGGTGAGCCATCCCTGTCCTCCTTCCTAACTCAGTCTCATCCCCCAGATCCCAGACTAGATTAGAGTTGCCACCCCCTCCCTGCAGTTGCCTGGGAGGGGAGTGTGAACCCCGCCTGAGAAGTGCTAATAATTGCTAGTCTCTAGTGGTGCTAATTTAAAGATTAAAAACACAGCACATTTCTGTGTATTTCTGTAAAAGAGAACAGTAGCTGGTCTTCCTCAGATCAGAAGATTAACTGGCTTTCCTCTAAAGCCATTTAGGGCCATTGAAACACAAATGATGTATCAACACACTTTAAAAGAGAGATTATTTATTAGGAGGCAATGGTTGTCAAACCTAGCTGATCACAACTCACTGAGGGGCTAAAAAGTAATATAGATGACACCCTATGTCCACCCCCTGAAGGATTTGGAGGGGGACTCTGGGCTCAAGGCTGATAAATGATGGTGAGTCAGGCTCAGACAGATGGGATTTCAGAAGAACAGACCAGCCTGACCCCTGAGGCCCAGGGCAGCCTTGTTTTTGTTCATTCCTCTCCCTTTAAGACATGCTTTCAAATCCTGGGCAGTTTACAAATGCCTTCCATGAGGTTCATTCTTCTGTCCGATACACTTAACAGCTGCAGTGCTGTCCAGCTCTTTTAATAGCTGCACTTCTTCAAAGTCAATTGGTACTGAAGTCGATTGGAATGGCCTTAAGTGGTTCTCCTCTTTCAGGACTTGGGGAAAGGCTCCACCTAGATGCCCCACAGATGGCGTATAAAATATGGCTTCAGGGCCAGGCACACTGTCACAATCTTCCTGGAAAGCTCCAAGCGTCCATTCAGTCTTAGTAAGTTATAGAAAGCCCCCGAATTACCACCTAAAAGACCAGCCATCTCTTTCTGAGTTTCTTCTTTCCTATCATAGGCAGGCATTAGCGACCAACAAAACCCACAAGAAATATGTGCTCCTCACTTAGCGGGGTCACCAAAACCAGGCTCTCAACATCCACTAATGTTTTCTTTCCCAAAGATCCTGTGTCCTGCAACAAGGTGGTCAGAAGTGGTTTCTGAAGATGACTGCAGCAGATGAGGTACAAGTGGTCCCCTGGCTAGTCAGGAATGAGTGGGCACCAATCAACATTCAACTCTCTCTCTGTCTCAACAATAACAACAATGAACAAATACCTAATTTATAACATTTGCCAGTGTCTGTGGTGCAAATACCAGCACCATAGCTGATTCCAAGCTACTACCCTGATGCCACTGACTCTGGGGGAGAGACGTGCAGAGTTGGCAACGGGTGTGCATGGTCACGGGCGATGGGCCTGGTCAGCCCCAGTATGGGACCCAATGCCCAGGGCGTGAAGGCTGCAGCTCCAGGGGCATTTCCCCCACTTACTGTGTCGTGGGCACCATGCTCACAGCTTTTCATCATCTATCCACCCCATTCAGCAATTATATATTAAACACCTAAGAAGTCTTACACATCATTCTACAGTCTTGAGTTATTGAAATCTCACTGTAAACAATGACATTAAAGCTAATGCGTATTTACTGAGTGCTCACCCTGTGCTTGTGCTAAACCCGCCTCATATATTGCTCATTCAATACTCTCAGTGACCATGATCCTACTCAACATGGCTAGTATGGTTATCCCCATTCCACAGAATAGGAAATCAGAGCACAGAGAGGTGGAGGGATTTGCTTGGTGTCACAGAGCTAGAATGAGGTAGGGTTGGGCTGCAGACCTGGGCACCTTGGCTCAGGTCCATGTTCTTAATCCCACATGTGGTTATCTTCAAATGACAGAGGAGAAAACTCAAGATCAGACTTTAAATAGCATACCTTAAAAGGACACAGACGGTAAGGAATGAGCAGGGCTGCAAACTCCGATCGGCTATTTGATGCTCTGCCCCACAGCCTACCAAAGGATCCGTGTGTCTCAGACCTCACAGCCTTCTATGATCACTGATGCAGTTCAGGAAGAAAGCATCCTGTTTTTACAACTTTGTATTCTTACAACCCAAGGGAAGGAATTAGACTGCCAAACTCAGCTTCCTTTTGGCTGGAGGGCTGATAGAGGATTCACACAAAAATCTAATTTCTCTGGGATAAAAATTCCTGAGCAAGCAAGACCAAGAAATGAGGGAAGAGGGCCTAGGTTTGGTTGGGTGAGGGTTTCCTACAGTACCTATTACTCACCTTTGGGATTCACTGTACAATTGTGCCTGGGAAATCCAATAAGGGGCCAAGGACAAAAGACTGCCTGAACAAACCTGGGTGTTGCCCATGGTCTGCCTGGGGTACATGTCCATGTGCCTGCACCCTTCAGCTCCAGGCAGGGGCTTCTGAATGCTCACACCCTCTTGCTCCTCACACCCCAGAGTTGCCCAAGACAGACCTGGCAATCAGCACAGCCAGGAAGAGAATCCAGCTCTTCCTCCAGGGCCAGAGCTCCAGGCTGTCTATTCCACCAACTCTCTATTGGTCTACTGTGAATAATTCAGAAAATGAAAGTGAGAATAATGGACTGATAGAAATTGTTGTCTTTACAGGCTAAATGACCTTGGAAAAAGGCCAGCTTGCCTTTGCACTCCCTGAGGCTGTGTGAAGAGGAAACCCTGGTAATGCGACAGTGGGGAAGCAGCCCAAATGCTGTGCATTTAAAGGGCATAAAATATTCCTGCTACTCTGATGCTTTTTAGCTGGAATCGCAGGACTTATTAAGAATGCCATGATGGGTGATTAATGTCATCTGTGTCCAGGCAGAGTGGAGTGGGCACTGTTCCAGGTCCAGCCCCTCCAGCTCAGAAGCACTGGGCAGGGCCTCCCTGTGAGCTTCCAGGGAGGGCAAGACCAAGAACTTGAAGCCTTGAGAAATGCTGGCAGATAACTTTTAACCGTGGGTTAAATTCCAGCTGGGAACAAGCTCTATTGGTGTCCCATTGCACAAAGGGATTCCAGGAGGGCCAGGCACGTGCAGGCACTTGGGAAGGTCCAGTTGCTGTTGGCAGTTAAGCCAGAGGCCAACTGGAATTTTGGTGCTAACTTCTTTTTGTGTAGGACTTGGAGAGTTTAGAATGCTACCCAGCTCATAAACTTGATGATCCAAAAATCTTGTGACTGGAGAGCCCAGGAGTTTATGATTATGAGCCCAAAATTTCAATTTTTTTGAGATCCCTGAAGTCCCTGAGTCTCAGATACTAACTCCCATTATCCTGAGATCCTGTGACTCCAAGCTTCCATAAATGTCAGAGGAACAGCTCCCACCCCTCTGTTGCTATTCCTGTTGAACTATGGGGTTGAAAGTCCTGGTCTCTGCTTGCTTCTCAGCCTCTTCTTCAGGACTCTGTGCTCAAAAGTCACATTCCCAAACATGCCAAGCTCTGTGGTGCCACAGTGCCTTTGCACTAACTGCTCCCTTTGCCTGGAACTTTCTTCCTGCCCCATTTGCCTCAGCTCAGGCCCTTTTGGAAGCCTTGCTTCACCTGAAGCTCTCCAACTGGAGGAAAGGCTAGGGGAAGGAAAGGAGCTTTCTTCTCTTTGGAACACAGAAACAGGATGCCAGAAACACTGATGTGCTCCAGGCAACCAGTGAGGGCAGACTGAAGGCCTTGAGGTCTAAGTCCTGCCGATGAAGACCTGATTGTCCTCTGTGGGAAGAACAAACGCTCCCACAGGCTTCAAGTCAGCTCTGCACTTCTGCAAATCACTGCTGCTAAGACTGTGTGACAGGTAGCCTCCACCTGGCTGATTCATGACTCAGGAGATCTGGTAGGCTTTGCACACATATTTACACCCCAGCCCACTGCCTGTGTGTGTCAGCTCAGGAGGTTTGGTGCTCTTTTCCTCAGCTCACAGAACACCTTCAGGCAATCTATTCTCAAAGGCAAGGATTCTATGAATGGGTGGGCAACAAGGCAGAACCCAAGGGCTCTGCTCTTGGCCCTTAAGTCTTTATTTTTTATTGAAAGATGTCACATAGAGCACAATGGGCAACAGACCTCAATTTAACTCCAGAGTAACTGTTTATCAGCTGTGTGACTTTGGGCACGTGACTTAACATCTCTGAGCTTCAGTTTCCTCATCTTTGAGATGGGAATTATGTCGTCTACCTCTTTGGGCTGCTGTAGGGTTCTATAAGATAATGCCTGGCATGTTTCAAGTGCTTAATAAGTGGTGCTATTATTTGTTCATTAGTTTGAACTCCCTTGTTCCCTTCCAGTCTTTCAAAAGTAGGTGCCTAGGCTAGGAAGAGGCTCTCCTGCATTTTTTGGGAAAGCCAGGCCTGTAGCAAATTGCCCTGCTTTTCCCCCAAGCACAAGACACTGTTCTCCTCAAGGGCACTCACCATCTGGCTATTCCATATTCAACCCACAATCCCCTTCCCATCCTAACTTGTAATCCATTTATTTAGCAACCCCTTACATGGAGAATCCTATGTGCAATGACTCCTAAGAACTTTATTTTTATGAAGTTCACTTAACCCAGGGGAACTCTATTAGGTAAGTATTACTAATGACCCATTTTATAGATGAGGAAACGGAGGTACAAAGAGGTTAAGTAACTTGTCTAAGTTCAAATACTTAGCAAGTAGTAGTCCCAACATTCCAAGTTTGGCAGTTTGACCCTAGAGTCCACGTTCTTAACACATTTCCCACTTGGGGACTAACAGTGGAAGGGTGCATTTAACAAGCATGTACCCAGGCTCTGGGCTAGGCACTGCAGCATGTCCCATCACCCTCACTCTGTGAGTTAAAGCAGGTAAAAAGAGGAAGCCTGTGTTATCTCTGTTCTCCTCCACAGCAACCCCATGAGGCAGGGACCTATTAAAACGCCCTCTTGGGCCCATTTTATAAGTGAGCAAAATGAAACTAGGAAGAGGGGGCCAAGTATTCATATACCAATTCCCAGCAGTCACTGTTGATGGCTGCTCCTGGGGCATGTTAATTCTCAGCACATCCAGCCTGGTCTGTGCATGGCAGAGAAACCTTCCCTGGCTTTGAAGAAGGCCCCAGTGAAGAGATACAGATGTGGACAATGGGCAGTCAGCCCTGCACACCTCCCTGGTAAGGCCAGAGGTGTGGCAGGGTACTCACTGCTCTGCTACACGGTCCTGGCTTGGGGCACCCACCGGCATGGCACATGGAAGGGATACTGTGGGTGTCTGATTTGTTTTAATAAATAATAAATATGTTTATAAGAATGAAGGAATGTCTCTGCTCAATGCTTTCTAATGACCAAGATTTAAACTCCTCCAGGAAGACTTTGGGACTCTATTTTTTCAGGTTCCTCTGCCCTCTGGCCCTGTCTCCCTAATCACACTGACTTATTGAGTGTCCCACTGGACTGGGAGCTCCTTGAAAAGAGAGGTGGAGTCTTCCTCATCCCTGTCTCCATAGAGTCCGTCCAGAGCCTGACATTTCGTGGAGGGCTGTTGGCTAGCTGGCTAGCACTGGGAACAGAAGCCAGACTAGGGTGTGAGGATCTTCTTGAAAATACCCAGGAAGACCCAGTGGTTAAGCCTCATAACTACAGAGGGGTTAAAAAGTCACTCTTTATCTGGAACCTACTTCCTGAGCCTCTAGCACTGACACAGTTCCTGACACATGGCGGGCACAGGGCTCACTGGGTTTGCTTCATACACATCATCTCGCTCAGTCCTACGGGATCCTGCAAATTAAATAGTACAGTGGAAGGACACGCAGCCTTAGCAACACCAGGACTCCCTCCTGAAGTTACAGAGCTCATGAACAGCAGGGCCCAGAGGCGTGGGGCAGGTCAGAAGATGGGCTTCACCGTCCGCCTTCCTCAAGGTCACTGTTGACCTCCCTGGGGACCCTGCATGCTCAGTCCCCACAAGGATAAATGAAATAATGATGAACAAGGTGTCGTCCTTTCCCCAAGCAGCCCTCCTGCTGCGCACTGGACTTTCTGCTGGCATCTGCTGCTTCCTTGGGCTCCGCTGAGGCCAAGCAGGCCACACTCGCTCAGCCCACAGCACCCTGACCACGGCATCTGGGAACATTTTACAGCTGACACTTCCTGGGTGTTGTACATAAGCCCCAGGCACTGCCTTAGGGCCTTCACATGATCCACCGCACTAACCCTCACCCTACCCAGGAGGAAGGAACTCTCAGGATCCCCACCTTCTAGCTGAGAGAGCCGGCTCGGCATGCCCAACATCACACTGCTAGTGACAAAGCCTGGATCCAGTCACATCTGTCTGACTTAAGCCCAGTGCCAGTACCCAGCCTTCTGGGATATGGACTTTCATGGAGCCCGCTGGACATGGTGAACACTGGCTCAGGGGAGAGACATCATGTTGCCTGGGCATTCACTCACTCAACAAGTATAACTGAGCATCTTCTGTGTGTCAGCTACTGCTCCAGAGGGGGTTAGTTCAGAGAGTAAGCCAGGCTCCTTTGCCTCGAGGAGCTCAGAGACTAGTGGAGAGAGGAGCAATACATAGATACCTAAGAGGATGTGTACTCTTATGTCAGGCAGTGAATTTTTTGCCATGTGGAAAAAGAGTGGCAGACAGGGATGAGTGAGGGACCCAGCAGCTGCCATCTCTTGGCAGGAGTAACATTAGCCCCAGAAAAGCAGTGATGCCATCTATACAATATGGGGAGGAAGCTGCTGGAGTTTGGGGCCCAGAGGCATAGTTGTGGATTTCAGCAGTAACCACAGCAAAGGACTAGGCATGTGGCCAGGCCTAAGCAAGGGCTGAGGTTCAGGGAAAGGCCCTGGGCTGAGAAGTGAAGCAAGGCATTCATTAACTTGGCAGGGCACTTCCAGGCAAACAGCAGGCAGCCCCCTGGAAGGCAGGGCTGGCTCCCATGCATCCCTCCCATGCCCGCTCAGCCTCTACACGCACCGCACCGCCTCAGCCATGAAATTGAGCAGAGCTGGCACCAGAGAACAGGGAAGGCCAGCACTGTCCCACAAGGCAAAACATTTCTATCATGCTTCAGGTTCTGGTGAGCCTGGGAGAGGCTGGGACTGAGGGAGATTCAAATCCAGGCTTGGTCTCTGCGTGGGCCACGGCCTAACTCCTGGGCACAGGGCTATCTGATGAAACTCACAAACTGCTCCAGTCTGCTAAGGCCTGTGCTGGATCCCAAGCGTAGATGAAAATAATCAGCTGCTGGAAGCACTGATTTCTTTGTTTTTAAGTTCGACGCCTCCCAGTGAGCAGATGCCCTAGCCAGAGTCTGGGCATGGACTGCTAACATTGATTCCTGGCCTCCCTCCCAGGCCACGTGGGCCTCCTTGTCTACCCTGCCAGTGCATTCCTCTTCCTTTAAGGCCACCAAAGGCAGAGCTGTGGAGCCTAGAGATGCTACCATAGAGCAGGATGTGGATAAATACAGGCGTACTAGCTGCTGGCAGGAGGCTCCCGGACATGGAGGTGAACAACTTCGCCCAGGAGCTGCCCTCTAAAATCTGCAGCTGTCACAGCTAGCAGGCTGCTGGCATATTTTTGCCAGGCCTTTTGGAATTGATTTTTTTAGATTCCTCTGTTTCAGCTTCATATATCACCATATTCCTCTAGTGAGACTTACTTCAGAAAACCCAAGAAATAGTACTTCCCTAATAGACATGCCCCAAATATTGAAAACACATTGCTCTTCTCCCCGTCTCATGTCCTCATTCATGTGTTCCTCCCATTCATGTGTTCATCTGGCAGATAAGTACCTAGCCTGCAGCAGGCCTGGTGCTCAGTGCCAGGCGTGTGGAATAAGTCAGAGTTCCACTCTCACGAAGCTCATGATGTAGAGGAAAGAAATAATTAAACAGATCATTTTAGTGTATTGAAATATGTCCTAAAAGTGGTTATCATAAGGTGCTCTGATAATGCAGTGCAGGATGGGATAAGCTTCACAGGATGGTATTTGAGTTCATCTCAAATGAATGGACAAGGGGGCTTTGCTAAGAAAGATAAAGTGGAAAGGAAAAGTGTCCCAGGTAGAAAAACTAGCAAGCACAACGGCTGAGAGGTGAATGTGCACGATGTGTTTGGAAAGGGGTAAGCAGTATGCCGAGTGAGGGTTATGGCCGGGCGTGGGGCTGCAGATTAAATGAGGGATAAGGACGCTGGATCTATGAGTGGTAGGCAGACGGCAAGGGGCCTTGAAGGCTGGGCCAAAGGATATTAGGAAGTCACATGAAGCTTTATTTGGAATCCTCCCACTGAAAGGTCTCTGAGAGATGGCCTGAAATGTCACCAAGTTCCTTTCACCAATTTGTTAATTAAAAAATGTATGGTAGCAGCAAAAGGGACTGCCCCATTCCAGAAATGCCCAAATAATGCACTTCATGGGTTCCTCATCAAGCTCCAAGCCTCCATCAGGCATATCCTGGGTCTCTAACAAGGCCGGGACCACTGATTGAGCCAGAAGGACATGGAGGGATGTGAGGAGAGACGGCACAGAGAGGCTGGGCCTGGCCTCTGCCTGGATCAGTTCAGCCCTTTGTGAACCAAACCGACTTTGGCACGTGACAGGTTCCTCACGCCCCCACAACACCTGCGGTTAAATCAGCCGGGTCTGATGCCCTCTCCACGGAACAGCTTAGGGGTGTGAGGCCAGCCCCGAGCAGGATCTGACATGGCATCCAGGTCTCCAAGAGAGCTCGGCACACAGAACCAGCCCGGTAGCATCAGCCTGCATTGGTCTCCAGCTTCAGAATTGGGCTTTTTGTCATCTTTCTTGACTCTTTCATTCAGTCATTCACTGAAAACATGTCACAGTGTCAGACAGCTTCTCCAGACAAGATTCAGTCCCTGCCAGCACTCACCTGGCAGCGTCCCAAGAGTCAGACGTCAGGCATGGATGGGGTCTCCATGCCGTCCTCACTGGATTACGTAGCTGCCAGCCATGCGAGCTACAGCTGGAAGCCTGGCCACTGTGAGGTGACTGTTTCTGACCAGAAGTGGAGCCCCAGCGGAGGCAGAGAGATGGGAAGGAGAAGGGGGAACTTAGCTTGTCCAAGCGCCTACTAGGTGCTTCTTCCCCACAATCTCCTTTAATCTTCACAATGACCCCAGAGATGGACAACGTGGGATCCAGAGATGAGGAGGAAGGCAAGGAGGCCATTTCGGGAACCTCCGAGAGCACTGGGTCTCCCTGCCAGAGGCAAGGCCGACTGGATGTACCCCCACACTGGGGGGAGGGGAAGGAACCTGAAAAACAGCTTCTTAGCAGGTATCTTCCTACAGAGTAGAGGGAACAATACCAAAGAGAAGGAGATGAAAGGAGGAGGGAGGCTGTATAGGCTGATAGGAACAGAGGGAACCAAACTCTTAGTGAGGAAAGGCAATATGAAAGAGGAAGAGAAGGTTCTAAAACACTGGAGAAATGTGAAGGGGGAGTTACACCTCCTGGAAGCAAAGCATGTTGACCCTAACCCTGACACAGACATCAGCCAACCACAGAGACTCCCGAGTACCGGTGGGCCCAGGACAGCCCCGCTGCTTCCCTTGTGCGGGCACAGCCAGGTCGGGGACGCTGCCCTCCTGGGGTGGGCTCAGCCTCACCAGCCACAGCCGCTTCCCTCTGCTGCCAACCCACCAGGGGCTGAGTGACACTTTAATTGCTTCTTTTCCCACTGACTTTGAAAGAGCAAAGAACTGGCGGGGCTTCAGCTGTGTCTGCTGATGGTGTTCACAAGCAGAGTTTGCCTTTCTTGATTCTGGCTTGGGATTCACAAAAGCTGAATCAAGCAGGGCAACATTTCATGAGGACAGGAAGAGGGAGTTTGCTCAGCGATTAAGTGATGGCAGAGAAGAAATCTGTGAACTGATTACTACAGAGAGCAGCAGGGATGGTGGAGAAAGAACACATGTGTAGGAGGTGACCGTAAGTCAGATGAGGAAACTATTAAGGTGGGAACCAAAAACAAGACTTCTCTCCTCAGAAGTCTACACGGCGATGGGGACAGCATGGGCACTGGGCAAAACTTCAGGCTGGCTGCTGGCGCAGGGTGACCCCATGGGGAGAGAAAGGTTTGCCTGTGGCTTTTTAGGGGAATAGTTCTGCTGGGTGGGAAGGATTAACACCTGCCTGGCATCACCTAACCCAAGGGTGCAAGTTTTTGGTGCGGCCAAGGGACAGAAGAACAGAGACGACAGTTTTGGTTGTTTAATTGGCCTGCCGCTGGTGCTCTGACTGGATGGAGCCAGAGGGAGACTGTTTCTGGCCCAGATGGGAGGCAAACAGGGATGGCCTTGGCTGTCCAGGTGCTAAAGTGAAGGCCTCCTTCCATTCAAAGCAGGATGTCTAACAACTTGCTGAGCTAAAAGTTGCCTTCCCCATAGCTGGAGGGATTTACCCTTTGTGCAACTTGGAGATTACAGAGTCTGATGAAATGTAGGTCTCTTCCCCTGAGAAAATGCAGGTGCACACACACACACACACACACACACACACACACACACACACACACACGCATACATGCAAAACACAGACACCTTTGGCCTATTTCGGGGGTTTAGGAAGTCCCTGTGTTCTTCTACACCTCTATGGGCTCTGATTAAAACCCCTTCTTTCCTCAGCCCTGGGCCTTTGCAACCGTACTTCTTGCCTCAAAGACCTCCTAGTCTTGGCAGGGTTGACTCCTTGGGTTTGGTTTCTTCTTGATCATCAAAGTTTCATAAAAGCTTTCCCTGACCACCTCATCAACTCACTCCCCCAGTCTACCCCCCTCCATCCCTACATTTTCTATCAGCTAGGCTGTCTTTTTTTTGCAAGTATTTTTAACTATCTAAGAATGGTATTAATCCTTATTTGGTCTGCCACTAAAATGTGGGACCTATATAGGCTTGGTCCTTTTCTCTCTTCTGATTTCTGGTGCTGAAACAGTATGTGATACAGGGCAGAGGAGCAATAAATATTGAAAAAAAAAAACCTTTTGCTATCCTGAGCTTATCAGTTCCTATCAAACATGAAGGATTGGTGAATTGGAGCGCTGGGGAAAATGTCCACATCTTCTCAGAGTGCTGGTTAAAGAGAGGCAGTCCAGGTATATCCAAAGCCTGTGTTTCAGTGGACAGATTTCAAAGAGTAGATGGGAAAGAAAACTGTGATCTGGTGGATTACAGGCTTTGGAAGGAGGTCCTCTGAACCGAAATTCTGCCCATGATGATCCCAATCATCAAGGATCCCAAACAGGGAGATCACAGGAGGAAACTCAGGAAAATCAACCCTGGGGAACTCTTGAGGGAGATCATATTTTTAAAAGGTCATGCAGAGAAAATAAAAAGGAGATTCAAAATTGCAGTTGATTGGGATCTGTAAGAACAGAATTAAGGAAGATGACCGAGAAGGGGCCTGTGACTGGGGCCAGCGACATATTGTACAAGATGCCGGAGAGAAAGTGTAGCTCCTCGGCTTCCGCTCTGCCGTCACCTCTATACACAGGAGAATAATGCTTGATCTAAAGGGAACAGGAAGGAAATTAACATTTATTAAATAACTGCTATGTTCCAGCTCTAAAGTGCTCCACACATTATAGGCATTATTAAACCTTCAAAACAATCCTGAGAGGAGCTATTGGTATTTGTGTCTTATAGATGAGAAAACTGAGGTGTTAAGCAGTGTCCAAGATTGCAGACTTAATAAGAAGCAGAGGCTGGTTTCAAACCTGTACATGTCTTTCCCCAAAGTGAGCTCCTTCCTACCCACTGCCTTCTCTCTCCAACTCTTAGAGGTCATGGATGGACCCCTTCACTGGGACATGGGTACTCAAAACCCACCCCTTTCCAATCTTGCTCCTTGCTTTTTGGATAAAGACAAACCTCTTAAGCATGCCTCCCAGGGCGCCTTCTTCAGGGTTTGCCCCCCCCCCAACATCTCACTCCACTCCACACTGGCAGCCCCAGTGTGTGTGTATGTGTGTGGGGGGCAAACCAGTGGCTAGCTGGCCTGAGCTCACTGGACAGCCGGCTGAAATGGATGGGGGTGCTAATAAATCAGCCCAGGAAATACTGACTGTGGACCAGCAGGCACTTTCTAGTCCCTGGCTTCAACTAGCTCATTTACTCCTCACAAGCTTGTAGGGAAGCACATTTGAAGTTATTCTTCCCATTTTAAAAATGAGAAAACTGAAGCATAGAGGCATCAGCTTATAAATACCAAATCAGGATTTGAACTTTGAACCTTGGCAGTCAGGCTCTGGTGCTGGTCTACTAGCCAGTCTGCTAAAAATGAATGTGAAGAGATTGGCTGACTGTTCTTAGGGAAGTCCAGCTTCAGGCTGAGAAGTTCATGCCTCAGGACAGAGACTCTGGAGATCATATCACTGAACTGACATGGAACAGAAAGGAGCTAAAAAAGCAGATGGACACATGGGTTTCACTAAAGACAAGGAAAAGGATGATTCACATTACAGGCAATGGGATTTAATACCAAGCATGGCAAGATGTCTTTTTTTTTTTAGGCTTTTCCTCATGCCTTTTATTACCTCTTGGTCTCCTCTCATTATATATATTTTTTGATTTTTGGCATCATTAATCTACAGTTACATGTGCAACATATGGTTACTAAACTCCCCCCTTCATCAGGTCCCCCCCACTTACCCCACCACAGCCACCGTCCATCAGCGTAGTGAGATGATACAGAATCACGACTCGACTTCTCTGAGTTGCACAGCCCTCCCCGAGCCCCCCCAACATTACGACTGCTAATCGTAGTGCCCCTTTTCCCCCCATGTCCCTCCCTTCCCACCCATCCTCCCCAGTCCCCTTCCCTCCGGCAACTGTTAGTCCATTCTTGGGCTCTGTGAGTCTGCTGCTGTCTTTTTCCTTCAGTTTTTTTCTTTGCTCTTACACTCCACATATGAGTGAAATCATGTGATACTTGTCTTTTTCCGCTTGGCTTATTTCACTGAGCATAATACCCTCTAGCTCCATCCATGTTGTTGCAAATGGTAGGATTTGTTTTCTTCTTATGGCTGAATAATATTCCATCGTGTATATGTACCACATCTTCTTTATCCATTCATCTACTGATGGACACTTAGGTTGCTTCCATTTCTTGGCTATTGTAAATTGTGCTGCGATAAACATAGGGGTGCATATGTCTTTTTCAAACTGGGCTGCTGCATTCTTAGGGTAAATTCCTAGGAGTGGAATTCCTGGGTCAAATGGTATTTCTATTTTGAGTTTTTTGAGGAACCTCCATACTGCTTTCCACAATGGTTGAACTAATTTGCATTCCCACCAGCAGTGTAGGAGGGTTCCCTTTTCTCCACATCCTCGCCAACATTTGTTATTGGTTGTGTTTTGCATGTTGGCCATCCTTACTGGTGTGAGGTGATATCTCACTGTGGTTTTAATTTGCATTTCTCTGATGATTAGCGATGTGGAGCATCTTTTCATGTGCCTGTTGGCCATCTGAATTTCTTCTCTGGAGAAGTGTCTGTTCATGTCCTCTGCCCATTGCTTAATTGGATTATTTGCTTTTTGTTTGTTGAGGTGCGTGAGTTCTTTATATATTTTGGATGTCAACCCCCCATCAGATATGTCATTCATGAATATATTCTCCCATACTGTAGGATGTCTTCCTGTTCTACTGATGGTGTCCTTTCCTGTACAGAAGTTTTTCAGCTTGATATAGTCCCACTTGTTCATTTTTGCTTTTGTTTCTCTTGCCCGGGGAGATATGTTCATGAAGAAGTCACTTATGTTTATGTCCAAGAGATTTTTGCCTATGTTTTTTTCTAAGAGTTTTATGGTTTCATGACTTACATTCAGGTCTTTGATACATTTTGAGTTTACTTTTGTGTATAGGGTTAGACAGTAGTCCAGTTTCATTCTCTTACATGTAGCTGTCCAGTTTTGCCAACACCAGCTGCTGAAGAGGTTGTCATCTCCCCATTGTATATCCATGGCTCCTTTATCATATATTAATTGACTGTATATGTTTGGGTTAATGTTTGGATTTTCTATTCTGTTCCACTGGTCTGTGGGTCTGTTCTTGTGCCAATACCAAATTGTCTTGATTATTGAAGCTTTGTAGTAGAGCTTGAAGTCAGGGAGCGTAATTCCCCGTTTTATTCCTCCTTCTTGGGATCTCTCTGGGTATTCGGGGTCTTTTGTGGTTCCATATGAATTTTAGAATTATTTGTTCCAGTTCATTGAAGAATCCTGTTGGTATTTTGATAGGGATTGCATTGAATCTGTAGATTGCTTTAGGCAGTATAGCTATTTTGACAATATTTATTCTTCCTAGCCAAGAGCATGGGGTGAATTTCCATTTGTTAGTGTCCTCTTTAATTTCTCTTAGGAGTGTCTTGTAGTTTTCAGAGTATAGGTCTTTCACTTGCTTCATTAGGTTTATTCCTAGGTATTTTATTCTTTTTGATGCAATTGTGAATGGAATTGTTTTTCTGATTTCTCTTTCTGTTAGTTCATCATTAGTGTATAGGAAAGCAACAGATTTCTGTGTGTTAATTTTGTATCCTGCAACTTTGCTGAATTCAGATATTAGTTCTAGTAGTTTTGGAGTGGAGTCTTTAGGGTTTTTTATGTACAGTATCATGTCATCTGCAAATAGTGACAATTTGACTTCTTCTTTACCAATCTGCATGCCTTGTGTCTCCTTGTTTTGTCCAATTGCCGTGGGTAGGACCTCCAGCACCATGTTGAATAACAGTGGGGAAAGTGGGCATCCCTGTCCTGTTCCCAGTCTTAGATGAAAAGCTCTCAGCTTCTCGTTGTTAAGTACGATGTTGGCTGTGGGTTTGTCATACACGGCCTTTATTATATTGAGGCACTTGCCCTCCATACCCATTTTGTTGAGAGTTCTTATCACGAATGGACACGAAACTTTGTCAAATGCATTTTCAGCATCCATGGAGATGATCATGTGGTTTCTCTTCTCCTTGTTGATGTGGTGGATGATGTTGATGGATCCTCGAATGTTGTACCATCCTTGCATCCCTGAGACGAATCCTACTTGATCATGGTGCATGATCCTCTTGATGTATTTTTGAATTCGGTTTGCTAGTATTTTGTTGAGTATTTTTGCATCTATGTTCATCAGAGATATTGGTCTGTAATTTTCTTTTTTGGTGATGTCTTTGCCTGGTTTTGGTATTAGAATGATTCTGGCTTCATAGAATCAGTTTGGAAGCATTCCTTCTCTTCTATTCTTTGGAAAACTTTAAGGAGAATGGGTATTATTTCTTCTCTACATGTCTGGTAAAATTCAGAGGTGAATCCATCTGGCCCGGGGGTTCTGTTCTTAGGTAGTTTTTTGATTGCTGATTCAATTTCCTCACTGGTAATTGGTCTGTTCAGGTTTTCTGTTTCTTGCTTGGTCAGTCTTGGAAGGTCGTATTTTTCTAAGAAGTTGTCCACCTCTTCTAGGTTCTCCAGCTTGTTAGCATATAGATTTTCATAGTATTCTATTATGATTCTTTGTATTTCTGTGGGGTCCGTCGTGATCTTTCCTCTCATTTCTGATTTTGCTTACATGTGTAGATTCTCTTTTTATCTTAATAAGTCTGGCTAGGGGTTTATCTTTTTGTTTATTTTTTCAAAAACCCAGCTCTTGGTTTCATTGATTTTTTCTACTGTTTTATTCTTCTCAATTTTATTTATTTCTTCTCTATTATGTCTCTCCTTCTGGTGACTTTGGGCCTCATTTGCTCTTCCTTTTCCAATTTCAACAATTGTGTCTTTAGACTATTCATTTGGGAATGTTCTTCCTTCTTTAAATAGGCCTGGATTGTAATATACCTTCCTCTTAGAACTGCCTTTGCTGCGTCCCACAGAAGTTGTGGCTTTGTGTTGTTGTTGTCATTTGTCTCCATATATTGTCTGATCTCTATTTTAATTTGGTCACTGACCCATTGATTACCTAGAAGCATTTTATTAAGCCTCCATGTATTTGTGAGCCTTTCTGTTTTCTTTGTACAATTTATTTCTAGTTTCATACCTTTGTGATTTGAGAAGGTGGTTGGTAGAATTTCAATATTTTTGAAATTACTGAGGTTCTTTTTGTGGCCTAGTATGTGGTCTATTCTGGAAAATGTTCCATGTGCACTTGAGAAGAATGTGTATCCTGCTCCTTTTGGGTGTAGAGTTCCATAGATGTCTGTTAGGTCCATCTGTTCTAGTGTGTTGTTCAGTGCCTCTGTGTCTTTACTTATTTGCTGTCTGGTTGATCTGTCCTTTGGAGTGAGTGGTGTGTTGAAGTCTCCTAGAATCAATGCATTGCTCTCTATTTCCTCCTTTAATTCTGTTAGTATTTGTTTCACATATGTTGGCACTCCTGTGTTGGGTGCATATATGTTTATAATGGTTATATCCTCTTGTTGGACTGACCCCTTTATCATTAGGTAATGTCCTTCTTCTTGCTACTTTCTTCGTTTTGAAGTCTACTTTGTCTGATACAAGTACTGCAACATCTGCTTTTTTCTCCTTGTTGTTTGCATGAAATATCTTTTTCCATCCCTTCACCTTTAGTCTGTGTATATCTTTGGGTTTGAGGTGAGTCTCTTGTAAGCAGCATATAGATGGGTCTTGTTTTTTTATCCATTCTATTACTCTGTGTCTTTTGATTGGTGCATTCAGTCCATTTACATTTAGGGTGATTATTGATAGATATGTACTTATTGCCATTGCAGGCTTTAGATGCGTGGTGACCAAAGGTTCAAGGATAGTTTCTTTACTATCTAACAGTCTAACTTAACTCTCTTGTTAAGTTATTATAAACACAGTCTGATGGTTCTTTATTTCTCTCTCTTCTTCTTCTTCCTCCTCCATTCTTTATATAGTAGGTGTTTTATTCTGTACTCTTTTACATTTCCTTTGACTGTTTTTGTGGATAGTTGATTTTACTTTTTGCCTTTAGTTAGTATTTGGATGGTCTGCCCTTCCTGCTATGATTTTATTCTCTCTGGTGACATATCTTCAGCCCTAGCCATGCTTCCATCTAGAGCAGTACCTTTAAGATATCCTGCAGAGGTTGTTTGTGGGAGGCAAATTCCCTCAGCTTTCGCTTGTCTGGGAATTGTTCAATCCTCCCTCAAATTTAAATGATAATCGTGCTGGATACAGTATTCTTGGTTCAAGCCCCCTCTGTTTCATTACGTTAAATATATCATGCCATTCTCCTCTGGCCTGCAAGGTTTCTGCTGAGAAGTCTGATGATAGCCCGATGGGTTTTCCTTTGCAGGTGATCTTTTCTCTCTCTCTAGCTGCCCCCAACACTCTGTCCTTATCCCCAATCTTTGCCATTTTAATTATTATGTGTCTTGGTGTTGTGTTCGTTGGGTCCCTTGTGTTGGGAGATCTGTGGACTGAAAAACTACCTCCTTCCCCAGCTTGGGGAAGTTTTGAGCAACCACCTCTTCAAAGACACCTTCCATCCCTTTTTCTTTCTCTTCCTCTTCTGGTACTCCTATAATGCGAATATTGTTCTGTTTGGATTGGTCACACAGTTCTCCCAATACTCCTTCATTCCTAGAGATCCTCCTATCCCTCTCTGCCTCAGCCTCTCTGCATTCCAGTTCTCTGATTTCTATTCCATTAACAGTTTCTTGCACCCCGTCTACTCTGCTCTCAAGTCCATCGATCGCTTGTCTGATATCTGCATTGTTTTTCCTCACTTCCTCCCTTAGCTCTTGCATATTTCTTCATAGATCCATCAACATGGTTATGACTTTTATTCTGAATCCCTGTTCAGGAAGGTTGTATAAATCTATCCCATCAGGCCTTCTCTCTGGGTTTGTCTGGGTAATCTTTGTCTGTACCATATTCCTCTGTCTTTTCATGGTGATAGAAGTGTTTGCCAGTAGGCCCCATGTGTGTCAGCTGGGAGAACAAAGTCCCTTCCTGCTTGCTGTTCTCCTTGCCCTTCTCTGGGGCCTGAACTGGTTTCTCACCCACCGGAGGCAGTCTCTGGGATAATCCCTGGAGCTGCCTGTGTGCAGCCTTGCCTATAGCACTGTGGGGGTTTGAAGTCTTGCTGGGTGCCTTCTGGTCCCCTTGGTGCTCTCCAGCCCTTGATGTGGGTTCTGGGGTCCTTCCCGCTTAGCCGCGCACCTGCTTCGTGAGGCACTGAGTTCTCGCAGGTGTAGCTGTAGCCTGGCTGTTGTATCGTATCTTCTGGTCTCTCTTCTAGGAATAGTTGCATTTGTTATATTTTCACAAATATAAATGGTTTTGGGAGGAGATCTCCGCCGCCCTGCTCATGCTGCCATCTTCCACAAGATGTCTTTTTTAAGAGTCAGAAAGATGTCCCAGGCACATAAAACCAACATGTGAAAATATTCTACAAATGGAGGGAGTATGCTGCTTAAGATTGGCTGAGCTCCTGTGGCCACAGAGAGGCTGCCAGTGTGGAGTAGAGTGAGATGTTGTGTGTGTGTGGGGGGGGCAAACCCTGAAGAAGGGGCCCTGGAAGGCATGCTTAAGAGGTTTGTCTTTATCCAAAAAGCAAGGAGCAAGATGGGAAAGGGGTGAGTTTTGAGTACCCATATCCCTGTGAAGTGATTCAAGAGCCCAACACAGGTTTTATTAGAACAAATCAGTGAATCAATCATATTTCTTTCCTTAACAGCCTTATTAATGCTGCAGGTCAGGAAAACATGTAAATAATAATAATAGTAACAAGAACAATAATATAACAAAAATGATTACAAGTAGTAACAACACAAAATTTTGAGAGCCAGTGTAATATAACGGTTAAATGGTGAGATTTTTGGAGATAGTATCAGAAGAGTTTGAATCTCATTTCCCCACTTACTAGTGTGTGAATTTGTGCTATTCTACTTCACTGGACATATACTCTAAGTTGTAAAATGGTAATAATAAAAATGACCTTACAGAGACCGGATTAAAGATGGCGGCGTGAGAAGTGAGACAGAGGCTTCCTCCTAAAACCGCATACAATATGAAAATATAACTAATACAACTACTCTTGAAAGAGCAACAGGAAAGAGGACGGCAACAAACTGCATGCACCTGGAGACAAGAGCAGCCCTCACAGAACAGGGTAATGTACTAAAGCTGTGGTCCTGCGGGATCCAAGCCCTTCCCCCACCCCAGCTCACCAACGGGAGGAAGAAGAACGGAGCAGGGAGGGAGAAATCTGGGACTGCTGAATATCTAACTCTGGAGATCTACTCTGGGAGCACAAACCTACATTTTATGGTGCTCACATGATACTCCCATAATTAGGGTGTTGGAAAGCTAAGACAGGCAGAATTCCTGGAGAGACTAAGATTCCAGTTGCCTGTGGAAAGCAGGGATCCATATCCAGCTGCTCTGGGACAAAAGAAAGGCGGGCAGTCTGAGAGACTTCCTAACAAAGAAGCCCTTAGCAAGAGGGATGCTAAAGGGGCAAGGATTGCAAAGAGCTTACTGCTCAGGAGGAAGGACAGGTAGACAAAATTGTCTGGGTGCACTCTGCCCAGCAAATTGGGAGTTTTCATGATATTCAGGTGCTCCAGCTCCCTGGCTGCCTACACAGCTCCAAGAACCCATTCCGTGACAGGCAGAATATTGCAACTTTACCCCGGCCAGCCACACCAGGCTTGCAAACTGGGAAACCCTACCCTGGCATTAGGCCAGCCAGAGGGAAGATCTGTCTACAGCAACTAAAAACGCAAAGCACTAAGGCTTATACCTGTGTGCTTGGCCCACTGGTTCAGGCAGTGGAGACAGGCAGAGCAGCCGGGAAGCAGGAAACAGCTCTTTCCTGCCCCCAGGCACCAATACCACTCCCCTGCAATCCCCAACATTGCTTTAGGGGCTGAGCAGCTCCAGAGAGTAGAGCTTCTGGGCACTAGAGGGCGCCATACACAACGATGAAACGCCAAAGGAACCTGGTCCAGAGTAAAATTATTAATGCAACTCCTGAGAAAGATTGAAATTATATTGACCTCATGACTCTCCCTGAAAAGTAGTTCAAAATAAAAAGCATTAACATTCTCATGGAGGTACGGAAAGATATTCAAGAACTCAGGAATGAATTATGGTCAGAGATCCAATCATTGAAGAGCACAATGGGATGGTATTAAAAGCACACTGGAAAAGGTGGAGGAGATGATAAATGAAATAGAAACTAGAGAAGAGGAATACGAAGAAGCTGAGGCACAGAGAGAAAAAAGGATCTCTAAGAATGAAAGAATATTCAGAGAACTGTGGGACCAATCCAAACAGAACAATATTCACATTATAGGGATACCAGAAGAAGAAGAGAGAAAAAAAGGGATAGGAAGTGGCTTTGAGGAGGTGATTGCTGAAAACTTCCCCAATCTGGGGGAGGAGATAGTCTCTCAGGCCATGGAGGTGCGTAGATCTCCCAACACAAGGGACCCAAGGAAGACAACATCAAGACATATAGTAATTAAAATGGCAAAGATCAAGGATAAGGACAGACTATTAAAAGCAGCCAGAGAGAGAAATAAGATCACATACAAAGGAAAGCCCATCAGGCTGTCATCAGACTTCTCAGCAGAAACCTTACAGGCCAGAAGGGAGTGGCATGATGTATTGAATGCAATGAAGCAGAAGGGCCTGAACCAAGATTACTTTCTCAGGCAACATTATCATTTAAATTTGAAGGAGGGATTAAACAATTTTCAGATAAGCAAAAGCTGAGAGAAATTACCTCCCACAAACCATCTCTACAGTGTATTTTGGAGGGACTGCTATAGATGGAAGTGTTCCTACGGTTTAATAGCCATCACCAAAGGTAATAAAACCACAGTAAAGAAAGTAGAATGGCTAATTACTAAGAAAATGCAAAATTAAATTAACTATCCCCAAAGTCAATCAAGGGATAGACAAAGAGTACAGAATATGATACCTAATATATAAAGAATGGAGGAGGAAGAAAAAGGAGGAGTAAAAAAAAAAAGAACCTTTAGATTTTCTTTGTAATAGCATATTAAGTGAGTTAACTTAGACTCTTAGATAGTAGGGAAGTTAACCTTGAACCTTTGGAAACCACGAATCTGAAGCCTGCAATGCCAATAAGTACATACCTATCCATAATCACCCTAAATGTAAATGAACTGAATGCACCAATCAAAAGACATAGAGTCACTGAATCGATAAAAAAACAAGACCATCTATATGCTGCCTTCAAGAGACTCACTTTAAACCCAAAGACATACACAGACTAAAAGTGAAGGGATGGAAAAAGACACTTCATGCAACTAATAGGGAGAAAAAAGGAGGAGTGGCAGTACTTATATCAGACAAAATAGACTTCAAAACAAAGAAAGTCACAAGAGACAAAGAAGGATATTACATAATGATAAAAGGGTCAATCCAACAAGAAGATATAACCATTATAAATATCTATGCACCCAACACAGGAGCTGCTACATATGTGAAACAAATACTAACAGAATTAAAGGGGGAAATAGAATGCAAGCATTCATTCTAGGAGACTTCAACACACCACTCACTCTGAAGGACAGATCAACCAGACAGAAAATGAGTAAGGAGACAGAGGCACTGAATAACACATTAGAACAGATGGACCTAACAGACATCTACAGAACTCTACACCCAAAAGCAGCAGAATACACATTCTTCTCAAGTGCACATGGAACATTTTCAAGAATAGATCATATACTAGGCCACAAAAAGAGCCTCGGTAAATTCAAAAAGATTGAAATTGTACCAACCAGCTTCTCAGACCACAAAGGAATGAAACTAGAAATGAATTACGCAAAGAAAATGAAAAATCCCACAAACACATAGAGGCTTAATAACATGCTCCTAAATAATCAATGGATCAATGACCAAATAAAAACAGAGATCAAGCAATATATGGAGACAAATGACAACAATAATTCAACACCGCAAAATCTGTGGGACACAGCAAAGGCCGTGCTAAGAGGAAAGTATTTTGCAATATAGGCCTACCTCAGGAAAGAAGAACATTCCCATATGAGCAGTCTAAACCCACAATTAACAAAACTAGAAAAAGAAGAACAAATGAGACCCAAAGTCAGTAGAAGGAGGGACATAATAAAGATTAGAGCAGAAATACATAAAATCGAGAAGAATAAAACAATATAAAGGATCAACGAAAGCAAGAGCTGGTTCTTCGATAAAATAAACAAACTAGATAAACCCCTAGCCAGACTGATAAGAGACTCTACTCACATGAACAGAGTCAGAAATGAGAAAGGAAAAATAACTATGGACAGCACAGAAATACAAAGAACTATTAGAGAATACTATGAAAAATTATATGCTAAAAACTGGATAACCTAGAAGAAATGCACAACTTTCTAGAAAAATACAACCTACCAAGGCTGACCCAGAAAGAAACAGAAAATCTGAACAGACCAATTACCAGCATCAAAATTGAACTGGTAATCAAAAACCTACCTAAGAACAAAACGCCTGAACCAGATGGCTTCACCGCTGAATTTTATCAAACATTTAGTGAAGACCTAATACCCATCCTCCTTAAAGTTTTCCAAGGAGTAGAAGAAGAAGGAATACTTCCAAACTCATTCCATGAGGCCAGCATCACTCTCATACCAAAACCAGGCCAAGAAACCACAAAAAAAGAAAACTACAGACCAATATTCCTGATGAACATAGATGCAAAAATACTCAACAAAATATTAGCAAACTGAATTCAAAAGTACATCAAAAGGATCACCCATCATGATCAACTAGGATTTATTCTAGGGATGCAAGGATGGTACAACATTCAAAAATCCATCAACATCATCCCCCACATCAACAAAAAGAAGGACAAAAACCACAATCATCTCCATACATGCTGAAAAAGCATTTGACAAAATTCAACATCCATTCATGATAAAAACTCTCAACAAAAAGGGCAAGTACCTCAACATACTAAAGGCCATGTACGACAAATCCACAGCCAACATTATACTTAACAGTGAGAAGTTGAAAGCTTTTCCTTGAAGATCAGGAACAAGACAAGGATGCTCACTCTCCCAACTTCTACTGAACACAGTATTAGAGGTCCTAGCCACGGCAATCAGACAACACAAAGAAATAAAAGTCATCCATATTGGCAGGGAAGAAGTTAAACTGTCCCTGTTTGCAGACAACATGATATTGTACATAAAAATTCCTAAAGAATCTACTCCAAAACTATAAGATCTAATATCTGAATTCAGTAAAGTTGTGGGATACAAAATTAATATGCAGAAAACTGTGGCATTCTTATACACTAACAATGACCTAGCAGAGAGAGAAATCAGGAAAACAATTCCATTCACAGTTGCATCCAAACGAATAAAATCCCTAGGAATAAACCTAACCAAGGAAGTGAAAGACCTATACTCTGAAAACTACAGGACACTCATGAGAGAAATTAAAGAAGATACCAATAAATGGAAACACATCCCGTGCTCATGGATAGGAAGAATTAATATTGTCAAAAGCAATCTACAGATTCAATGCAATTCCTATCAAAATACCAACAGCATTCTTCAACGAACTAGAGAAAATCATTCTAAAATTCATATGGAACCACAAAAGACCCCGAATAGCCAAAGCAATCCTGAGAAGGAAGAATAAAGCTGGGGGGATTATGCTACCCAACTTCAAGCTTTACTACAAAGCCACAGTACTCAAGACAATTTGGTACGTGCACAAGAACAGACCCAGAGACCAATGGAACAGACTAGAGAGCCCTGATATAAAACCAACCATATATGGTCAATTAATATATGATAAAGGAGCCATGGACATACAATGGGGAAACGACAGCATCCTCAACAGCTGCTGTTGGCAAAACTGAAAAGTTACATGCAAGAGAATGAAACTGGGTTATTGTTTAACCCCATACACAAAAGTAAACTCAAAATGGATCAAGGACCTGAATGTAAATCATGAAACCATAAAACTCTTAGAAGACAACATAGGCAAAAATCTCCTGAATATAAGCATGAGCAACTTCTTCCTGAACACATCTCCTCGAGCAAGGGAAACAAAAGCAAAAATGAACTCATGGGACTACATCAAACTAAAGTTCCTGTATGGCAAAGGACACCATCAACAGAACAAAAAGGCATCCTACAGTATGGGAGAATATATTTGTAAATGACATATCCGATAAGGGGTTAACATCCAAAATATATAAAGAACTTACACACCTCTACACCCAAAGAGCAAATAACCTGATTAAAAAATGGGCAAAGGATATGAAGAGACAGTTCTCCAAAGAAGAAATTCAGATGGCCACCAGACACATGAAAAGATGCTCCGCATCATTAATCATCAGGGAAATGAAAATTAAAACCACAATGAGATATCACCTCACACCAGTAAGGATGGCCAGCATCGAAAAGACTAAGAACAACAAATGCTGGCGAGGATGCGGAGAAAGGGGAACCCTCCTACACTGCTGGTGGGAATGTAAGCTAGTTCAACCATTGTGGAAAGCAATATGGAGGTTCCTCAAAAAAGTAAAAATACAAATACCATTTGACCCAGGAACCCACTCCTTGGAATTTACCCAAAGAATACAACTTCTCAGATTCAAAAAGACATATGCACCCCTATGTTTATTGCAGCACTTTTTACAATAGCCAAGATATGGAAGCAACCTAAGTGTTCATCAGTAGATGAATGGATAAAGAAGATATGGTACATATACACAATGGAATATTATTCAGCCATAAGAAGGAAACAAATCCTGCCATTTGCAACAACATGGATGGAGCTGGAGGATATTATGCTCAGTGAAATAAGCCAGGCGGAGAAAGACAAGTGCCAAATGATTTCCCTCATTTGTGGAGTATAACAACAAAGCAAAACTGAAGGAACAAAATAGCAGCAGACTCAGAGACTCCAAGAAGGAACTAGTGGTTACCAAAGGGGAGGGGTGGGAAAGGGCAGGTGGGGAGGGAGAGAGAAGGGGATTGAGGGGTATTATGTTTAGTACAAATGGTCTGGGGAATCATGGGAAAAACAGTGTAGCACAGAGAAGGCCAACAGTGAATCTGTGTCATCTTACTACACTGATTGACAGTGATTGAATTGGGGTATGAGTGGGGATTTGATAATACGGGTAAATGTAGTAACCATATTGTTTTTTCATGTGAAACCTTCATAAGAGTGTATATCAATAATACCTTAATAAAAAAAAATGACCTTACAGAGTCATGAGGTTTAAGAGTTAACTCATAGAACATTTTTTAGAAGAATGTCTGGCACATACTTAGTACTCAGTGTTACCTATTATTATTACTATAAGTAACACTTATGGAGCATTTACTATGCATTAAGTACATGGTGCTAAAAGTTTTACATATATTTTCTATCCCATGTAATGACTGTGGTGGTTTTAAAAGGAGCCTTTGATATTCCTAAGAAATGGAGCACAATTCGTTTTCCCTTGAACGTGGACTGTACTTAGTAATCTGCTGTTAATGAATAAAATATGGCAGGAGTGGAAGGGTGTCATTTCTATGACTAGGCCATAAGAACATCATAGTTCAGTCCTTCTCTCGGATCACTTACCCTGGGGGAAGCCAGCTGCCATGCCATGAGGAAAGATGCATGCAGATCTTCCAGCCCCAGTCAAGCCTTCAGATGACAGTAGCCCCAGCCAACATCGTGACTACAGCCCCATCATCCAGAACCACCTAGCTAAGGTGCTTCTGAGTTCCTGCTCGTGTGCAGTAAGTGTTGTTTTAACCTGCTAAATTTGGGGTAATTCATTACACAGCAGTAGATAACTCATAAAATGATCATTAGACAATGTCTCCCTTCATATCCTCTAACCAGGCTGTAAACTTAGAATGTAAATAGGTAATCAGGAACTATAGCAAACAGAGAGTGCATGCGTATCTAACAAAGGCATCTGCCACTCAATTCCAGTTGGTTGTTTCTAAGTATTTTTCAAGAGAAGCCAGTAATTTAGATATTTTGGCAAGAAACATCCTGATTTTTAATAAAAACTCAAAATTTAAAAAATAGTGAGCAGACGAAATAAAACATTTGCCAGAAAGCCACCATCTTGAAACATCTGGACTGCATACTTGAAAAAGTTGGACTGGATGCTTAAATAAGCAAGTAAATAGTCATTAATTGAAGGGCTATGTCCAAAGGGATTCATTTGTGGCTCAACATCAACATGAAGTGGGTTTCTAGGAGCAAGCAAAAAGCTCTGTCTTTAGTTCTATCCTAGATTTATTTTTTTTCTTGATGGCTTAGATAAGGATAGAGAAGGTATGTTCATCAAAATTTGTGACTGATAAGGTGGTGGAGAAACGGCAATAGATCCAAAATAACTTTAACAAGAGGGAATGATAGGTCAAATCTAACAAGATGGAATTTGACAGACATAAAATTGGAAGCTGTGTACCTGTGCCCCAAATGCAGCACAAGACAGGAGATGGTAGCCAAAATGTATATGTTGGTTCTGAGGCAGTTCATATAGAAAGGGATAGACATTGAAGTGAGATATGCCCACTGGCCTCAGATGGGGTGGGGTGGGTGGAAGGTCCCAGAAGCAGATAGGAGGAAGAAAATGGACCAGGTGGTACCTAGGGTAGGTATGGCATGGATCCCATGGTAGAAGGTTTCAGCCAGCAACAGCTGAGATTCAAACAGAGATCCTCTGAGAGCAGAGAGCATGGCCTGCCCTCCTGGACTGGGGCTAGGGGCTTGGTCACATGGAAGAAGCAAGCACTCAATTACAAAGGCCAGCAGCTAAGGAACACGTTGGAATCACCGCTGTCACCCTCCCTCTCATTCTGCAGACTTGCTTCATTAAGATGCGATGAGGAAGGGAGGAAGGGAAGGACCCATAACAATGGGGCCTGGAAGTGCCCTGGGGACTCACTGTATTTGGTACCTGGGTAGAGTTCTTAGCCTTCAGCCTCAGATTCAATTTCCATTTTTAAATATGCTTCTAACTCCTGGCTTTGACATCACTCAAAAAATCTGTGCTGTGACCAAGCTAATCCTGACTTGACTGGGATGGGCTGGATGGTCATGGAATAGGGATTCAGCTCTTATTCTGTCTCTTGCTAGTTCCTGTTTATTAGAACCATGTGGTGAATATGCACTACTGAGTTCTGATCTAAAGAGCTTTAAACTTCCCCAAACTAGGAACAGAATTTGTTCCAGTGCCTGGGGTAGGGCTAAATGCCCCACTCTCTAATGTCTGGAGGTAGGCTGGGGCATGCACGCAGGCTCTTCTTGGGGACAGGGGACAGGAAGGCAGTAGTGAGCTGAGGCCAGAGGGGATGGCTGGAGTCTCCTCACGGAGGATGCAAAATGCCAGCTTTATGCCATCACGTAATAGGGAGAGATGGAATAGTTTTGAACAGGGGCATAATGTGACAAGAGCTTTCCTTTGGCAAGATCCCTCCATCAGTGGGGTGTATTCTGGGAGCTGGGAAGACAAATGGAAGAGGCGCTGCACATGTTGTGGAGATGACAAGCAGGGCCCCTGAGTTCCCACAAAGCAAAGCTGCCAGGCCACTTACAGCTTTCCCAGAACTTAAGCTCCGTCTTCACATTTTGCTTGTTGGACTCCTGATTTTAATTCTCTGAAAGTCCTCCCCATTTATAAGACCCTCCAAAGACTAGGCTGGATGCCCCTGAAGCCCTGGTGTTTCCTACTCCTTTCCCTCACTAGACAATAAGCTCTTTAAGGGCCGTGCCCACAGCATATTCAGTTACAGCTTCCATACCCAGCACTAAACTTAGCATAAAGAATGTGGTCCAGAAAGACTTTTTGAAAAGAAGAATGAATGGTCCACTCCTGTCCCTAGGAGGGGACTGCATGAAGCCCTCCCACACCAGGTGAATTCTTTCTATGACTTCTATCAAAACACTCAAGACACCATTGGCAGGATTGGAGAACTGTCTACTTTTCCCCAGTTTAACACCTTCCCCCTGCCCCTCCGCCCCATTGACACATATAACCTTAAATTGCTGAAATGAACTTTGTGGGAAATAAACAGCAGCAGACTGGTCTGGCTTTCTAAAAAGATCTCTGTCTGACCCACTGCAGGTCTCCAAAGCCCTCACAGTCAGGGAGAAGTGAGCTTCTGGATCCTTTGTGACCAGAAGAGAATCAAGAAATCATGATGTGTTTGACCTCAGAGATTCCAGGCTCAGGAGCTGTGGGTACAGCAATTTCATCTACTTTCCTAAATGAGAGACAATAAACAAACAAATTCAGATCAACCTCTTGAATGCAGCAAATATATGCGATCCCTCATGCTTCTGCAGGGGAGCAAAGTGAGGATTTACACTATTGCGTGACTTCAGTTCTGATGAGCTCCCTGCAGGGTGTGGTGCTGGGTGGCATGGCCAAGGTGGCCAGCTCCCAGGCTCTGTCCTAAAGGCTCAGCCCCAGTCCCAATTGGGCTGCCTCCTGCAATGCAGGAGGTGGCTGAGCAGGGACCACTTCAGGCTCCCCTTTGACATTCTGGGCATAAAACACATCTAAAAACAGGAATACTGGTGTTCCTCTACTAGGGAATAGCCCTTTCTGTTGTTGTGATCAAACATTTCACTTTTCCATGTTTAATATTGTTAGGCAGGAAAACAGATACGAGTGGGGTAGAAAGAAAATAAGGCCAGTAAACCGGCTAGAAGGGACTCAAAGAGTTAACCAGTTAAAAATAAAAAGCTCGAAGGCCAGGAGTAACTTGCCCTAAAAGTTTGAATACTCCTCAGATAAAGAAAAGTATCTCAGCATAGCCTATGTTTTCACTGTGTCAATTAGAACATACCATTGTAAGATTTACTTTAGCGCCTGCTAAAAGGCCCAGCTTCTTCAGGAAGAATTCTATCTCAAAGCTAAGATTGCATTTTAATCAAATGGACAGTGGCTCAGCCCACACTGGAGGCGAGGCAGACAGTCTTAGTTAATATGCTTCCAGACAGGAGCTGATATCCTGGAAAGGATCAAAGCAGTATATTTCTTGTGTTAAGCTAAAAAAAGAAACTTAATGTCTTATCAAAGATGAACATTCTGGCATAGTTTCCCGGTCTGCACCTGGCCCTCTGCCACTTTTCTGAAAATCCTCAACCTCCTATAAAACCCCAGACCCTAAACCATTCAGTGCGCTCCTCTCTCTGAGGTCACCCGCACTAAGTGCGTTACTTTAACTTCTTCCCAATCTTCCAGTGCTCCTCTCTCTAAGCTTTGTAAGTGTGTAGATTTTCTCTCTTTCAATAAAACTTAAATCTTTCAAGGCACCTCCCCTCCCTGAGGTCGCCCGCTGCACTTTTTCTCTTTTTAAGTAACTTCAAATAAAACTTTTACTCTGCTTCATTATACTGTGTCTCTGCCCATTAATTCTTTGTTGCGGTGGGGACAAGAACCAAGGAAAATACACAACACTTGCCCCCAACAATATTACCATTAACAGTGAACAAGAGAGGGGCCAGGTTGCTTTGCATATGGTAGAAAAAACATACTAACCAAACTTTTATTGAAACCTACTATACGCCAGGCACTGTCCTAACCATTGAAGAGATGCATCTATGGTCTCCAGCCAGGGAGACAAATATGACAACAGATAAACAGGCTCCATTCTAAACATGAGTGCTACAATAGAGATGAGAACACACTGCTCAGGGAAATCCCAACAAGCAACTGACTCTCAGTGGCAGCAAGGAGGGCTTTACAGAAGAGGTGGCATCTCAGCTGGGCTTTAAGGGATGAAGAAAAGTTTGCCAGGTGGACTAAGGTGAGAACATCCTTCTGGTTAGAGGAATAGCATATACCAAAGCCAGAAGGTATGAAATGGGCATATAGAGTGAGTAAATTAAAAGCAATCACAGGTGGCTGGCACAGAATTCTCCATGTCAAGGAGAATGAGGCTGAAAGGCTGGAAAGCGAATAGTCAGGCAACAGAAGAATCGCACAATCCCTGTTTATTTTCTATTACCTTGGGAATGCTCCCCTTCAGTGCGTTTACAGAACATAGATTGCCTTTAAATGATCCAGCCTGGTGGAATTAGATTTTTTCCCCCACGGCTGTGAAATGTAAGCAACACATTCAATATTCTCAGGAAAAAATAACTATTGTCATCGTTGGCGTAGGCATGTTTTAATCCGTGATGACAGCTTGTCTTGAATCATAAACCGCTTGTATCTTATTGAACCAGGCTTTGATGGTGGGCGGCCTCCTCTGATCGGCTGCTGTGCTGAGCAGAACTTTGCAGTAACCGAGAACGAAATAATGAGCTCCATTTGCCAAGGTGCCCAGGGGTCTCTACCCAGTGCGTGGAGTTACATGATGTCGTGGACACCAGCCACGGCTTTCGTGGTGAAGGATTTCACATGGCATTATCTCGGGGCCTAAGTCCTCTTCAAGGATAGTGCCAGCATCCCCAAAACTCTTAGCGGAACTAAGTCTCAAGTCTTTTTCCTAGCCTGAAGTGTGACGTCCTGGTCAACTGCCTTGCAGCTGCAGGCAGCCACAGAGGCTGCGGGAGGAAATGGGAAGATGCGATCGTCCCTCGTAGTGCCGCTGGCATCCAACAGGGAGCCTCAGGGGTCCTCAGGGCCCCTGGGGGAGGGTGAATTGCTTGTTTCTCTTTGGAGTTAGCACAGCTCTGGGAGGTGGGTGTGTCTCTCTTCCCTACCCCAGGCATTCCCATAAGGGAAGTGAGCCTCAGTACCAGGAAGGGTGGTCACTTAGAAAGAATCATGCTCCCCTTTGGGCAGAAGGGGTGATAAAGCTCCAAAATGGTGTGCAGGAATGACAGAACACAGGGCAAGAAGCAGGGGCCTGCACAGTGGAGGGGAATGCAGAAAGCTGAGTACTACTTTTAATCACCTTGAACCTGAGACATCCTTCTCAGAGTGTCCCCACAGAAAGGGTCGTAAGTTGTCAGCTTATCCAATACTTCACCGTTGGGTGAATCCCAGATGCAGTATTTCTGATATGCAGTTCCTGCTTGGCATGATTATCTCCTGTCATGGGGAACTCAGTATATCACACAGCAGCTCCTTCTCCAGATGAATGGCTCTGGCTGAGATAAAGTGCTTACCCCAGTAGAGAAGAAATCTACCTTATAGTCACTTGTACCCTCAGTCCCAAAGTTTGCCCTGGCAAGCTCTGTAATAAGGCAGCCTTCTGGTGAAGCTGCTTTGGACATTCCAGTCTTCTCTTCCGGAAGCTAAAAATTACTGAGTCTTTCAACCCCTCTCACGTCTTGAAAGGTCAGATCACATTTTCCTCCCTTGGGAATCCTTCTCTGGAAGACTCTACCCGGCATCTTAATCCAGGGCTCCTCCTCCCCTGTCTTCTGCCAAGGCAGAGAAAGGTTTTGATCCACGCTGGTGCCCAGCATCTGGGGCAGAAAGCATGCCCAGCAGATAGCAGCAGCCTGTCTCACTCTGAGTGTACTGGAGGTTGCTTCCCCGCGGTGCCGTGGGCTCTGCTGACTGCTGTGCCCACCCTCCCCCTGGCAGGTGCAGGTGAGAGTGTCCATGCTCTGTGGTCTGGTGGGTAAGACGCTCTCAGGTTGCCAAAGAGGGCATGGTTGCTCCCCTCCCCAACCTTCAGTCCAGTTGCTGCGGATGCTAGAGAGAGACCCCGCCCTACTGCCACCAGCTGTATCTACATCTACGGCACGCCAGAAGGGTGGGAGACTTCTGTCCCTGACTCGTGGTGGCCCCTCACCCAGGGAATGGTGTGCAGTATGCAGGATCCAGGAAACATTCAGTCACTTCCAGGCAGCCTGGCTGGTCCAGAGACACCAGGAAGATAATAACTAATGCCCTGCCACTTGCCTGACGGTGGGAGGAGGGCACTCCCATTTCCTCCACACGAGGGTTCCCCGCAAGACAGGTTTTTTCTTCTGGAAAAGAGTGAGTGCCAAGGGGAGCACATACACGCACTACAAGAAGCGAGTTCTGCTCAAGGAAATGGGGATGGCATTGATCACTGGATTGCCTTGGGGAATGCTGGGCTTCAGTGCCCATGCTTGGCTAGCATCACCCATCTGCAGATGGGTAAGACAGGACAGCTATATTGGTGGGCCCTGTTCCACTGCTTTTGTTCTTGTGCCCTCCCTGGGGGAAAGCTGATGCCCATAAACTATGGGAAGGCAGGAGGGACAGGGTAGGAGCTGAAACACTCAAAGTATAGCATGAGCCCTGGGCCCTAAAGGAGTCAAGAAGCACCCAGGGGAGTGAGTAAAACATTCAGTATTAGAGACTTAAGGAGAGACCCACCCTGCAGAACCATGGCTTCACCCAAACCTAACCTAGTTCTTCTCAAACTCTACTGTCCACAACCATATTCTCATTCAAGTGACCTCTAATCTCAACCCAATCTGGCTTCACCTTGACTTTGATGTCCCCTTGACCCCAACTATCCCCTCCACCCCCACCTCTGCCCAGACCCTGGTCACACCCTGGTGACTCCACCAGCCGTGACTTCACCACCAGCCTGGCCTCAGCGTGAACATGCCCCAGCCATGCCTAATCCAGCTCTCCACACACCCTGACTCTACTCCCAGACAAGGTCTGTTTCAGAGGGCAGAGGGTGGAAGGGTCCCACCTATAACAGGGAACAGACTCAAAGCCACAGAACTACTCTGCCTTGCTGTTTCTCCTTCCTCCCCCCACATCAGTACACTTCCTGTGGCCCAGACACCTTCCTATTCCTTAGAGAATTTTGCATGAGAAAAAGCCTGACTGGGTTACCCGTTGCTTTTGTGGTCTCTGGGGGCACAGGTGCACACACTGGCTGTCTCCAGCTTCCCATCTGCTCTGTGCTGGGAATGGGAGGAGGTGTGTGGGGTGAAGGTGGTCAGGGCCAGGCAGGTATAGGTGACTATCTGTCCTTCCTTTCCTTTGTTGTGGTTTTCTAGGCTATAATGGAGACATGGGAGGATATCATGGCATCACTGTTCAAAAACCATTTGGTTTTGTTACAACTGTTTAAATTGTTCTTAAGACAAAACTAAGGCTATGGTATCTCCGCAGCCAGAGAACAGTTAAGCAGAGTTTTTTCAAAGTGACTTTGAAATGGTTAGACTTTGAACATGAAGAGGGCAAGGCAGGTGTTCACTGTCTGGGGATGGGGGACAGTGTACACCATGCTTCGGTTGGGGCTTCCACCCCCCGCCAGCAACTCAGCATGGCATTTCAGGATCTAGAGCTGAGAGGCCACATGGAAGCAAGAGGGCTCTTTGTTAGGGGTCAAGCCTCCCAGGTCTGCAGAACAGGAAGGGATAATATTTTCTCCTTAGGAGAATTAGAGAGAAGCAATGAATGAAGACTACCAGTGGAAGCCCTCTGAGGGCCCCTTTTACCTGATCTATGAGCTGGAAAACGCCTTCAGTGCCTAGAATATATCAGAGCAGAAACAGAAAGTTAACATTTCTTGAGTGAAAAAAGGTCAAGATTAATCAAGTAGCGGTAGATAAGAGTTCTATTTGGCATATGACTTTTTCCTAGGTGGGTGTGTGTCTCTTTCAGCCTGTGGCTGTGACCGCTGCACATCTGTCTTTCTCTATGCAAGCAGCTTTGCTTGTGCACTAGTCCTGATCTGCTTTTTAGCTCCTTCCGTGCGGGGCTTTATAATGAGCAGGGCATTGTCCTGCTGGACCAGAAGCCTAGGATCTCAATTACAAAGATTTCCAAGTATCGATGAGCCGTGAGTGGATCAACATTTCCCCATAGTACGCCTCCCCACTGAGACCTTCTTATTGTAAATAACTGCGTAACTCACGTCATCATTTTAATAAAAATTGTACCTATAGAGAAATGAATAAGTCATTAAAATTTAAAACAATAGCCACTATTTACTGAGCACCTGCTAAGGGCTAAGCATTTAGGATTAGCAGCTGCCAGGTTTATTGTAAAAAAACTCTCCTTCATTAAGTAGGAGGATGATCATCGCCTCTGCAGCTCCCACAGTGTTTATTGATAATGACTGGGCTAGTGGTTTCTGATTTTCCATGTTGGCATCTGGGGACAACTACCAAATTGCAGGTAAAGATAGAAATATTCTGTCTCTCCAGGTCTAATGTTTTGTATAAGCACACTAAGAGACAGTAAACATCAAAAAACACCGGTATTTCCAGCCCCACTTCTATCTCCAAGGTCACTTAAAGAAACCGCCCAATATCTAGATGCTATTTCAACCTTGGTGAAAGGAGGGGATGGTTCCAGGGGTCACAGTAGTGCAATAAAGGGCATAGGGCTCAAATGTCATAAAATTTAAGGCAGGGTACCAAAATAATTTCAGCACATGGGTAAAGCCATATTCTAGAGTGACAACCATCAAAACAAAAATGAAAATCAGGATTTACGGAGGACGCTCAAGGCAAAGGCCAGCTGAAGAGAAAGGATCTGAGAGTCCTCAAACACGACGCAGGGCCATCTCCTTGGCCAACATGTGTTCCCATTGTTCCCTATTGGAAAGCTGAGGGCCTTCTCCCCTGGGTGTGGGTCTTCACAAGAGTAAGCCCAGGAGAAGTCTTATCCATGGGGAATCTGTACTGAGGTGAGGGTCCTGGGCCCAGGTTGGACTGGAGAAAGACTCCTAATCAGAGTTAAGGAAGAAAGCAAGCTCAGTGCCAAGATGCTTACCCTACATGGATGTAAGCCAACAGATTCCCAGCCCCGAGAACTGAGAACAGGTTGGGATTCTACATATGTAATGGGTGGAGGCGAGATGCTCAGGCCAGGGCTGTGAAGGGAAGGAGTGGCAGAGGGTGGCAGTGTGAGGGCTGCCTGTGGACCTCAGGGATGGCACCCAGCCAGCACTCATCCCCACTTTGAATTGTGTGGCTTTCTGACAGACCGAGCAAAGGGCTGGAGCTGAATAGCTGAAAACATCCTCCACTCAGATCAGCAAATTGTCCCTTAAGGAAACAGACCAGGCAACTTCTGCAATGAAGAGGCAATTAGGGAAACCGCCTTCCCCTGAGAGAGTCGCCACCCCTGAGACATAACCTGTGCCCTTCGGTGCACACATCTCTGCTCCGCAAAACTGGAGATAAATAGCAAAGGCTACTGGCCTTCAGCTCCATTTGTTATTATTCAGAAATAGCACTGTGGTGCTTTCTCCAAGTCAGCTGCATGATGTAGCCAGCCAATGCTGCAAGATGATTTATGCGACAGGAGAGGAGATATTCCCCGTGACCACTATCATCCAGACCCAGTCAGAAGGCACTGCGGGACAAGGGAAGCACATAGCTTTATGTGGCCACTGAAATAAACTGGAGAGGAGGGCAAAGTGGAAGAAGGAACATGTGCAAACAGAGCTTTACTCGGCTACAGGAAAAGGTGCCGAATCCCCCAGGAATGTAAGCGGTATAAATGGAAAGTTGGAAGCCATAGCAGGCCCTAGAGAAGAGAGCCGGAGGCGAGGGAAGAACTTTCGGCTGCCCCTTAGATGCACTGAGTGGAAGCCCCACCCTCAGCCATTCCCAACTTGAACAAGTGTGTCCTGGACATCCTGTGGGAGACACGGTGTCTCCTGCAAACAAAGGCTAACACACACCCTTAAACTCCATCAGAGCAATTAGAAGTTAAACTCTCAGCTGCCCTGCCTAATGAGAGTTATGCCCCGAAGCACTGTCAGCAAGGGCAATATATATGTGTGCCAAGCCATTCCCCACTGATCTGTGCCCCAGGAGGCAGACCTGGGAGCAAAGCATCAATGGCACCCTTACCCTGACAGCAGGAGATCAGAGGGGAGGGTCCGCCAGCACCTCCATGCGGGGTCCCGTCAGACACCAAAGGTTGGCTCCTACCAGCAGCCCTTCAGGTTTATCCAGTTCCCTTATGTCTTCTGTTTCTTCGTGGCCGGGGTGGGGGGATCCCAGCTGTTCCCAGCCCCAAGGGCTTGCACTGTCCCTTGTGGATTCCCTACACCCTGCTCCTACCTCTGTAAATAATTTCTGTTATTTAGCTCTCCTTGAATTAGCCAATTGGAGAGCACCACCTGCTTCCTGCCAGAACCCTGCCATCTGATCCCAAAGTCAGGGGACCAAAGTTCTGAACAGAGAAGAGAATGATGGAGAAGGGAATTCAGAGGGACTTAGAAAAACCCTAACTCCCATTTTTATCTTCATTATACTCAAATCATAAAGACTGCAAATGAAATAAAGAGACCATCAGTGGTATTTTACAGATCTTAAATGAGTAATCACTGGCACTGTATAATTAATTTCCATTTACCAACCTTTGTTCACTAAAACATTTTCCAGACCTCTCTCCCCTGTGGTTTTCAAGGACACACATGAAAGTTTATTTTGCTTGGTTGCAGAGAATGTACACACAGAGCAGCATTTTCTCCTATCTGGCATTCCAGTTAAATGATCACTATCTTTCTGATTTTATAGCGCAGCACTGGTGGCTCCTGCCTCCCGCCCTAGCATGGTTCCAAATGCAGCCAGCACAGGGTGTTTCTGGTGCAAAGGCCTGAGCGGGCCTTAGTTAACCTGGGTTGTTTGCCCTCACAGAGATGGCATTTCTCAAGCCCTCAGCAACACATACAGAAGGTATGCAGCTGGCACCCTCCACCCTCCAGGACAGCTTCCAGCCAGGATGTGTGGGAAATGGAGGAGCCCTTGGTTTGGCTCTGTCTACTCCTACCAGAAAGAGCCTGCCTTGAGGACTTGGGCTTTTTCTTTTTCCCCACTTTCTTGCCTTATCTCCCTTTTTCTTGTCCCAACTTCCAAGTCACTCCCTGTTTTTCTGCTATCTACCCACGGAGGGTGACTTGAATGTCTTCGAAGTGAAATCCCTATAACAGAGAGAAAGCTTATAGAAATAAACTCTTACTTCGCTGGATTTCATGGAAGACATCTTTACATGTTTTTAGTCCCAACTGAGTCTAGCACAGCTCTGAACTCATACAAGGAACTCGGTTCATTCTGAGACACTGATATATAGGGTGACCAGTCATGCTGGTTTGGTCAGAGGGCCCCAGTTTAGCACAGAGAGTCCTGAAGTCCTAGGCACATGGGAGCACCGGTCCCCATTCTCTAGCGACTTCTTATCCACTTGGCCTGGTGTTGCTTCCACATCTCACACATCTTGGCAGTCTTAGATCAGGTTCTCTAAAAGCAGAGCCTGAGGTGGGGATTGTTGAGGAAGTAGTTTAACTGATGGCAGGCTCTTGAGTAATTCCTGTAAGGGAGTGAAGGAAGCAGGCTGAGGGCAGGGGAGGCAGCTGGGCAAACATCTAGGCCCAGTCTGCTCCACAGGGAGCTCTGGGGTATGCATGGAACCCCAGTTATCCCACCTTCAGGCAAGGGGTGGGTTTTTATACACCCCTATTAATCTAGCAATCAGGCATTAGTTCTGGGCCATCCTTAGAGGAGAGGCATAATCTCC
The DNA here is from genome assembly GCA_032199065.1 of Smutsia gigantea. Taxonomy (NCBI): domain Eukaryota; kingdom Metazoa; phylum Chordata; class Mammalia; order Pholidota; family Manidae; genus Smutsia; species Smutsia gigantea. The sequence goes on along the minus strand of JAVSCE010012455.1, from coordinate 396,347 downwards.
CAGGCATTTCTGGGTGAGACAGCTTTCAACAGAGAGGGCAGTTTCAAGAAGGGTGCAGCCCTGAGTTGCTGGCCGCTAGCACTCACCGCACCCGGGGACAGTTGGACTGGCCAGTAAAGGGGATCTGGGTGGGGCATCGATAGCATTTTCAACTAACAAGGCTCGAGTCTGGCATCTGGAGTGCCCTCAACTCCTGTGCCAGTCAAGCTGCAGCTTCCTTCCCACTTCTCCAGGGATACCCAGCCCTCACAAGTATGGTTCTGCCTCAGTGTTTTGCTCTATATTCTTAGAACTTACCCAAGGTCTTTCTTGGCTAGGGCCTGATCGCTACTAGAATTTTCCAGCTTTTCCCAGACACTGTACTTTAGCCTTGGTATCCCAGACCTGGCTGGGATTGTGCTTCAAAACTGTTGAAGCTGTACATCTCTGGTGCCTAACCCAGCCTGATTAAGTCTGTCAGCCTGATAAGACTTCCTTGTCACAACTTCCTGCAGGTGCTCTGTCTGTTAGATAGACCCACTGGACAGAGAGACACAAGATGAAATGGAGTCCCAGGTCTCAAGGCACTGCAGGCTCTGCTTACAGGCAGCAGGTCAACCTCATGGGGCAGGAGACGCTCTAACCTGGCTCTTGCTTGGCCTGGGGCCTGGATGATAGCTTCAGCCTGCTGCAGAGGCTCCAGCATGACTTGCAGGTTGGCCTATGAAGATTCAGACAGAGTCAATATTACAGGCTTTTGGAAACACAATTCTAAAAAGTATCCAAAACATAGGCCTCATGGGCCTTGTGGCAGATTCTGTGGATGTACCACCCATAACCTTGGAGCCTCATCCTTTCAAAGTACTCCTCTCCCTGACACCACATCTAATTGCCAGAACATTTGCCCAAGGGCTTTGTTCAGAGCCACAGAAGACTGTTTTGTCCCAACACATGAAGGGCTGAAGTGCTAGAAATTAATTCCCTGAGAGCAGCCCTGAACCAGTGACCAAAAGGAGCTGGTATATAAATACCCCAGCTCCCTCACCTCTCAGGGGTGACCACCCCAAGGCATGTGTTTTATACCAGTTCCCAGAGTTTCCCTGTAGGTTCACACTCTACCTGCCTGCAGTGGTGCTTGACGGGATAACATACTCTCATTGGCTGCTTCCTTTCCTTATCTTAACTCTAACGTTATTGGTCTACCTTGAACTTCCTAAAGAAACTATTTGCTGTTGAATCCATGTCTCAGGGTCTGCTTCTGGGGAATAGCCTCTCCAAGGCAAAGCTGGAGAGGCTGAGGCCAGACCTACCATGCGTAGCTGAGGCCCTCTGTAGTTGCCACTAAATCCTGTGCCCTGTAGTTAGGATCCCTCTGGGAGCTCTTTCTACACCAGCCCCTCCTGCACTGAGTGGCCCTGGAGAAGGATGCACCGAACATCCTTCCAGAGTTGCAGATGCCCCATTAGGATTCAGAAGCACTCTCCACTGTCTCTAGAGGCCATTTGATCCTGGGAGGTGATTTTAATCATGGATTTGATCATCCTATAGACGGTTCCTTGTTCGCACTCATTCTTTCCGGGCTCCCTCAGGTCCCTTAACAACATAAGACTGCAATTTCAGGTTTATGCAATTTGGTGGTTAATGCACCTTACTACTAGCCCAGAACAACTGATGTAACTTGCTGAGATGCCAGCTTCACACCAGAGGCACCCCTTCTTCCCAGAATGTCCTACTCTGGGTGTGAGGCTGAGCACAGAGACCTAACGATGACTACTCCAAGGGGTCAGGCCCTTGCGGTGTGGACATGAGAATCCTGCCACTCTTCAAGGGAATGATCAATCCAGCTCTGCCACCAAGCCAGGTCACCTGGTCCCGACCTCCTCCTTGAGCCTGGGCACCACTCTGCTCAGCAGCACCTATCTGTCCACGTGGCACTTGAGATCTCCCCTTACATGTCTCACACGCATCTCACGTTCATCACATCCAGCACTTAACTCTGATCTCACTCCCCAAACCTGTTCTCCCTCCATTTAGCTCAGTGTGGCACTGTCATTCACCTCATCACTCAAGCCTGAAACCTGGGACTCATCTTCAGTTCTTTCCTTTCCTTCCCCCTACATTCAGTCACCAGCAAATTCAAATACATCTCAAATCCACCTTCTTCTCTCTCTCTACAGCCACCGAACTACCATCATTTCTTGCCTGAAGTATTGCAATAGACTCTCAAATGATTTCTCTGCTCCTGTTCATACCCATATCCAAACTATTCACTACAGACTAGCCACAGAGCTCTTCCAAAAACATCAGTCAAATCACACCTGTCCCCATTTAAAACTCACCAATGTTGCCCATTGTACTGAGAGTAATATTCTACAGTGTCCTATATGACCAGTATCCTGCCTAATTCTTCAACAACATCTCAAGCTATCCACCCTCCACCCCTTCCTTACCACCCTGCAGCCACATCTGCCTTCTTGTGACTCTGAGAACATGTCAGGCTCTCTACCACCTCAGGGTCTTTGCATATGCTGTTCCCTCTGCCTAGAAAACTTTTCCATAGTTCTTTGTGTGGCAAACTCCTTTTCATCCTTCAGTGCTCTGTTCAGAGGGGCTGTCTCTAATTGTCTAACATGAAGCATGTCCCCCTCCTACACTGGACTTATTTCCATCCTATTCATGCATTTTATGGTATTTATCACACTCTGTAATCATTTGATTTGCTTCTTGTCTATCTCCCACACCAGACTGTGAGCTCTGTGAGGGCAGGCTCATGCCATTCTCATAGTCCCAGTGATTAGCATGGTAGTCTGTACACTCTAGCTATATAAGTGTTCTTTTGCTGCATAACAAAATACCACAAATTCAGCAGCTTAAAACAACACAACTTATTATCTCACAGTTTCTGTAGATCATAAGTCCAGGTGTGGCATGGCTGGATTCTCCCTCAGGGTTTCACTGGCTGAAATCAAGGGGTCAGCCAGCACTGTAGCTCTTACCTGGGCTTTAGGGTCCTCTTCCAACCCCACTGGTTGTTCGCACAATTTATTTCCTTACAGCTGTAGGACTGAAGTCCCTGTCTTCCTGCTAGCTGTCAGCCGGGGCCACTCTCAGCAATGAGTGGCCACCTGCAGTTCCCTGCCACATGGGCCCCCAGGCAGGTCACAACATGGATGTGTGATTTTTTTCAGGCCTCCAGAGTACATCTCTGTGACTGCCTTTTCTGCAACCAGCCAGAGGAACTGCTTTGAAAGGCTCGTATGATCAGGTCAGGCCCACCCGACGGATCAGGGACCTCAATCACACCAGCAAGGTCCCTTCAGAGCAGTACCTGGTTCAGGATTTGATCGAATAACGAGAAGAAGTGAATATATGCCAGGGGCCAGGAGTCTTGGGGTGCTACCTTGGAACTCTGCCTACACAGTGATCAATAAATATTGGCTGAATGAAAAATATGGATCTCCTAGCCACCTATTTGTATAAGCAGCTCATCCAGGGCCCATGAGTCCATCTCTGAATGCAAGGCAGGCAGTTAAATAAAAAAAAGCCTAGTGGCTAGTACAAGAAAGGAGAAGAGAGACACACTGAACTTGGAGGTGGGTCATGTGGGCTCAAGCTTCAGCTCGGCCACCATCTCTGCCATCATCTTTCAGGGAGAACTTTGGTGATTCGCTACTTCCTCTGACCCTCAATTCCTTCATCTCTAAAACGGGCATAAAATACCTATGTCATGAAATGGAAAAGACAAAATCCATCCATCTACCCACCCCACACTCACACATGCATCCACCCATCTATCCATTCACCTCCTCCCCAACCCAACATTAAATCACCCACCCACCCACCCATCCATCTGCCCACTTACCCATCCATTTCTCCCTCCTTCCCTCTCCCTCTCTCTCTCTCTCTCTCTCTCTCCTCCATCCCTCTTCCTTCATGGCACAATAATGTAGGAGCCCAGTAACTGGGAAGTGGGAAGATGGGCTTTATTTTTCTTGCCATGCAGTTTGGGCATTCAGTGAGCAATGACCTCCCTTGCAGGTGGACTGATGTGTCGTAGGAATGTAGAGGTCGTAGGTCTAGAGTGCAGCAGGTGGGCACCTAAGACTATGGGGACTCATTCCAGAAGGATTAAACCACAACCTTGAATGTTCTTTTCAGAGGAAATACAGTCACTTCAGGCAATACCTCAGCCTCATGCCTGAGCAGTCCTGGTCAGGAACACTCAGCAAACAACTTTGTTTTCTTTGATTCTCCACATTAGTCCTCACATTTAAGCCAAATGAAATTTGACAACACAGACAAGCTTGCAGACACATTCAGTCCCCGGGACTTAGCCAGAAACCTCTTTCAACATGGAGGAAATGTTCCTTTCTTCAGTGTCTAAGCACCACAGAGCAGATGTGGGGAGTCAGTGCTGCCATGGGGTGGCCTAGCATTTAAATCTGCCCTGTGTTACTGGAATTTTCTGTTGCATGAGTGTCAACTGGTGACAAGCTAATTTCTCCCCACTGTCTGGGTAGAGAACCTTCTCTCCACCCCCTGATCTCATCAGCAGGATCCCTACATCAATCCCGTTCTGAGACCTGGCAGGGGCACTCTGCCCAGGCATGTGGGGAGGCTTACCCCTTACCATTAACCCTGCTGGAGATACTCTTTTTAATTTCCATTTGGCTGAGACCAAGGTAATTTCTGAGTCCTGATCTAATTTCCAATTCATTTCTGTCACCCCGTCAAATTCACTGGGTGAGGAAGGGTTTAAAGACTGGGTTTGTAAAGTTCCAATTCACACTTCTTTCCCCAGATGAAAGAAACATAAGGCCTAGCATTTTTTTCCTGGATCTCACTGAGCTTTGAAATGCTGTGGTTATTCACTCCTAGGTGGCAACCACCGCATAACCAATCACCGGGACCACAAACACGACCATCCCTCAGCCTTGCAGGTGACAGGCAGTGCAAGAAATGGAGGTGATGCAGGGGAAGATGATCAGGCAAGCAGGGTGAGCCACGCTCATCCAAATCATAGCCACCTATACCTGAGTCAGCCCACTGAAGGCCTGAGCTCCTGCTTCTCTCCCTTGCCCTTTCCGCACCTCCTATACCTGGGATTGGACTGACCCACTGCTCTAAGTGACTCTCACAGTATCTCCCTCCTCTGCAGTTTGGTTAGCTTTCCAGCACACTGGTCATACTCCTCTCCCATGAATGGCCTGGTCCAGAGTGCCTGATGCAAGGTGCTGCCAAGGTTTCCAAGGACAAAGTCCACACCATGACTGCATGACCATGTGCTTTTCTGAAAGGACTGATCAGCCCAGAAGGGGCTTCCTTGAGTCGGTGGAACTGAACCGACTGGTGACATTCTCATACTGTGTACACAGTGCAGGGAAACTGCACAAAGGAGTGGCTAATGTCTCCTGTCTGGACAGGCTGCTTTCTGAGATGCGAAAAACGAGCAGCAAGAGAGGAACAAGGGACAAGAGAGAAAAATTTTTACCAATGATATCTGAGATGAACAGAGAATTAGAGGAGCTTCTATTTCAAACTGGGAGTCAATGTGACGGAGATCGCAGATAGGCAGACCAGGACCATATCTGGCTTGCCCATGTGACTTGTTCACCCACCAGACATAAGTGTGTGATTGCCAAACTTGAGAAAGGTCAGCAGGTCTTGCAGGCTAGCTATAGGCTGGAGCTAGCACTGGCTGCCTCTCCTGGCTGAGCTTGGGCTCAATCTCTTGTTCACCACAATCTCCACCACTCCTCACTGCCTCACCTCTGTCACTCATATTATTTATCTAGCCCTGGTAGTTAACTGAGTTTAGAAGCCCTGAATATAGTGACAACATTCAGTGTTCAGGCTCTGCAGCCAGAGCCAACTTGGGTTCAAATGGTGGCTTGGCCATTTCCAGCAGTGTAACCTGTAGCTTCTCTGAGTGTCAGTGTTCTCACCTATTAAATGAGCATAATAATGATAATACCTACCTCATTTGGTTGTCCTTAGGGATAAATGAAGTAACACTCAAAGATGCTGAGAAACAAATACTAGCTCTTGTTAGTATTTGCTTAGGCTAAGAAAATGTCAGTCTGTGGGTGGCTTGTGACATGCACGGGAAAGACATTTATTCTGATGATAGAAATCCTAATTAGCTCTGTGCTCAGACAAATACTGTCCAAGGAAGGGGGATGATGCCTTCCTTAATGACTTTGCAAATTCCCTATACCTATTTCTTTGTCTCCATTTTCATTCAGTCATCAGATATACTGAGTCCTCATGGGGCACAAGGCGCTGGAGGAGGCCTTGTGGGGAAGAGAAGAAGGAATCAAAGAAGCCTCCTTTCAGGGCTAAGTTACTGCTTTCAGTTTCCTCATCTATTACATGGAGAGAAATACTGGACCAAATAAAGAAGACAGTGTGTGAGAGTGCCTAGCACAGTGCCTGGAACACAGCAGTTACCCAATAAGTGATCATTCTGACTCCTTTCCTAAAGTTTAATTAGAAAGACACAAAAACAAAGGCAGATTCTGTCTTTTCCTTCACTCTCATAGCCATATCCAATCCATATTCAACCCCCAAGGCCCAGCTCATATGCCAGCTCTGCCCGGAAGCCCTCCCAGAATGACAGAGACGTCCCCGTGGTCTCTCCCCGCACTCCCTCCCACACCTGTGGCTGGTGCACTTACCACTTAACGTTGTGCGTAATGGCTGTCGGTTCGTGGTTTATCATCTTTACTAGGCTGTGAGCTCTGTGGGAACAGAACTGTTTCCCATCATCCTTGGCTCACTGGTACTGAGTGTGATGCCTGATACTTGAGAACACACACTGTGAACATCTGTTAAATGAATGAGTGAGGCTAGAGCAGGGTCACTCTCTGGCTCAGCCTTTAACTAGGTGTGTGACATTGGGCAACTCACCTAACCTCTCTGGGTCTCCATTTTCCTCCACTAAAACAAGGAGATTAGGCTAGATTTTAGGGCTGTGTGCTTCAAGTTGTTCAGTGCTCTGTAGGGAAGGCCATCTTGGTGGGAAAGGGAACCACAAGGTGAACCAGGTTACCCATCCCAGTGGGAAGTTGGGTGCTCAGTGGAGAACCACTCAAGTCAGGGGAAGGCCCCCAGAAGTATGCTGAACCAAAAGGAGACATATATCTTGGTACCCAGGCCCTGCCCACCTTGGTTAGACTAAAATCAATGCCCTGCGCCAGCAGTACAGAAGGGGCCAAGAGCCAACCGTGGGCTGTCTAGTAAAAGTAGCCTTCCATTACTGGTTGCTTGAAAGAATCCTTCCTGCTCACTAACCTGATGTCCTGTGATTTCTTTCTATTCAAGAGCCTCTCTACCTATAATTCTACTTATGTCTTAAGCTCCTGAAATATGAGCTTCTAAAAACAGCTAGAAATATGGCATCTCGTTTCTATGTCTACAGCAGAGCAAGGCTGCAGGGTCTATGTGCCCGTCATCATCCCCAGACTAGCACCCATCAGGTACCACATCTGGGGCACCATGGCCTCCCCAGTGAGGAGCTTGAAACCACTGCTCAGTTTGTCGAATGCATGCCTGAGAACGGCTATAGGAGAAGATAGGTCCTGTGGGCCTGAGTAGGCAGAGAAGGCAGTCCCTGAAATAAAAAAAAAATGGAGCTATTCCCCAGTTTAGGGCCCCTGAGAGTAAATTAGGGCCCTGGTGAAAGAAGATTTCTGCTGTTATGCAACATAGGTGATCCACGTCGGTGTTGGGACCCTTGGGTCCCAGTCATTTGTACTGGCTTCCCCTACCCACAGCACTGTCTCCAGCACCAACTTCTACCCCAACATCAAACCCTGGGGCGTTGGTCTCCCAGGAGCTAAGAGAGCTAAGATGCAGGACAGAGCTGGGTGGCGAGTGGGGTGGCCACAGGCTCCAACTGCGGTCCACATGCTCCCCTTCTGGCTGAGCACTCAGACCCTGGAGCTGCGGAGAGCACCTGGGTCACTGCATGGTTTGGGGCAGCCTTTCAGGAAGTCAAGCCCCTGAGAAGACATCCACACTCTAAAAATTTAATATCAGTAGGAAGTATCTGATAGATTTTTGAGTGGTTTTGAATATCTGGGAAAGTAGAGGAAGGACCTCAACTAATCAGCAGCGACAGGCTTTCAGCTGTACTTACGTGGTCGGCACCAGTTTGCCTTTTGAAACTGCTGAGCAGGACAGGCTGAGGGCCAGGCATGGACAGGGAGACTGCTCCTGCTGGCCACACTGTGGGCCTAGGCAGTGTACCCCTGGCCTTTTCCAGGGGCAGCTTGACTCCCAGCTGCTGGCAGCAGGGCCCCTCACCTAAGGGCAGGAGACACCCCTCCTGATTTCCTCCCCTACTCTGCTCAACCCTCCAGCTCCAGGAATTTCCCCATGGACAGATGGTCACACAGCTGACCATTGGAAGAGGGCCTTCTTGTATGTGGTTCCTGCCGGCTTTGTTAATCAAACACTGGTCAGCTTGGCTAGTCTGTAAAGCGCAATGGTCCAAACACACTTGGTGCAGACTGCTTACAGGGAGCTTCTGAGCTAAGAAGAAGGTAGGCCATCTGCTCTCCCAGGGGCTGTTCTTGGTTTACAGAGAAGTATGTTGGGGAATTCCTGATTCCCTAAGTCAGTTTCCTTGATCAGTAAAAGGGCCAAGATGGGTGATATGCTATCTACACTACTGCCAGACTCGGGCAAGCTCAGCTGTGTGGCATGCCGGGACCTCAGCAGAGTGGCTGGTGAGGACAGAGAAGAGGCTGGCAACCTGAGAGACTCGAGCTATTCCACAAAGAGGCAGTGGGGCATGCACACCCAGGCTTCACTCAGGGGCCAGGCAACCCAGGCTTCACTCAGGGTGCTCATTTCAGGGGCAGGGGCCTCTCAGTGGGGGGTTCCAGCCTGGTGACATGGAGATCAAGGTCCAGCCTTTCAAGGAGGAGGGTCAGCCAGGGCCAGGTGGAGAGCCACAGCCCACCTTAGGGGTGAGGGCTCCATGCCAGGAAGTGCCGGTACCTGTGGACCGGTGGAGTGGAGAGGTAGATGGGCCAAGCGTAGCACCCACTCCGAGAAGGCTGAGGAAAGCTGCGGTTTGGAGGGCAGCAGGTATGGAGAACACACCCAGGCTGCAGCAGCTCTGTTAAGGCCATGCTGCCCAATGGGGAAGATGCAACTGCTGCTCTTTTCTGCAGCTGTCAGTGCTGCCTGGGCTGTATGCACATGGGCACTACAGAAAGGCTCTCTCTCTGGGACACCAGCCCCACTCCAGCCCCCATTAGAAAAAGGCACTTCTGAGGCAGACTCATACCAGGTACCTAGTTTAATGAATGGAAAGCACAGGCTAGATTTTTGTCCCCCAATGTACCCCTTATCTGGGTGCCCTGGTGAAGGGCACAACCTACAGAACCATGTGTGATTGCCCTGAGAGGTCAGCTCAGAGACTGACATGTCTGAATCAGTCAGAGATATTACCCTGATTCCCTTCCACCCTCCAGCAACTGGCTGAAGTAGCTCCCAGTCCTTGGACCAGGGTTTGAGCCAGCAGGCAGGGGTGGGTACCTGCAGCAGCCAGGAGTTCAAGAGTCATACAAGCCATTTCCTTGGGAGTGTGCTGCTGGACAATACCTGAGGACGTGGGTCTGTGGCCTGGCTAAGAGCAACTCTCCGGGGAAGAATGATGTGGCAGGTACAGGGGGCCCCTGGCGGCAGGGAGCCACAGCGAGAGCCTCCAGGACTCCTGCAGAATTCATCCCAGGCTGCCCTCCATCCTGACATTGCTGGGTACCCACCGCTGGTCTTACGGATGGACCATCCTGGTCACACTGGTGAAGGCATAGGGGTGGGAGGGGACAAGAAGCCTTTGGCTGAGCGGGCTGACAGCCCATGTGCCTTGGCTGTATAAACACCTTTAAGCTGCCTGAGCCTTGGTTGTAATTAGATTAGCTGTATGGGATTCTTTAAGCTCCATAAAGCACAATACTGTCGGACCATTCTTTTCCTCTGCCTTTAAAAAATTTTTGCAATTATTCCAGCTGCATGAAAAGCTGTTGGTATTTTTACAGCCTGGAACGAGTATCTCTTGTGTAGGACAGCATCTTTGAAACATTAAACAATGATTAGGCAGCCTCTGGGCCAAGGGATGATGGGGGCTTTGCGGGCGGTGGAGGGGGAACCAGGAGCTGGTGACAAGCAATCTGGGAGCTCTGATTCGATTTCATCACTACACTGTGATTTTCTTACCAACAATTAAAAATAACAATGACTCACAGTTGCACAATTACTTGTCGTTCATCAGAATTGTAAAGGTGGCTCCAGGTAGTGGGGAAGAGGCTCTGTTAGTGGGACTTACACACCAACCCAGTGCTACGCGCTGAGGCTGTGTACCCCCAAATTCATGTTCAAGTCCCACCCCTCAACATGATGGTATTTGGGGCCTTTGGGAGGTATTAGGGTTCAATGAGTCATGAGTGTGGAGCCCCCTGATGGGAGCAGTGCCCTAAGAGGAAGAGACACCAGAGCTTGTGCTCTGTCCACGCACATGCAGCCAGAACGGCCGTGTGAGGACATAGCAAGAATGCGGCCATCTACAAGCCAGGGGGCAGGCTCTCATCAGACACTGAATCTGCTAGCACCTTGACCGTGGACTTCCAGCCTCCAGAACATAGGAAATAAATATCTGTTGGCAAAGTCCCCCAGTCTATAGTATTTTGTTCCAGTAGCCCAAACATACTAAGATACCAGGCACAAACATGCTTACACACACTGGTTATACATGCTCATGCTGCCAAAATGCACACTTAGAGGTTCACATCCACTCACATGCACATTGCTCACACTCTCACACATGCACTCCCACACATACAGGCATTACAATTCCTCTCTGTTCCAAAGGAAACTGGAAGCTGCCTAAAGCATGGCTGGCAACTCTTTAATTTCTTCTCAACCCCGACACAAGCCTAGAAGTCTCTGGTCAGCAAGTTTCTCCTTACTGAACCCAAAGCTCCAGCTGAGGAGACCACCCCACCCTTCTGTTAAAGTTTATTCTTTGTTGACCCTTTTGCCAAACCTCTCTTTCTCTAGAGGGAGCAGAGGGAAGAGGATGAAGATAAAATTTGAAAAAGACTTTGGAGTCACAGACCCATGACGCACGGCAGACAGCCTTGTTCAGTGGCCAAGGGTATCAGCTCTGAAACCACGTAACCTGGGTTCAACTCCCACTTTTGTGTGACTTGGGCTAAGTTCCATAACTCCTCTGTACCTGCTTCCTTGTTATATAAAGTGGTATTGATAACGTTTTTTTCCACCAACATAGAACACCGATTGACTTGTATGACGTCTGGGAATAGTCTCTGGCACATACTAGAAGCGCCCATTGAGCTGGGTGGCCTGATTAGGACTGTCTGCCTGGGAGTCACTCTAGTTGGAGGCTCCAGCCTGGAGAAGTGAGGGTCCAACCATAGCCTGGGCAGAGGCAGCCTACTGGGTGGTGGTCTACCGAGGGGACTGGAAGGCTGCCTGAGGAGCCCCTCATGGCCACACCTGTCGGCCGCCCTGCACTGAAGTAGACCCAGGACCTGTGCCCAGCAGAGCTATGGCAGAGGCTGACTATGTGTTAGAGTACTTGGTGCAAAGTCTGTTGCCATCAAAAACCTGTTGAGGAACTGAATGAATGCAAATGAACAAATGAATGAGGTGAAAAAATAAGTAAATGAATGCCAAGAATCGAAGGCAGAGATGACTATCAGCTGCAAATTCTGGTGCTTCCCTCCCACTGGAGGTCTAGAAAGGTTGAATCACTCAGTCCCAGCTAAAGACATTGGCCCATTGGGATTCACTGAAGAGCTTGTAATTAAACCCGGGGGCTCAAAACTGTGTTCCCACAATTTCCTTGAGCTAACAAGGAAGAGGAGCCATGGAGGGGAAGCACTGCATCAGAGCTGCAGGCCAGGAAGGGCACAGCTGCCACTGTCAGGAATGCCTGTGGAGGTCCGGTGACACAGAATGGAGGGAGCTCAGGGCTGACCACATGACTCTGTGCATAGAACCTGAATTCTGGCCAGGGTGACAGCAAGAGAAGCTTCCTATCTTGCTCTGCATTCAGCCACCTTTCATGTCACCTCCCTGGGATGCAGCAGGGTGGTCCCAAGTTTCCCACCCCAGAAAGAAACACTCCACCCAGCAATGCCTGTTGCCTGAGGCTAGTTCCAGGGGAGCTTAAGTGCCTGCTGTCCCAGGCTCCTCACCTGCAGTACAGATGGGGGACAATAACAGGGCATGTCCCAGAGAATGTCTCACAGCAGCAGAATGCTCTGGGAAGCTTATTAAAATGCAGGCTCCAAGCCTTTCCCCAGACCTACAGAATCAAAATTCATTCATTCTTTAATTGAATCAATATTCACTGAACAACCTCCAAGTATCAGGCACTATTCTAGGAGCTCAAGATATACCAATGAATAAAACAAATGTCCCTGTCTTCATGGAACTTACAAACGGATGGAGGGAAAATGGACAAATAAACAAGAGGCACCAAGGAAGTAAAGAATATGAGACAGTGCTATAGAGAAAAAGAAGTGAGGATGGATGAGGAGCTAAGGGAGTAAGGGCTGCCACTGCAAACATTTGAAAAAAGGCCTAAAGAAGCAAAGGAACAAGGTGTGCAGATGTCAGGGGTTAAGAGCATTCCAAGTGGAGGGGGCAGCAAGTGCAAATGTCCTGAGGCAAGAATGTGCCTGGTATGAATCTTCGTATTTTTAATCAAGCTCAAGCCCTAAAGTGTGAGACCACTTTAGCAGAGTGACAGCGTCCTACACAAGAACCAGCCCCCAAGAGAATGGCGCTTGTTTAGAAAATTGCTAACGAGGCAGAGAATAGGGACTTAGACCCTTACACAAGGACCATCTACAGAGCCTTCAGCCCTTGGCTTCTGAGGGAGAGAGCTAAAGGCTGGATGAAGACAGAAGGTGGTGACTGACCACTCCGTTTCTGTGTATGCAGACACATGGATTGACCCCGAAGCACAGGTGCCTGCAGAGGGGCTTGGGGGAAACGAGGTGCTGGCACACGGAACCTGTGACAATGGCTGGGGAAGACGTTCTGAAAGCTTGGGCTTCTGCTTAGTCTAGTTTTAAACACCAATGCCCACCCCATCAAGTGTTATCTCATTCAAGCCTCTGAAGAATCCCTGAGGTAGGAATTATACATCCCAATTTTATAGATAAAGAAAATGGGGTTGACGGAGGTTAAGAACACACAGCTTGGAAAAGGCTGGAAAGAGCTGGAACTGGAAAGCTGGCCTAATGCCAAATTCCACACTCCAGCCGCTTGAGTACCCTGCTACGGGAAGGGGGGAAAAGCAAGAGCTGCCTTTAGGCGCTGGCTGCATGTCAGCTATCACAACTGCTGTTGCTGTTATTTTTATTACTGTTATTTTACTCACCTTTAGGGCACCCTTCACACCTTGCAGCTTGCTTGGCACTTTCCCTCCATTACCTCTTGTATTCTCTGTGACTGTGGGGCAGACGGGGCAGGGCAAGGCCTGATGTCCCCACACGGCACATAAGAAACCAAAGGAAAAAAATCACAGCCAGGAAGCAGTTGAACTGAGACTGGACGCTGGGTCTGCTATGTTTCATCTACACTGCATATTTATTTGCATGACTCCCTGATGTCAGGGGCTAGATCTGATCCATCATTCCCTTCATGCCCTTGGCCCATGCTAGATTCTCTGTAAATGTTTGTTGAACTGAGCTGAGTTGGCCTGAGTGAAATAAATGAAAGTCTTGTGCTGAGTGAGATGATGCCAAGAGATGATCCCAGATGGAGGGGGCCGGGGGTAGAGCCTTAACTGCCTACCCTGAAGTCAGGCCAGGCTGGTCTGAAGGGCGCTTCAGCCCTCTGCTCAGGCTGGAGGTGGCTCACTCCCTCCAAGAGCCACATCCTGTGTTTTTTCCCCCTTTTTAAGAGCTCAGCTCAGGCCGGTCTCGGGAGCCCATTACTGGTCACCTCCCTGTCCCATTCCACATAGGGACACTCCAGCACCCCACCCAGGGTTCTGCAAGCTATAGGGTGCTGGGGCTGAGGTCTATTGCTCTGCTCACCTCCGGCACCCATGGCCCCACCCTTCATCTCCTCCAGCTATCTCCCTGTTTACCCATCTGCTCCTCCTGAGTGGGAGAAAGAGGAGCTCTTTCTTCCCGAGCCAACCCTCCTTTCTGTGCCGTGGATCCTGCCCTCTCCTCCCTCCACAGAGGCCCTGCTCCACAGCTTGGCTTCACAGGACTCTGGGGCCCCTCCCCAGACCAATTAAACCACCAGAGCTAAGGCACGGTCACCAGATGTCTTAAAAGCTCTCCAAGCAATTCTAATGTGCAGTCAGGGTCCCTAGAACAATCTGCCTTTCGACAAAAGGGAGAAATAACAGTATGATACAATACAATGAAATACAACTGAATAACATAGGTCAGACTATAATAGAAAATAACAGAGTACTTTGCACATTACAAGGGTAACTATTATTTCTTAAAAGTTTCATTTCAATTGTATTTAGGGGTGTATGAGTGTGAGTAGGCATGTCATCCTGGGTCATGATGTAACTATATCTCTTGCTGTCTATGGCGGTTTAATTTTTTTTTATATGTAGAAAACATTGCCCCAGTTTCTGCCTTAGCTCCTGATTCTCCTTGCAGCCAAAATCCCTGACAGGAAAATCTGCCTCCCTGACTGTTTTACATCTTCAACCGGGCTTCGTCAGACCACATTCCCACCACCTCCCTAAAGCTTCTCACTGGGGTTTCCATGATCCTTCTCAATACAGCGGCTTCTTCCCAGATTCAGTGTCCTCCCACCTGTCCGTGGGTTCCCTCAAATAGATGACTCTCCTTCCTGAAGTTCTCTCTGCCCGTGGTCTGTCGTCGCCCAGGTTCTCCTGGCCACTCCTTCTCTGCCACTCCCGGCTAGCCCTCTTCCTCCTGACTCCTAAATGTCTTACACTCGGTATTCCGTCAGGCTTGTAATGTTTGTCCTCCCCTCTGCTTTGTGTACTCTCTCCTCCCAGTCAATGGTCTCGATTACTCTGAGCACAAGCTTCCAATCCACAGAGCCATGATTTCCTCTTTTGAGCTCCAGTTGAGTGGTTGGCCAGCCACGTGGCGGTCTCCAGAAATGGAGACAGGGGCTGGGGAGGGGAACACTGACAGTGCTCAACTCACAGCCACACACCTGACCACGCTGGGCAGGGGAGACAAGCAAGGGGGAATTAGCATGCCATTTGAGAGAGTGAGGAGCTAAGCCCTGGAGGCTGAGGGATATTTCTGTGGTCACTCATCCACAGTGGGGAGGGTCCCAGACTCCATGACTTTAGACTTCAGTCCAGATTCCTTTCCCTTCACACCACGCACTGCAACTCCACATGTGCAAACATGAAGCTACATCTCACTTGTTAAACCAGAGGCTGTCAGCCAGAGCTGTGCAGCAGGCTCATTAAAAAGAGATGCTTTAGATGACAGAGATGGCCACCTCCAACTGACTGAACTTGTCGTCTGGAACAGACTTTTGTTTGCTGGTCGTAGCTTTATATTTTGAAGTAATGACAGTACACAGAAACGTACAAGGAGGTCCTATGCTCCCTTCACCCAGCCTCCCCCCAACGTTAACACCTAACACAACGATAGTACAATGCCAAAATGAGGACATTGATGTTGCTACAATCCACAGCTAGTTCAGATCACAACAGCAAGACACGCACTCATCAGGGTGTGTGCATATAGTTCTGTGCAATTTGTTACTTGCAGCTTTGTGTAACTACCACCATAGTCAAGATACTTAGCTGCACCGTCATCACAATACTACCTAGAGCTTTGGGTTTGAAAACTGCCCATCCCTGAAGAACCACTGCCTCCCTCTCCTGGGAATTCGCTATCATTCCCTGAGTCACCCTGGCTTGAGATGGAGTCCTCATTCACCAGCCCTCCTTTGGCCCACCTTCCCATGGCCTATTAATCAAGAAGCCCAATAGATGCTTCCTTCCTCATATCTCTCAGGCCCATGTCTTGCCCTCCATCCACCACCCACACCAGGCCCTTTGATTTCTTGACTGTTCTACTGCAATTGCCTTCTCATTGAGCCCCTTCTTCAAGATGCCTTTTTCAGCCAAGTCATAAACCACAGGCAAATCTCCCCGCTGCCCAGTTCTGTCTGCATCATGCCTCTCCCCAAATAAAGTCCATTGCCACTTACCAAATAGAGCCCAAACTCTTTAAATTCAAATATGAAATATGAAATCCTCTATATCTGGCTCACTTTCCTTATCTAAATTGCTTAAACTCAGTATCAGCTTTTCTTCTTTTTTCCACATGGGTTAAAGACAAAGTGGCATCCTTAAAGTCACGATCAGACTCTCACCATGGGGAAGAAATGAAAGGCTCCACGATTTCCTTCTTCCTAGTGCTTCATTCTCGTCTCTTTTTTGTGATGTGAGGAAGTGCAGAGGAATGGGGCCTGGGATGTCTCTTGCCTGGGGGAGGGCCTCACCCTTGGAAGGCTGGCTCTTCCGGTCCTTGCCTCCTTACAGTGTAAGAGGGCAGGGGGCCAGAGGCCTGGGTGGGGCAAGGCAGGGTGCATGGACGGGCTGGCCAGGATGGTCTGCTGTTAGCCATGGGGATGGGAGCCTTCTTAGGCATCATTCCTTGAACCCAAGCAGGGTGATGGCAGGTAGCTGCTTAAGCGCAGGCCCTGGGCCCTCTCTACCTCCCTCACTATAGACAACCCCCTCCAGGATTATGCTGCCCATCTGTGCTGTCCTCTGATGTGTTTTCCATCCTTCACATCCATGGGACAATGAGGGTCAGGGGATTCATACACACAGCCCTTCAGAAAGCTCTATGACCCCCTTCACAGCACTGCTCCCACACTTTCCACTACATGATAATAAAATGAAAAAGAAATTTGCTTACTGAGATTATGTAGTTTTCCATTATCTGATATGTTTCAGTTTTAATTGATAACAAAATACAAATTTCCCATCTGAACTTCTCATTAACAGCAACTAATTCCCTGGGAAATTCACTACCTGACACCAGAGAAAGCACAAAAGACAACACAAACCCAGTGACTCTACACTCCCACAGCCCAGCCCTCTATTTGTTCAAATCAGGCATTATCCAAAGCCCACCCATGTGGTCCTGTCAAGAGCACTGGTTTTTAAACGTCTCAATATGTGGTCTCTAAGTTTGGAGAATATTTGGGCTGGCATATGTGGCAGGAATCAGAGGCCACAGAGTATGCACCAAGGGAAAAAAGTAGCTGGTAGTGGCTAGAGAGGGGGAGATAGTGATGCGAGGGCTTCAGTGTGTATTTGCACGCCACCTGGGGCTTTGCCAGGGCCGGATGGAGCAAGGAGCCGGGGATCCAGCAACGAGGCTAGGCTTTGAACAGTGCTGTTGCTGGGTTACAGCCTCCTTCATCCCCACCATCAACACCACTACAACTTCCATCCACGCCTCGGCCATCATCACTCCTACTGCTAAGACAATACCAACAGTTTTCCAGAAGAGGCCAAGGGACATTACCAAACGAAATGGTGCTTCCTGGGAGAAGTTCACTGTGTGCCCGGTGGGGGTGGAGGGCAGGGCTATACACGTCATCAAACTGCACTAGGACGTGGCCGCTGAGAGTGGTCAGCCAGCAGGGAAGGGCTTGGGGACCAGGCCCCTCTGGGACGCGGAGACGGCACACCAACAGAGTGAATCTTCCAGAACAGTGACCACCATAAATCTCTCATCAATGAGGCAACATCCCCTGGCAGGGGCCGCCATGGAGAGCCTAGGGTAACAAGAACCTGCAGCAGAGGCAGAGCCCTCTGCTCAGCTGTCAGGCACGGAGCAGCGTGCTGGGCGCAGGGGTGCGGACACTCACCAGTACTGCTGTTGTCATCCACCAGGATGATCTCCTTGAGCAGGTGTGGAGGCGTGCGCTCGATGGCTGAGTGGATGGAGCGCAGCAGCACCGAGAGGGCTTCGTTGACGAAGATGAACACGATGCTCACCTCCGGCAGGCTGTCAGGGAATGAGAGGTTGCGGCACCTGGAAAGAACAGCCAGACTCTTAGATGTGTCAGTGACTCACTGGGGCCACCCCACGTGCTGGCCCACCCCAGGTCTTGGTTCCAGCTTGGAGGGAGGGCTCAGGAATCCAGACTCTTCCCAGGGCTGCTTCTTCAATACACTTCAGACAGGCCCCAAGTGTGCCGTGGATGGGTTCATAACCATTGAAACCGGTTTGCTCAGCAACAGAACCTGAATGTGTCAAAGACTATCCCAGCTGAAGTTCTACCATGAGCACCTAGCAGGGCCTGAGCCCAGCAGGCGGCCCCTGACTGTCTACTGCAGAAAGGACTCAACATTTCTGAACTCAACACGATGGAAAATGCAAGCAAAGGAAAGGCTCAGTTTTTCCAAAATGGCAGCTAACATCTAGAGAAGGCCAACACCTCAGATGATCTGCCTCAGGAGAGAACTGTGTCTCCTTCCAGAGACTTCTACTGCCGGAATCCACTCCTCACTCCAGAAGGCATAATGCCTGGGGCCTCTCCTACCTCTCATTCATCACAGATATCCAGCCCCAGAACTAGTCTCAACACAAATGAGGGATGGAAAGATAAATGCAGTCTCATTTCACAGATGAAGACACTAAGGCTCAGAGAGGCTGAGGCCCCACCAATGAGTCAGCTGCCGGAACAGAGTCCCAACTGTGGTCTTCTGACATCTACACCATGGTTCTTCCCACAAGGAGAAATGGTTGTGGGAGAAACTGCCTCTCACTGTCCCATTTCCCCCTAGCTCTGCTGAAACCCTGAAACCATTTGGAGGTCTCTTATCCAAAAGACACAAGGCAAAATCATAAAAGTCCACATGCCATTCCCCATAGGAAGAGCTGCACATAAAAACAGACCCCATAAACAAGAAGTGCCATGGTTCCCAAGCACAGACTTTGCCCTGTCGAAGTGTCAGCACCACTCTGACGATTCCTTCCTCTGCAAACATGCATCTGTGGGCAAGAAACCACCCCTGGTTCCCTGCACTGGCTAAAACCAAACGCTGGTCTAGAAGGCTCTGAGCTCCCATCTTCAGGATAGTGGAATAAAGGATGAACAGCAATTATAGGCCCTGGACTCCAAGGGGAGGCTGCCCACACCCACCGCCAGCCACTAGGGTGATGGCCATGCTGCACTGCTCCCAAGTGGGAGGTACAGCCAGGTTAGAACACGCCATAATAAGCATAATAGCACAGAACTTCTGTGCACCAGCAATTAAAGTGCTGCAGGATAGGAAGGGGCCTGCTCTTCCTTAATGAGGAAGGCTGCAGGATAACCAGCACTAAGCAATTTGGAGAAATCTCCATGGGGCCCCAGCTTAAGAGCAAGAGATTAATAAACTAAAATCATTGTCTCTATGGTTACCAGAAATTTACAGAAACTTCTCCCATTCTATTTCCAGCTCTCCTTTTCTCTCACCAGAGAGAGGTGGAGGAAGGGAAAGAGTTGAGCCTTTTCCCAAATCTGCTTCATACTTAAAATTTTAATAAAACCATCAGGTGAATGGATTGGCATAGACGTCATTCATTCTTGTACTTAATGGAATAAATAATTACTGAGCTTCCTCAGGGATGCAGGCAATGTTGTCGGCACTGAGGGTACAGCAGGACATGGTCTTGTGAGTTCCTGATCTTGTGTCACTTCCCCTTTGCCAGGGGAGACAGGCACACACGGGAAGCCCGCAGACAGGACAATACCACGTGAGTGTGAGGTGAGAAGTAACACGGGGCAAGGGGCAGCAGGCCGCCTTGGCAGCTGTTCTGGAAGGAGAGGTCAGGAAAGGGCTCTGTGAGGACAGGGAAGACCAGTCACTAAAATGATATGAAAAAGCCAAGGCCCCATGGGGTTGAGGTTCCAAGGGAACTAAGCTGTACCTGGAAAAGAGGCCATGGAGGGAACTGGCTCATTTAACGGCAGTGAAGGGATGAAGAGGATGGGGAGGCAGAGGGAGGAACTTTAATGACAGAGAAGGACAGAATGACCCCTATGTTCATCAGACCCTTTCCAAAAAATTTTTGTTGTTGTGAATGTAATTTTTATAACAGCAGTTAAAAGGTCTGTGGCTTACAAATATTCCTCTGGCTAGTGCTTATTTACAGCTACCGAGACCAGCAGCTGCCTTTCCTGAAGCATGGAAACTTGACAGAAGTATTAACACACAACCTACTTTCTAATTGCAGTTTTAAAATAATACTATATATGGTCATGCTGCTAGAACATGAACTTTATTTTTTCTTTTATAAAAAAAAATAAAAGCATAAATTAGGAAAAAAAATATATATATATAATGAACAGCTCCCAATAAGGTCAATATATCAGTGCACATTCACTGTTTTTCCCACTACCTCCACCACTGTGACCCTCATCTGTTAGCCTGTCTCCAGTGATCTCCTCTGAGTGCCCAGAGCCACATTAACCAAGCGCTTCGTAGGTGTTTTCCAGAGAGTAGCCTTCCTCAACTCTCTTCTCTTCTTAATTTTGAACATAACCACTCCTCAGCCTTCAATCAGACCAAGTTTAATTTCTCCCAGTAACGGCCATTCCCGTCCTAATGGTTGAACCTCCAGTGTCTGGGGGCCGTTTCCCACTGGTCTTTCCCCAGGCAGAATGCAAATGTTGTATTCCTTTTACAGCTAAATTCTGCTGATCGCTATTTTCATATGAAAAACACTTTTGAACATATGGTTTTTATATGCAAACCCTTCAATATAACAAAAGATCATATTTGTATGTGTTTGTTATCTGTCTCCCTCTACTATAACGAAGCTCCCTGAGAACAGGGACTTTATTTTACTACTGTGCTTTCTCCTAACCTTAAACCAGGGTCTGTCTGGTACATAGTAGGTTTTTGGAATGAATTAAAGCTAACAGGTTTATTAATTTTATATAAGGCTGACATTTTTCACGCATGCCACTGAGCTCAGCATATTCCCTCCTCCCTCTGAAGGAAAGGCAGGTCCTCTCCCCCAGTGGCAGATCCTTTTCCATCCTCCCTCCCTGAATTTATGGCCCTAGTTCCTCACCATCAGTCTCCAGCAGTTCTCAGCTTCTTTGCGCTATAATTAAGCGATCCCTCCCGGCCAAACATCCTGACCTCCTTAAATCCTTCCTGCCTTGCCTTCTCTCCCGGGAGTTGCTCAGGGCCCTTGCAGCACTAGCCATACTGCCTTCGATGGCCTCTCTCCACAGGATGCCCTCCCTCACCCTTCAGTTTTTCCACACCTAACCTAAATGTTGGTCTGAGTGAGCAGAAGGTGTGCAGGAAAAGAAAGATCAGGTGGGGTAATTTTTAGGAAAAGAGTGGGGATGAAGCCACCCAGGTGCCAGTCGAGCTCTGCCCTGACTTGCTGTGTGACCACATACGCAAACCATTTTACCTCTTTCTAAGTCTTCTCATAAAATGGGAGGGCGGAGGGGGGGAGGGGTGCAGGCAGAGGGCAGAAGAAATGATCAGTTAGATGTCTTTGAGGTAGAAAACTTGGGGTCTTCTATCTCATATGTGGTAAACAGAAGACACTTCATTAAACAAATAGTTTGCAAACTTGCCTCCCTCCCAACCAGCACCTGATCACCACCGAAATACCACAGGGAACATCCCTTACTGTCATTCGGATTAGACAGGGTGATCAAATGTCCTGATATGCCCAGGACTCTCCCAGTTTCAGCACCGAAAATCCCAAGCAAGGTGGTGCAGTTGGTCACCCTAGACCACAGCTTCTTCAGGGTGGGGACAGATGTTGCTTACGGCTTCACGCCTACTGCCCAGCACAGAGCCTGGCAAATAGCAGGTATTAGTCAGCATCTGTCGAGTCAGCTGACAGTCTTTCAAAGTCCTCAAAACACATACACCAACATACTTCATCATGGCTCATATCTCCATCTCAACACTGAAGCACACCTTGCATTGCTGGAGGGAGGAGGCAAACAAGATATTGGGCAAGATGCGCACATTCCAGCTGGTCACACTCACTGACATCATTGCTGGACACTGAACTCAGACCAGTGGCTGCCTGCCACACAGCCCAAGGCCTTCAGAAGGGATCCACGTCCAATACCTGTTATCAAAGACGATTGTTCCAGACTCAAGCCCAACGTGTCCGCTCAAGAGCCCGGCCCTATGCTTTGCCCATCAGCCAGCATGGGCTTCACCTGAGGGCTTTGCCTCTCATATTCACATGGCTGAGATGGTCCCCCCAAGCTGATGTATCCTCCAGGGATTGCCCAGCACCCTCTGCTCACTGAGCCGACCCTCCCCTCCTGTTCTGGGGGTCTGCCTCTGCCTATGCCTTCTCTGCTTCACTCTCCGAGAAGGGCCAGAGGACTCGGGGGTTGGAGCAGCCGCACAGGTGTAGCTGGCCCTTCCCTATTCATGCTTCCCAAGGAAGCCTGCCTGTATGAGACGGGTCCCTTTCTCATTTTGAGAAGAGGCATATTATCCTGTAAAATTAAGCTATAAAAGTTCCCTCTTTTACTTTTATTCTTGTTCAAAGTCAAGCCATTTTCCACTAGAGATAAAGACCAGGGGTTTCTGAGAGGGGAGTACTATGGCTGTCTAATAAGCTGGAATTGATGGCCGTGATACAGTCTACTTTATTGATCTCTGCACACAGAAGGTGATGCGGGGATGGGGTGGCCACACAGGAGCCTCTCGGCAGAGCTCTCTGACACTGCTCTGAGCTGCTTACGAGGCAGGTTTGTACCACAAGCTTCAGTGCCACGATTCCCTGTGAGAGGCAAGAAGCAATGTCACTCTAAGTCAGGTCAACCCCAGGCTCCCGGCCACCAAGTACCACCTAGGGCAGCAGCCAGATGCTTCCATATTGGATCATGCTATGAGATGTATGGATAGCTTTCTTCGTTTTTCCCCCATTTTATTCCTTTCAAGAATCCTGTAAGATAAACATTTTATCCCCATTTTATAGATGAGGGAAATAGGGCTAATGAGTAACTTATTTTCCGGGGCAGAAACTGGGCTCCTTTGTCTCCAAAGCCTGTCCTCATAATCACTGCTAAACCAGGGCCTGCACCTTCTGGCCCAGGCCCACCTGGATGCTGCTGGTGAGATCCTGGTGTTAGGACAATGCAGAGGCCTGGTGGTAGAGCTAAAGGGATGGCCCTCCAGGCTGCCAACACTGGTGAAGGATGGAGAGGATAGAGTTACATCTAGCAGGAAGATGTGGACAAATATGGCAAAATACCACTGGGCACCTGCAGTCTCAATTGTCTTCTGTTACATTGCTTCCATTGAGAGAAGCAATCCCAGTGACTCTTTGCTTCATGCAAATTATTCTAAATTTTAACAGAGCATTAAACCAAGCACAGAGCCTTTCTAGCCTTCTTGGGACCCTGTGCAGCAGGTTGCACACTGAATTAGTCTGCTAATGCTAAGATTGCTGCTGTAACTTGGTGGCTGAAACAACACAAATGTATTGCCTTACCCGTCTGGAGGTCAGAAGTCTGACTCAGATCTCACTGGACTGAAATCAGGTGTTAGCAGGGTTGTGTGCTTTCTGGAAGTTATGGTGATTATCTGTTGCCTTTGCCTTTCCCAGTATCTGAAACCTGCCCACATTTCTTGGCTTATAGCTCTTTTTCATCTTCAAAGCCAGCAATGGCTGGCTGAGTCCTTCTCGTGTTGCCATGTCTCTGGCTTGGCCTCTTCTGCCTCTCTCTCCCACTCTCAAGTGCCCTTGTGATTACACTGGGCCCATTCAGATAATCCAGGATAATCTCCTTATTTTAAATTCATCTGATTAGCAACCTAAATTCCATCTGCAACCTTAATTTTCCTTTGCCATGTACCATACCACGTTTACAGTGTCCAGGGATTAGGTAATGGACATCCTGGGGAGGCCATTATTCTGCCTACCAAACACACCCTGTTGGCCCCAAAGTTTTAGAGGTCTCAGATATGTGTCTAGAGTCTGCACCATGAAGGCCCTACTGCCCTCCAGTCCACACACCCAAACCCAAGGCCTCACCTGTGCTGGTGGCAGCAAACAGCCACAGCCAGCTTGGATGGATCCAACCTTCTCCCAGGGGCACTGAGGTCCTGGCTCCAGACTGCATTCTCTCTCTGTATATAATCCTGTCCTGCTTCTTTCTACTGGTATATTCATAGCATCTCTCCATCCCAGGACCCAGGGCTCCTTTGGAGGTATGTGTGTGGATCTGTCCCAGTTGTTCCCACCTGGAACTGCAGAAAATAGCTAATCCCCTTTACCAGCCCTTCATGCCTCAGCCCCAGGCTGTAGCACACCATTCAATGTGAGAGCCGGTCCCCCCTAACCCCTGGGAGTCAGAGACATGGACCTCAGGGAATGCTGGAGAGAAAAGTGGTGTCAATGCATTACTGAGGATCTGGAAGCAAGAGGCAGGAAGCAGCACCTGCCGGAGGCTCTGCCCTGAGCTACCCTGGAGGTAGGCTGCAGAACTGCCATGGCTACGTGGAAGCCTAGAAGCTTGAGACCTGGAGCCCCCTTTCTCCTACCCATACCCAAATGCCCACTAGGTTAGATCTCATCTCCAATGCTATCCCCCAGCCCCTGTTTGGAAGTAACCATCTACCACTGCTGGCAGACCAGGAGTTCATGCACTGCTGCTGTGGGACCAGTGGGCACTCGTGCCACTGCCTGACCCACTGTCGCTGGGCTGGGAAGCCCACCCTGACCTTCTTGCCCTGAGCTGGCAAATGTGCGGCAATCCTCCTCCTCCTCCTTCCCCACAGTCATACCCACCTTCTCAGTACCCTCCCAACAGATGACAGCTCCATCCTCCCTCTCACCCTGCAGGCAAATGACTTCTCACACCCTCATTTTTCAAAAAATTGATGCTTACTTTACACAGAGTACCATGCGCAGATCTTAAGGGTATAGCTGGATGAGTTTTGACCCATGTAGTCCACACCCCAATAAGACCTATTTTTTCCTTTTGCTCTTTTTGCCCCTGGTAGATTATTTTGCAGCCTATTGATCAGGAGGAGGGTGGATGCTGGGAGGCAGGAGGAAGCAAAGAGAGAAAGCACAGAAACATTTGGAGCTGGTATCTGGGGATGGGAGGGATGAAGCAAAGTCCAGCCAGGCTGAGATGCAGCTTTTCTCCCCTCCCAACCCAGGAAGCAAGAAGGCAAACCCCAGACCTGGCAAAGGCCCCTCGTAGGGTGGGGTCCAGGAGGTGAGCAGAGGAGACCACCAGTGCTCTGTTTGGGCCTTCCCACCTGGCTGGCCAAGGGGCCTGCTCTGCTCATTATAACAATGCAGGGAGGATGAATGATGTTTTGATTTCACCAAAGCTAAGTGTCCTGGTGCCCAGAGGAATTTGCCTTCTCTCTGCACAGCCCAAAGAGCCCAGATAAGGCTAATGAAACTGCTGTACTTCTGGTTCCTGTGTCCTTCCTTTCCCAGCAGAAGGCTGTCAAAATTAGTGAAGTGAGGCTCCTTGCACACACCACTCCCTACGCCTTGCTCCCTGCCCGAGAGGCCACAGAAGGACAGGGCTCCTGTGGGTGACCAAGACCAGCCCTGACTTACTAGGTGCTGCAAGGAGGACTCTACCCCCAGGAGCCCAGGAGAGATCAGCAAGTTTGCTGGTCACCTGCCTTGCTCCCCCCTGCCCCCACCTTCCACTCTGGAGCTGCACTGTCATGTAAGCCCCTTAAGGATTCTCTGCTGATGCTTACACTGGGTGCCTGCCACATACTTGGTGCTCAATAAATGCTTGTTGCATGAATAAATTAACAAAGCCTGGCAACCAGTTGGATAGACATTTTTCCTTCTGGTTATGTCTTATCCTATGTGCAAGGCTCTGAGTACATATGGTCCTCTCTTAGCCAGATGACAAGGTGGGTCACAGCACATCTTTCAGCACCAAGAAAGGAGACAAAATAAAGGACAGGGCAGAGGTGATGGAAGGGAGGGTGGGCAGGATTTAGAACATCAACTTCCCTGTCCAGGAATGAAGCCAGCATAACATCAGGGTTAGAACTTGGAAGAGCAAAGCCAAGAATACAAAGAGCAAAGTGCGGAATCCAAGGATGCCTCGAGAGGCAGAAATCCCCAAGGGCAAACAGGAGGTAACAGGAGGAAGAGGCACAGGGGCTAGGACCGAAGCAAAATCCACAAGGCATGATTTTGGGGGAGCCTGACCTCAGCACGGGGCTTCCTCTCCAGACGCTACCCTGCTTCTGCCCACCTTGCTCCAGAGCCCAACATTAGCTATAGCCAAGGCATCACTCTCCTCCTTGATAATGGGTTTGATGTTCACGAAAACAATCTTTCCAGCACTTTCCTGGTCCAGACAAACTGATCAGCTCAGTGCATATACTGTTAAAGCAGGTCCCCATTTCCATTAGAGTGACACAAACTGACCCCTCAAGGCAGTAAAGCACAGTGGGGGTTACAAGCACAGATTCTACTGCCAGCCTGCTTGGATGCAAACCTCAGTTCTGCCTCTAATGATCTTGGGCAGATTATAAAATCTCTGTGTCTCAGTTTCCTCTCTGTATTACTGTGAAATAATAAGAAATATATATATGTCAGTCTCTAGCGCTGGTTCCTGCTAAATATTTGGTCTTTGACTCCCATTCCTGACACAGACATCCGAAAACCTTGGTAATTTCCTGAGTGAAGGGAGTGTCTGACCCAGAGCTCCTCAGTTCCTTTGGAATTTGTGGGTAACAGGAGCATCTTTTGATCTAATGAGGTGTTGAGAGCTGGTGACCAGAAAAACCAAGCCATGATTAGAAGCTTAGAACTTTTAGCTGTACTCCCATCTTCTGGAGAGAGGAGAGGGCCTGGAAATGGCTTAGTGATCAATTACACCTACATGATGAAGCTTCCATAAAAATCCCTAAAGCATGTGGTTCAAAGAGCTTCTGGGTTGGTGAACACATCTGTGTACTGGGAGGACGATGCACCCCCAACTCCTGAGGGACAGAGGCTCCTGAGCTTGGGACCCTCCCAGACCTTGCCCTATGAATCTATTCATCTGTATCCTTTATCATATCCTATATATATATCCTTTATATATATACAACTTTATAAAACTGGTAAACCTAAGTGTTACCCTGAGTTCTGTGCCATTCTAGCAAATTATTGAACCCAAGGAGTGGTCATGGGAACCCCAATTCATAGCCTGTCAGTCAAAAGTACAAGTGA
Organism: Smutsia gigantea; assembly: GCA_032199065.1. NCBI lineage: Eukaryota > Metazoa > Chordata > Mammalia > Pholidota > Manidae > Smutsia > Smutsia gigantea. The sequence continues at coordinate 369,135 of JAVSCE010012455.1, read as the reverse complement.
CAACCTGGACCTTGTGACTGGCACATGAAGTGAGGACTGAGCCCTTCACTTGTAGGATCTGATGCTCTGAGTAGATAGCGTCAAAGCTGAATTGAATTGTAGGATTCCCAGCTGGTATCACAGACTTAATTGTTGTGGGAAAAAAACCCCACACCTCCAGTGTCAGAGTGTAGTGAGTAGGAGAGTAAAGGAGAGCAGCACGTGTCCTAGACAAGTACCTACCCCCGAAAGTTACTGTGAGGAGTCACAGAGTTAACATATGTAAGTGCCAACTGCATCCCTGAAAACATGGCTCATACTGTCTGCCAGTGTAATTTGGAATAGAATGATAATAAAGATATTGAAAAGATGTTTCCAAAATGAGTTATTAAACAGGGTAAGCCCAACAACAGCCTTGCTGCAAGGCCAGAATGCTTTAGGGAAATTGAAAGAGAGAGGCACTGTTTTACCAAAGCACACATATGCTCTGAGTGGTCCACCAACAGCCCTCCTGTCTTGGGTGTGTGTCTGCCATGGGAGCTGCAGGAAAGCTAGACAAAGCCTTCCAAATACCTGTGCGAAGAGAAACAGCACTGTCGAAGCTGTTGCAGAGAGAACAGGTGGAGGAGGAGCAAGAAGACTCAGCTCTGTTTCTTCTCAAAGATCCCATTTTTCCATCTATAAACAGGGGCTGACGGCTGTTGCCTTGCTCCAGAGGGGTGGAAGCTCCACACACTGCAAAGCTCAGTGCAGAGGGAAGGTTTTTTTATCATGATTATTTCTCCTCCCCAGTAGGGTAGGAGGAAATTCCACCTGAGTCCTTTCTCAGCAAACTGGGGAAGTTCAGGCTGGGCTGCCTCTGAAAATGTTCTTCCTTCAGGGCATGCTTGGAGGAAGCCCTATCCTTCTGAGAAAGACTACAGGGCCTCGGTCCCCTCCATTCTCCAACTTCCTATTTCTCTCCCACTGAAGAAGGGAGGGACAGCGACAGGGCATCTCTCCCAGTGAAGGGTGAAGAGGCCCTAGTGTTGGTGGGCTCTCAGCAAGCCTTGTGCAGTCAGAGCAAACCCACCTGTAGGCTACCGTCAAAGGCCGAGATTTGGCAACTGGACACATGGGTTTGATCTCATGGCTACTTATCCAACTGTATGACCTCAGGCATAACACTCCTGCTCCTCAGTTTCCTTGACTCTGAATGGGAAGAATGGCCAGGTCCTTCCCTACCTTCATTGCAGGTTGGTGTGGTCCCAACGTCAAGCCCGGTGTAAACACCAGCCATTGTTATAGCCACGTGGCAGCCTGTAAGAGCCACCTTTCCTTTGGCTTCCTTATTTCCACTTTAATTTGGAACTAACATGCATCATGTTGGGCCTGTGCTTTGTACCAGTTCTGGTCACAAAGTCTGCGGCTCCTGCGCTGGCCGAGGTCATGGACAAGGTCACTGCAGGAGTCGTGGGGACCCAACTCCTCTAAGGACCCTTTCTCCAGAGCCCTTAGGTTCTGCTCACATCAGATCTACTTCTTCCCCAGCCCAGTCATAGTCTCTGTAGCACTCTCAGAGGGCTGAGACCCTGTGGTCTAGTTGAAGTCACCATCAGGACCTTCCCAGAATCCAGCCTATCTCAGCACCTGTCCCACTGCCACCACTTCTCACCTGCATATGCAAAAGCCTCCTAACTGGTCTCTCTGCTTCCACCCAGGCCTCTTCAGTCTATTCGCAAAACAGCAGCCAGAGGGGCCTTTGAAAATGACAATCAGAACATATTAATAATCTGCTCAAGCTCTTCTCATAGATGACCACCTCATGGAGTAAAAACCACACACCTGGCAGCAGCTGACAAAGCCCTTCTTCAATTCTCAGCCTCAGCTACACAGTGGAATCACCTGAGAGTGTTAAATAATACGAACACTGAGTGCACCCTCTAGAAACTCTTTTCTAATTGGTCTTGGGTGGGGCCCTGGCATTGGATCATTTCAAAGTGCCATGCTGAGTCAGATGCACAGCCAAGTCAGAGAACCACGGACCTACTTCATCAGCTTCCCGTTGCCCCTCTGACCTCACCTCCAACTACTGCCTTCTTGCTTGTTCTGTTCTAGCGACAGGGGCTCCCTTCTTCCTCAGACATGCCGACCACACTTCTACCTTAGGACCTTTGCCCTTGCTGGTCCCTCTGCCTAGAAAGTTTCCCCCCAGGTATTCACATGGCTTGCTTCCTCTCATCTCCACTGAATCTTTGCTCAAATGTCACCTTCTTAATAAGGCCACCTCTGACCACCTCGTTAAAAATGCAACCCCTCCTCCAATTCCAGGCAGTACCTACCTCCCTCTCTCACTTTATATTTCTCCACAGCATGTGGCAGCATCTAAGGTGCTACATATTTGACCTCCTTTTTTATTATCTATTCCTGTACCTAGAATGCAAGCTTTGTGAGGGCAAGGATTCCTGTCTGTTCTGTGCACTGCTCTCTGTGCCTCGACGGTGCCTGCACAAAACAGAGGCTCAATGACTATCCTTGCATGGATATATACTCTCCTCTCCCCCTGTAGATCCTCAGCTGTTCTTTACTCCCTAGAGCCCCACCAGGTTCTCCCTGGGCCAGGAAAAAACATATCCAATTAAAGCACATACAGCAGGTGCTCAATAAATGTCCATGGAACTGAACTGAACTCTCCTCCCTAAAAGAACATGGCTTCCAAACCCAGCAGCAAGATCTTCCCTGGAAACTCCAGATATAAACTCGGTGTGGTTTGCAGCTTTAAGACAATTGTAAAAGTAAGAAGAAAGGGGAAAAGGAGGTGTGGGGGGAGCTCACAAAAGTTAATATTTTTCTCAGCTGTGGTACGTGCCCACATTTTTAATAATTAGGAGGAATAAAAATTGTAACCAAACCTTAAAGGAACATCTTATGTAACAAAGAGAAGTCAAGACAGACTTCTCTGTCGGGTGTAATGACTTGTTAACCCTGGAAGATGGATGTACTTTAAAATACTAATTTACAGAAAAAAAAACTGTTCATAAAAATGCAACTAATCGAGTTAAAATGACTTATTAACAGGAATGCCAGATGATTCTAGTGCCCTTAAGGAGTAAATTAGGTTATTAATCTTCAAAATCTCTAATTGAAGAAAGCCTTCCTCCTGCTTAGCAGATGGAGAAACCGAGGCTGAGGGAGGGGCAGGGCCAGAGTTGCCCGGGGCAGAAGGAGGGTACAGACCCCGGCTGAAGTGGGGAAGGGACCCAGAGTCCAGATGCCCAGTCCTAACTTTGTCCCCAGCACTGTGGTGATCCCATCTTCCCTCATGCAGGTCAGCAAGGGCCCAGCCATAGACTCTGCTCACCCACTGGGTCTGAGGTCAGGCAGGGGCCGGTCAAGGGGCAGGCGGTCGCTGAGGTAGGCGTTGTAGCCATAGTACTGGAACTGCTTCAGGGCCGCGCGCCGGCCTTCAGGGCTGAGTTCCTGGCCCCAGTGCGCAAACAGAGAGGAGTCTGTGAAGGGCTCAGCTTCTGCCTCCTCAGGCTTGGCAGGGGCCTCTGGAGAAAGAGGGGACAAGGAGACAGCAGGTCAGAGCATACCCCTGCATATGCTGTGACAACCCCTTTCCCTCCCTCACCATCACCTTGGCTAAAATAATATTACCCTCACCTTTAGGGGCAAGGGGAGGGCAGAGGGGAGTCTTCATGCTTCCTCAAATGTATTTATCCATTCATACATCCATTCATCCACCAACAACCACTAGGCACAGGGGATGTAGAAATGAACCTGAAAAGGTCTGTCAAGAAGCTGCTGTAGGTAACCCTGGTGCTCCATGGCTTCAAGTCTGAACTCCCTCCTTTCCCACCAGGGATTCTAGCCCCAGTCCTCAAACTGGACTTTGGCTTCTCTTTCCCAGAATGCACCCCTACTCCCTGCCAGTCCTGAGCCCAGGCCACAACCAGGTACCCCCGCTGGGGGCCTGCTCCCGTGCCCAGGTCTTGCCAGCCCACCTCCTTCTCCACTTTCTGGTCCTGCTGTGGGTTGCCTGGACCCACCATGTGACATTCACTGGCTATGAGAACCCGCAGCCAGACTGTCTCCTGCTGCTTCCAGATGCTGCCCACCACAATAGGGAATCAGTGGCACGGGGGCCAGCCAAACCATCCCTAGGCCCCAGGTGCTCTGGGCACTGCCCACTGGACCCCTGGTAGGCTGTGTAGAGGCAGCCCCACACCACCTCAAGAGGAGCTCATGGTTTTCCTGGAACTTTCCAAAACAATGGAGGGGACATTATTACCTGTAAGAGCACACATTTTAGATTGACACAGACATGGATTCAAATAAATACCTGCTCCACCATTCCTTGGCTACATGATGACAAGCAAAGATCTAATCACTCTATGCTTCACTTTTCCCACCTTTAATGAGGGGTAACAACAACCCTCTGCCCACCCCTGGAATCTCTAAGGATTACATAAAATAATGTACATAAAGCACACAGACCAGCATATTTCTCAGAATAAGTACACAATAAATGGTGACTAGGGTTTATTCCCTTCCTAACAAGGGAAGCCTAGCAGATCATTTAAATCTTTTTTACAGGGGCAACAGGTAGGTCCTGCCAGGGATGTAGGCTGATGGGTCAGGACTTGGAAATTCCTTTGCAGAAACAGGTAGCCAAGTAAAGCATTAGAGGGCAGAAATCAGAGAAACGGGACAGAGATGTTAAGCCTAAGCCTAAGCCTACTGGATGGCGCATTCCACACTCCTAAACATTAGGTAAGAGAGGGACCCAGGAGCCCGGAATGCGACAGAGACCAGAAGGAAAGAGAAGCAGGTTAGGGGCAGGAGAGGCAGGCAGGGGACACTCACCAATGATCCCTCAGCTGTCCGTGTAGAGCCAGTGGGTGGATGGCACACCTGGGCTAGGTAACTTAAAGGTACAGGCTGGAGTCAGGCACAGAGCTAGTTTCCAGGGTCTTCAGGGTTGGGGAGTTCAGAGCTACATACAGACCAGAGCTCTAACTACCACTTCCACTTGGAGAACTCTTGTAAAAGCCAATTTGGGAGAGGGGAGGCCTGCCAATACCCAGGATCCTCCTTAGCAAGGAAGAGTTGCTCCCAGGGAAGAAGCCCCCATCCCATCACATGGTGTACCAAGGCTGTCATGGGGAGAAGTAGACTTTCATAGCTGCCTGCAAAGGAGAGAACCCCTGATTCTGAAAGCAGTGAGCTTGCCCTTGCCTGATACCTTAGTAAGAGAAATGCCAAAAGACGTGTCAGTGGAGTTGGGACTCCCAGGGGCTGCTGAACATGCAGCACAAGGCACCTCTCCTCTCCCAACCGTGTCCTTGGCACATACCCCAAACTGTAGAATGGCGAAATTCTTGGGACAGCTCACACCTGCTGGGTGATTACCGTGAGTCAGGCTCTGCTGTACACATTTTTCCCCCAGCAACTCATCTTACCTGTGAAGTAGGAACTGATATCGGCCCCATGTTACACGTAATGATTGTGAGAGGATAAGAAACTTCCCCTGCTAGCTCAGAAGGAACCATGGTAACTGAGATTTGATCTTGAGAAGCTGTCTCCCAAGGCAGCAGTCCTACCCACTACGCTACCTGGCAATGGGCTGGGTTATACATCAAATCCAAAGACACACATGGCAAATCATCATGGTTACCAATTTTCCATAGAGATACAGAAGGCAACTCAGGTATAGTAAACAGATTAGGGCGTATTAAAGGGTAAGGCACGAACTATGCATGTATTTCTATGACAAACCAAGAGTTTTTGGTTCTGAGATGGCTACTCAAAGCACCATCCCAGGACTCAGGGTGCACTGTTGTCCCCCACTAGCCATATTTGAAGGGAAGCCAGGGCTTGCCTGATCTTGAAGGTCCTTGTTATCTCTAAAAAGATGTTTGACTCATTCATTTGAAATGGGGGGTAGTAAAAATCTAAATCAGTTAACCAACTGAATCATATCATATTTAGCAGAAATGGAGTTTTACTGCTCTCACATACCTCAATGGATATTATCAAGTGAAATGAGATCAGTTAATGAAAAAATTATGATTCACAATTAGGCCTGTGTTGCATAAAAGTGTGTTACAAACATTTTACAGTCCTGGGTTCCACTACATGCTCCTGCCTTTTTACTCAGCATGGCTACGAACCATAACAAACTTGCAAGCAGTGAGTCCTGAATAGACTTTAATCAGCACGCAGAGCCAAGCACTGTGCCGGCTGACATCTTCACCCAAGGTCACCTCTGTTGGGCTCACGGGCGGGACCCCACGAGGGCAGGCGTACAGCCGTCTCTGCTGTGCTCCCTGCACGTTGCTCCCACCCAGCACAGTGTGCGGCTCTTACGAGGGGCTCAATACATCATTTAAAATAAATCAGTTAATAAGTGCCCCATAGTGGTTAGTTATTAGACACAAAGAAACCAAAGATGAAAAGGTTAATGAATGATCCAAGGTGACCCAGTTTGTCAGAGGCACTGAAGAAAGGTCTGGTTTCCTCCAAACCCCATGTTCTTTCCTCCACATCACAAGGGGCTGACTGCGGTCTGAGGGCCAAATCTGGCTCACTACCAATTTTGTAAATAACACTTTACTGGAACACAGTCTCATCCATTTGCTTACGTATTACCTACAGCTGCTTTACAGCTAGGAAGGCAGAGTTGAGTAGGTGCAACAGAGGCCTTGCAGAGCCTGCAAAGTCAAAAATACTATCTGGCCCTTTTAAGAAGAAGTATGCTACGCCCAGCCTTACATTTGACACCCAAAGGATTGGTTACCAGCACTGGCTGTTAGAGTCAGAATCCCGGGGTTTATATTCCAGATCTACCACTGAACATTTAGCCTAGCTTTTGTGCCCCTTAGTCCATCATTGGGAAAATGGAGCTCATAATAATCATACCTTCTTCATAGAATATTTGTGTGCATTCAACAAGATGGCCCACATATGGAACTTAGCACAGTGCCAGTCACATAATAATTAGCTGCTAAGGACCCATGAAGCCCCACAGCCCCACCAGGGCACTTTTCCACCAGTACCTCTTGAGTTCAGATAGGGAGGATGAATGGCCCTACCAGAGGTACCCAGGTCTGAAGATGTTGCTTCTGTCTAGCTCCCAGATGAAAGGTCTCCATGGGCCCTATGTGTGCCATCTGGCGAGAGGGGTTTTCAGTGTTCCCGCAGCCTGTTCTCCCTAGGACCCCGACAAGCACTAGGCTGGGTGAGGGATGGGTGGAATGACAGCGTCCAAACTCTGGCTCTGTTCTGAACTGGCTGAATTCACTGATTCCTGCTGGGTCTCACCAGGAATGAGCTCTCCCTTGGGAAGCTCTCAGCCCCCTGCAAATACACTTCTTTTGAGTCAGGCCCTCAGGTGGTCAGGTGTGCCCAAGAAAGTCTGAACCCCCAGCAGGGGGGCCACAACCCAAGTCTGTTCCTGGGAGGCACCGTGTCCCTGGGTGAGAGACGTCCATGGGTCCAGCCATTACCAGATTTGTCCAGACACCCATGGACCCCTGCAGAGGGCCCACCCCAGGCACTTCCCTGAGGCCTCTTGCCTGCCACTCTAAAACGTCAAAAATGGTTCTCCTTTGCTCACAACCATGTAGGTCTTCCAACAACCATCTTGTCGAACACGCACACATGTTCTATGAAGAAGAGACTGTATTATCAACTCCATTTTCCAGATGAGAAACTGAGGTACAGATAAGCTAGACTAAGGTAAGTGGTAGCTCTGGAGTATAAACCCCAGGATCCTGGTAGACAGCCCCCACCCCTCTCCCAGGGCTCCTTGGTGAGCCTCTTATCTCAGAGAGTTACCTGGCATCTCTCCTGAGCATCCAGAACAGGACTGTGGACAGAGAATTGCCCTGAAAATACAGGAAAGGGAAGATAAGGAAGGAGGGAGGGAGGGAGGGAGGGCTGTTTCTTGCCTGTCTGCCTTTCTCCTCTCTCCTGGAAGGACTCAGAATGGGAGAGAGCATGTGAAGCCACCCAACATCCCTCCTCCCAGGAAGCCAGGTACAAGGGCAATGAGGTGGGGAGACCCTGAGTCTCCAGGAAACTGACCTATGATGCCTTCACGGGGTGGCCAGCCCAAACCATGGAGCCCCCAAGAGCCTGAGAGCCGGACCATGTGTCCCTTCCTTCCCTAAAGCTCCAGCTTTATGGCTGCCTGGCCTCCCCCAGGCTCAGCCTCCAAGGTGTGTGCTACAGAAATCCTTGCCAATAAACAGATGGAAGATTCCCCTGAGAGGACACTAAGCGCCCCACCCTCGGAAGAGAAAAGGCGCATTTGACAGGTCTGTGCAAAGTACGGCCTTTCCGACAGTAATAAGAAAAGAGGCTGTCATATTTCTCATCCGGGACATCTCTCAGAGAAACCCACCTTCCCTCTGTGGGTGCCCCATCTCTGAGAGGCCCAGGACACAGCCATTCCTGCTCATCCCCAGAATTCCCTTCCAGGCCAGGGCCTGGGAGCTGCTGCTAGGCCAGCTGGATCCAGAGGAGCTCCCCATGGCTGAACTTCCCTCGGAGTCACTGTCAGCTCTGCCCCAAAGGGAGGTAACTCCTTTAATGGACCAGCAAATATTCAAGCAAGTTTATTCAGCACCGTGCCTATTGCTAGGTACGAGAAACATAAAGATTACTCAGACCTGTTGCCATCACATGCAGCATCCAGTCTAGGGGAAAAAGTGGATATACAGAAAATGCCATCAATGCTCAGATCCAGGGTGTATAAAATGCCATCAGGCTAGTGAAGAGGGAGGGGGGACATGAAGGGAAGGCAGGGACATTAAGTTAGACATGAAGAGTAAGTGAGATTCTCAAGCTCACCCCCAGGGGCAGCACCAACAGGCACAAAGATGTAGAAGCAGGAGAGAGTGTGGTGTGGGGCTCAAGGCTCTACAGATGGTTACACAGAGCGGAAACTGTAAACAAGAACCAGAGCCGCCAGGGCCTCAGCAGACCTGGGATGGCCAGTGAATGGGGAAGGAAGAACCACAGTGAAAACTGCAAGTCTGAAAGGCTGGGGTTGGCCATGTCATTGGGAAGTGGTTTATGAACCTACAGTGACATGTGCCAAAGCCCCAGGGTAAAAGCTCTGTCCAAAGGGGCAAGGGGCACCGCCTGAGGTCCCACGAGGAGCAAACTGCAGGCCAACCTTCGGTGTTTACTTAAAACCTTTGCCCCTGGAGCTGATTCCCTGGCACACTGTGCCCCCATCCACCGTCAGGCGGTGAGGCCAGGCCATCACAGTGGCCCTGTGGAGTAGCTTCTATCATTCCCACCACAGATAAGAGGAAACTGCAGCTCAGAGACATCAAAGGACTTGATGCTGGGCACATACTCTCCTGAACACAGTTCCACGTCCTGGGCTGAGACACTGGCTTGCGACTGGGGAAACTGCGGGCCCCAGGAGGCTACCCAGCTGGGCATTGGTTCACAGCAGTTGCTGAACTACTGAAATACTTCGTAAACAGCTGCTGCCCAGAGCCTCTCTAGGTGGCCTTGTTACCCCAGTTGCTCTGGCCCTTTTCTTGGAATGCTCCAGGTCCTTCCACCAGCCAGCAACTAAAAGACCTATGCCTGGCCAGGAGCCCCAGGACCCTCCTCCACACTGGCTGCCATTCATGCAAATTGGTTAGTGCCTGTGCCTTGCTAGTTATATACATTTTGACTGTCATTTGCTTGAGCCCTTCCTAGGAGGCCCCCTTGAATAAGAATTACGGGTTTCTGGAGACGTTTCACTCAGATCATTTGTTTCCCCATGTTAATGCCCAGGTTTCATTGTCCATGACCCGTTTTCCGGAAAGTTCTGCCAGTGATCACATGGGGGATTGGGAAAGGCCACAGTGAGACGTCTCACAGATGTTCACAGGGAAGCCCACTGATGAGAGTGGAGAATTACACACACGTCCTGACAGCCTCCATGCTAATCCATGGAGACAGGAGAGAAGTGGGGCAGAAATCAGCCTGCGAAGCTTACAGCGATCAATGCAACAAGAGCCACAGCTCTGAGCATCGTGCCGGGCACACCAGCCAGGACGAGGGGCACCTGTGGAGGCCCCGCCAAGGCTTCTGAGGCTCCTGAAGCCGCGTAGGCTGAAGGCAGGAGGAAGAGCACCCGCTGGAGGGCGCCTACTTTGTGAGCCGCCCACAGAGGGCTCGCCCTGCTGCTCTGGCTCCGAGGGCTTGGCGGTGCTGAGAGTGCACAATGCAGTGGAAAGGAAATGGGTCTTGGAGTGAAACGGACATTGTAACGCTGCCCAGCCCCACCCACTTCTGACTGCCCTCTCCTGCCCCCATTCCTAGAGATCCCTATCTTCTGAGGCTGAGCCATTTTGCCAGCTCCTGCCATTCATTTTTGAGGAAGCTCTGAGGTGCTGGCAGCTTCTTGAAGGAGCTGCAGGAGAGGCTGTAGCCCAGACCTCTTCCTAAGCAAGAACTCAGCTCCTTTGATTTTCAGACGAATACCAAAATAGCAATAGAAGCGGTCATTGCCTAGTTGGGGCTGGAGGCCAAAGCGCTTTGCAGCTCCCACCTTGGGGTCAGGCAGCAGCTGGTCAGGCCCTGCCAAGGGGGCAGACAGAGCTAATTGCCTGGGGCTCGGCTCACGTCGCCGAGGACCCCAGCCTGCTGCCGGGAAGTGGCCGCTCTGCTTCTGGTCCCTTGGTTTGGGCACCTTCGGGGATATCTTCCCAGGAAAGCGGCAGAACCTTCTTGCTTCTTGGGGTTTTACTCAGTTTATTCTATGTCCCTCTTTCAGGCAGAGCTAGGTTTTGAGGGTGGGTTGGGAGGGGGCTTAACTTCTGCCCCACAGCCAGCCCTACAGCCACTACTAGCTCTGTTTCTGAGCTTTGGGTGTTTGGTGATGAGATCTAGAACCCAGTGAGGAGGAGGCAGGGAGAAAGTGGAACAGGCAGGCCTGTGTCCCAGGTACCTGGCTGCCCTGGACAACAAGGCCTGTGAATAAAGTTTATAGACAGTCCTGTCCCCTGGTCCTCTCCACGGAGAGTCACTGTGAAGCCAGCTTTTTGAATGATGAAGGCTAAGCATTAAATAATGGAGCAAGCATTGCTGAATAAGAATTCTTAAAGGATATTTCCTTTTCTTCTGCTCCTTTGTTTTTTTTTAATAGCTTTGTGGGGTTTAATTTACATACCATAAAATTCACTCATTTCAAATGTACAATTTAATTATTTTTAGAAACCTTTTCTTCCACTTTTGAGATGCCGTGTTGCCTATTTATTTGGGGTTAAAAAGAAAAGGGTTAATTGAATAGCCAGAAACATACATTTCTCTTGCCTTTCAGTAAACTACTACCCACTGGCTTCCTGCTGGTGAGAAGCCCCCATGACTCCCACTAGAAAGCCTGGGGCACGAGCCTCCCCTGACAAGCCCGGGCTGAGTCTGCATTGGAGCCCAGTCATGAAAGCACTGGGGATGGGGCTGGATTCACACCACCACGCAGGGAGGGATTTTGCGCCAAATCGTGGGCCAGCCCTGGCTGCTTTCAGCTTTAATTCTGCTGGGTCATCTCCACAGCCTGGCATGTGTGTCTTTTCCCCCTCCTCCTCCCACACCCAGCACTGAGGTGCACAGCCCAGCCTCTGTTGGTCCTCGTCAAAGTGAGGCACTGAGAGCCTGTGAGAAGCAGGCAGCCTGAGTGGCAGGAAGCCTCAACCAGCCCTCACCTCCAGCAGTGGACAAACCCCATGCTTGCTGGGCCCTGTTTCTTTTCTGTACGATGGACCCAAAATTTGGGTTTTATTTGAGAGCAAAAGGAAGACTTAGCACATTATCATGATACTATTTTTGTACCCTGCAAGGCAAGCCACTGTGCCTCTGGGTGGGCTCTGAAGGGAAATTTTCAGGTTTTTAAACACCATTTGATGTGCTAAGAGCCCTAATAATAAGAAAGCAAAATATTCTGTTGAGTAATGGGTCTCCCTCTCCTCTGCTTCTAGAGGTGCATTAGAACATGAGCTAAAAGGGCTTTTGCCAGCAGCCTCCACAATTAGGCTTTCTCTTTCAGGAACGCTCGGAACTGCCAAGAGATGTGGACTCTGACAGGGAAGGGCTTGGAGCTATTGAGAAGAAGGGAGCCCTGACGGTCTCAGCTCCAACACCATTAAAGTCCTCTGCACAACGACTTTATTCATCGCAGTTAAGGCAAATCCGGGAGCACTTCCTCTATTTGAAGAATGTTGTGGAGGGGATGAGAGACAAGGTCAGGCCAGGGCCTGTCCTGCAAAGGGCAGCCTCCTGCAGGTGCTCTGGAGTCAGCTCTGCCGTTGACCAGGTGTATGACCTTTGTCAAGCTCTTGAACCTCTTTGAACCTGAGCTTCTTCATCTGTTTAATGGGCATAATAATATCTACCTCTAGCTCACTGCAAAGACTCTATGAGGTGGTGAACATCAGTAAAGTGCTTAACAAACTATCAGACGCCTGGGAAATAGACTAGTTTTCCTGTTGCTACTGACACAAATGACCATAAATTTAGTGGCTTTAGACAACAAACATATATAAGCTTGCAGTTCTGGAGGTCAGAAGTCTGACAGGGCCTTTCTGAGATAAAATCAAGGTTTGTCAGGGCTGCATTCCTTTCTGTATGTTCTAGAAGAGGATCTGTTTTGTTTCCTTGGATTCTTGAATCCTTGTGTCTTCCCTTCTAGCTTCTAGACGCTGCCTGCATTCCTTGGCTCATGGCCCTCTTACTCCAAGGCTAATGTCAACAACAGTGGGTTGAGTCATGTGGCATCATTTGACCTCCTCTTCTGATTCCCTCTTCCATTTCTAAGGACCCTGTGATTATACTGCACCCACCTGGGTAACCCAGGATACTCTCCCTATTGTAAGGTCAGCTGATTAACAACCTAATTCCATGTGCAACCTCAATTCTCCATTGTTAGGTACCTGTGGGGAAAATGGAAGTACCTATTGCCAGGATCCTCACCTGACCCTAAACTACTTGATGATGTAATTGGCCTACTGCTAGGCTACTGTTTCCACACCCTTGGTCAATAAGCTATTATTAACTGAATCACAATATAAAGAGCTCCACCCAGTGCTCTGGGTGGAGGTAGAGATGGAGGTGGATTATGGACCTGTGGACTGCTGGATACAGACATGAGTCTAGAACTCAACCTACTGCTAAGAGAATAAAGCTGGGAATAAGCCCTTTTACCCCCAAGAACGTTCCATTGTCATTTCTTGGTCTTACTGAATCCATAGTGAACTTGCCCAGGGCTGAAACCGTCAGGTAATACAGTAACATTCACAGGTTCCAGAGACTAGGATGTGCACATATTTTGGGGGCCATTATTCTGCCTATCCCAGTAAGAGTTTGATCCCTGTGGCTTTGCCATCTATAAAAAGGAGATTCTAATACTTTGCTCTCAGACTTGTAGTGAAGCAAAGGAACAATGGTTAACATTTGTTGAGAGCTGACCACATGCCAGCATTGCACTCAGCACAGCCACTCTCAGCCCCGGTATTCCACTGAGACCTCAAGGCAGGTGTGTCCAATGCCATCAGGGCAGGATGCCAGCAGGTTTTCCAAAGGAGCAGGTGTGCATAAGGGGAGCAGGTGGTCATGGGCTGTGGAGGGGCCTCATCCTTGACCTTGAAGCCACCTTGACCCTGCCTCCCTCACATGCCAACTAATGAACAGCAAAGGGGAGCCCCAGACAGTGCAAGGCAGGTACTATGGCAATCACCCTCCTGCCTCTCTGGCCCTTCCCCACTAGCCCTGATTAAACTATAACAGTTTCCAACAGCTCCTGACCCTGCCTCCCACTGCTGTGCTTTGGACTGAGGGTTGGCATTTGGCAACCCATGACTCTGGCTTTCCAAACTCCCTAAAGCTGCAGTTCTATCATTTTGGGGGATTTCTTATTTTGAGCATATGATGAAAACTGCAACCACTTCCCAGAAAAATGCACATTAGCACATGCACAGAACAATCTGCCTTCAGTTGCATGGCAGTCCTGAGCAGGAGTATGATGTAGGGGTTGGCAAACTTGTTTCTGTAAAGGACCAAAAGTAAATATGTTATGCTTGCTGGTCACATGGCCTCAGTCCTAACTACTCAACTCTACTGTTGTATGGTGAAAGCAACCAACAATAGGTAAATGAGTGAGTGTGGCTTTGTTCCAAGAAAACTACTTATAAAACCAGGCAGCAGGTCAAGTTTGGCCCATGAGCTGCAGCTTGCCAGCCCCAAGGGTTAGCGGTAGCACAGACTGGATCCTCGCTGCTCCATCTGCTAGAAGGACAAGCCTAAAGTGCTCTGTGACTCAGTTTCCTCACTTGTAAATGATAACAATACCTTCCTCATACTGTTTGGGTGGGGAATGTGGGAATGAATCTATGTCAAACACTCAGAACAGGGCCTGGCACCTAGGAAGCCCTGTGAAAATGTGAGCTAAGATCTGTCTGCTCGCCATGACCTCTGCCTCCAGGACACGGGCTTTAATACACCTCTCTGCTTACATCCATTAAGGACCCACTCTGAGTCCCTGGTAATAGCCTCATAAGACACAACCCTCAGCCACCAAGTTGGGGCCATGTGAGGCCTAATTGAGCCCTGGCAAGGAAGGACAAAAGACAGTTATGATTCTAGATGTTCAGGTACATGTGAACAGGACCTGAGCAAGGCCAGGGATCCAGGAATCAGGCTTCATGCCCTGGGAGGGTCTCACAAGGCTTAAGGAATGCAGCTCCAGCCAGGTGGGCTCAGATTTGGGAAGGGTGGCTAGCCTCCCCGGCCCGCACAGGCTGGGTTCTTCTGGCCTGGGTGTGGCTACGCTTGTGGCCGAGACAGCCAGAGCTCAGTGTGTGCACCCACTCATGAAAATGGAAATGGACTTAATTAGGAATTATGTAGAATGAAAGCTTCAATTAAACGTCCAAATTTTCCAAGCCAACCATATAAACAACATGTGAAAAACTCACTTTAGGGAGTGACAAATGTATATATCTTGGGAGCCAGGATTTATAGGTGCCATTATGTGCTACTTTAAAACAACCCTTTAAACCTAGATTTCTGCCTAGGAGATATAATGAACTCTGAAGCACATAGCATCATTTTTTTTTCCCCGAGAGCTGACAGCCTGGAGCTGAGCCCCAAGACTTCTAAATACACACCTCACTGTTCACACATAAGACACAGTGCTTCCACACATCAATTTCTTGGAATGAACTGGCTGGCCGACCCTGTTGATGTTAAAGGGGGCACTGTTCTCCTGTCACAGAATTACAGATGGGAACAACTGGGATGGGCAGGGAGAGGAAATGTGGCCCTTTGCAATAGGGGAGCCTGCAGCCTTGTCTAACATTGGACACCTGCAAGACCTGCACGTCCTGGGCGCTGGGATGGGCTGCGCTGGAGTTTTGGCTTTGGGAAACCTGCAACATGAAGTGAGCTGGGAAGAGCATGTATACCTTTCCTCTGTAATATTACTCTATTCCTTTCTCTCCAGCCTCAGCCTCTCTGGGAAACCTGCCTGTTTCTAGCATCCTTCCTCTGGTCTTAAAGGAGCAGCACACACTGTAGTGCAGTGGCCCCAACAACAGCGAGCATCTGACTTACCCAGAGGGCTTGTTACATCATAGCTCATCACTTGGCACCACCCCCCAGAGCTTCAGCAGGTCTCGGGTGGGACCTCAGAACGTGCATTTCTAACAAATTCCCAGGAGGTGCTGAGGCTGCCGGGCGGGGCCTCACTCTGAGAACCAAGCTGTAGGGCTGTCTGAAGTCACAGGCCTCCTTTGGTCTGGCAGCTCATTCATTCCTTGAGGGACAAGTCCCTCCCTCTCTGTAAGTCTCAGTGTTCTCCTGGGTAAACACAAGGGGGTGGATTGAGATGATCTCTAAGGTCTTGCATGTCCTACAATACTGTGACTCCAGGGTGGTTCAAATCACAGATTCTGGTTCACACAGGGACTGCTGGCTTTCTTAGAAGCAGAATGTCCAATAGAACCCTTATACCTTTAGTTCAACCTCTTTTACTTTGTAAATAAACTAAGGTCCTGAAAGGCTAAATGACTTGCCTGAGGTCACACAGCTAGGTAGCAGCTGATGCTTGGACCAGGAAAGTAGGCAGAGCCCTTGAATGCCCTCATTCCACGCTCAGTGCTTCCTCCATCACCCATGAGGTTTCTTGCAGAGTGGCTCTGGGAAAACACAACCTGCTCAACCAAGTATTTCTAGTACCTCTGAGGCAGCCAAACTCCAGAGCCTGAGCTCCGGAAAAACCAGCAAATCCTCCCAGAGACCTCTCACCAATGCTGGTGCTGTATCTAGATCTACAGAAGCACCTTCAACCTATATGTCAGACTGGCAGGGAGGTAAGAGGTGCTCTGCAGGTGTGGAGGGAGCAGATATTAATCACAAGATCTGGGGATTATTAACCAGGCCCCCAGAGGAAAGCAGAGTTCCTGTTTTGCTCAGTTACCACCAGCTGTGTCCTCACACACAGACACACACACAGCTACGTGCGCACATGTGCATGCGCAGACACATACACACACACAGTCACAGAAGGTCACAGCAGCCCGCAAAGACTTATCCTGAAAACAGATTCCTCTAATCCCAAATGGCTGCTCACCATATATAGCAAGACCATTAAAAATGCATCATTTCAAAGACAAGAGAAGAATACTTGTAAAAACAAACTTGCAAGAAGAAATACTATGGACTCCACTCTGTTTAAATAGCCCACCTCCAAATCTTAAAGTGAAATTTACAGTGGAGAGGGATAAACAGGAGCCAGGGTGCTGGCGGGTCTCAGGCAGCGAGCAGGCTCCTGGGTGCCAGGGCTGTGGAGGCCCCAGAGGCTGTCCGCTCACCGGACACCCTTTCATTACTATCCTCACTCATCAATCACCTGGCCCTGGCAGCCATGGCTGTATTTTGGTGAAGAGAAGTGGATTTGTCCTTCGAAAAAAGTTAATATACAGGCCCTCCCAACTTCAGGCACTTGCAAGGATCCGAAAGGCTTTGAATCCATGTCAAAGGAGCCATCAAAGGAAATAGGCCATTTTCAAACAAAATCCATTTCTCAAGCATGATGGTAAAAATATTTATCACATGAAAGATATGCAAACCTTTATGACGTCTCCATCCTCTATACTATGAATGCAGCACATGTCTGGTAGAAGGTGTGCAAAAATTAACTGTCGTGCTCATGACTTTGATAAGGGGAAAAATTAGTCCTTTCCATCTGGCAAATTTTTAATTTGCCAGCCTATTTGTGCTGCATGGACACAGGAGGCAGAAGAAGGAGGGCCTAGTGTTCAGCCAGACAAAATAAGCAAAAGCTTTGGACAAAGAAACTCCATGTCCAGGGTACAATGAATAGGTGTCCCATGCTTATCTGTCTCTGTCAGCCACGGGCTGTGGAACGCTTCCATACTCACCCCTCAGGCACAGGGTCAGACGAGGCCATTTCAGTGGGTCTCAGCATTATCCTTAGGGTCTGACCTTTCTTCAAGGACCTCCATAATCATGAGTATTTGCTCTACATATGGATTTTCAAAGTGCATGATAAAGTCTGTTCCTATGCCCAGAAAGGATCACGATGGGACAAGCCAGACTTTCTGGGAGACCCAGGCTTCCCAAGCTTGCATCTGAGGATGAGAGCTCTGCTCAGAGACTGTGTGGCCCTGAGGTTCCACCTCTATGCCATGCCTCAAGGTTGGTGGGTGACCAGAGAGGGCACACAGCCTATCGTGGGCCCATCAGCATGTCTTTTTCTTGAGGAAGGAGATGCACCCAGTGCTAATGTCCTTTCCTCTGGGCGGGTGGTTCAGGCAGAAGCTCCCGGACAGGTCCTGGCATGCCGAAAAAGACACACTGGATTGCTTTACCTTCTCTAGTTACCCAAAGAAAGGCAAAAATTAAATAGCATGTCCTTGAAGTTATGAATGAAAGTGAATCAACTAATAAGTGTTAAGATGCAGCTATGCAGAGGCAGCCTAGCCTGACAGTGAAAAAGATCTCTGAGTTACACTGCCAGAGTTTGGAACTCGGCTTCACCACTCGCTAGCTGTGTGACCTGCACAAGTCATTTAACCTTTCTGTGCCTTGGTTTCCTAATGTGGAAAATTGAAGCTAATCGTAACATCTGTTTTCTTGTGAGGTGATCCTATGGATTAAATAGATTAATAACAGAGCCTTTCACATTCTGTGCTGTAAACTCCTTGGTGATTGTTACTATTGTTATGGATCGGGTACCCGTGTTCGGTGCAAGGGATAAAATTAGAAACAGAAACAGAGGGGAGTTGTTGAGGTCGCTGCTTATTGCTTCCACATCTTCCCCAGCAGTGTCTGGTTCACAGGGTAACTCAGAGCTCAGGGCTCCTCTACCCTCCCTAAGAGGAAAGAGGACCCAGAGCTCCCTGGTACCCTGGGACTCGGGGCCTCGGGATGTCCAAGGAAAGTCTGCCTTTGCTCCCCACTCTCTGCCCTATTCCTGCTAAGGCCAGGGAAGCCACATGTGGGTGGGGGCACCCAGTGCCACAGTGTGGGGACCTCTGCATCCAGGCTGATCCCCCCGGAGCTGGGGGGTTGAGTGGGCGGGTGGCAACTTTTCCTGACAGGCTGGTCTGTCACACTGCATAGCCCAGGGCAAAGGAGCAGAGATCCCCACCCAAAAGGGCAGTCAGTCTGCAGGGAGACACCAAGGATACCTCATAGCTTGGGCACTGATCCTCCAGGCTGCCCTCAGCACGTGAGGTTCATGAGCCAGTCGCCATGGCATCCTGACAATCATAGAAACCAAGGCAATGCAGAATGCGAGGCTGGGAGGCTTAGGTCAGGCAGGGTCCTGAGTGTGGTCTCCACGAACCAGACAGGCCTGGAGGTGACAAGCCTCTTCACTCAAGGGAATAACCAACACAGACCATCATGTGCACCCACATCACTAGCCTTGTGCAGGATACACCACAGTCAGCTCCCCGGCCCGTGAACCTGGGCAAGGTCAGCCCCGTGTTGACCTCCTCCCCTCCTACCGGGCCGTGTGTAGGAGGAATGTTAGCATTGGATGTGTGCAGGGCACTGGGCCCTCTCAAGGGGAGGAGATCCCTCTGCCCAGCAGTTCTGCCCTCCTGAGCTCTTGTCTCTCTGCACTGCTCACCACACACTGCTCAGCACAGCGGGTTAGAAGGCTCCCAAGTGCAGATGTGAGGCAAAGTCAGAGCCTGAAAAAACCCCAGGAACCATTCATCTTGACCAGCTCTTGGTCTCTTTTGATCAAAACCCACAGTAAGAAACCTATTTCACATGACATCTAGTACACACACACAGATACACATAAGGGAAACCACAATTTGCAAAGCAGTCTTTAGCCTTACTATTTCTAACTCTGGTATCTGCTATTTTATTCTCCAATATTCTGTTAAGAAGGAATACTGGTCAGGACCTAGGAAATTGCGTCAATGACCTACTAAGGGGTGTTACCCCCATTCTGAAAAACACTGATCTAAATCAATGGATTGCAACCTTTTATAAATCAATGCCCCCTTTTCATAAATGTTAAAAGCCCTACCCTCTGAGGTCCCTCTTTCCCCCTTTAGCGGGTGGTTTGAGTTCAGTCTGTTACATGTTAGGATTCTGCATAGGAAATCCTTCAAAGAAAGAGTCGATGGCTGAAGAAAATGACTTTAAGCTAGTGAGTTCCTGTCTCCCTTCCTGCGGGGACTAAGGCCAAGTGAGAGCTCCATCAGAAGGGTTCAGAGCCTTGCTCAAGAGGACAAGCGGGAGCCAAGTTGGGGCAGAAACACAGAGGAGATGGAATGGGAGGTGAGACCCGGTAGGCCATTCGCAGGGTCTTCAAACTCTTTCAAAAAATGCCAAACAATGAGGACACCCACACAGACCAATGAAAGGCCCCAATTCCTTGGCTTTGGGTTACATTTCTGGGAGACTCAGTGTGGGAAAATGTCTTACCCACTCGGAGTCAGAAGTCCTGCTGAAGAGCTATGTCTGCCTTTGATTCATCAAGAGATGGGAAGTAAGTTGATCATCTCTGAACAGGGGCAGTGGTTTGGAGGACAGCATCTTCCCCACCTGGGGCTCATGAGGCAGGAGACCCTTGTGAGAGACCTTGTGGGAGAGAAGACAGGCAGTGTGTGTGGGCCCACCGGCCATGTCTGCCACGTGTGTCCATGGTGGGGCAGTGGGGAGGGCCCTGCTGGTCTTCCTCTAAACGCAGAAGCCAATGCCGAGCGTCCAGCTCGTGGCTGTGCAGTACCCACTACATCAGGGGCTGCTGCCCCAGGCGAGGTCACCGCCGTCTGATAATCAGAACGCCCTGGAACCACCGAGTCTGGCTGCAGCTGCTGCCCTCTGCTCCTTCACAGAGCCTTTTCAGACCTGAGCCAGAAGGAGAGGCAAAATGACAGAGGCTCTTCTCGGGGCTCTCAGCAAGATCCCCTGAACACAACAGAGGCACTTGTTGCAATCTGATGGCCAGATGGAGGCATTCAGTGTCCTGGAATAAGCCCAGGTCCCAGCCATAAATGTCCCAGAGGGTTGGAACCAGCCCAGGAGACACCCCCACACACGCGCACGTGAAGCACAGACAGGCACCACCCTTGAGGCTACGGCTTACTTACCCTGAGTTCCCAGCCCTGGCGGCACATCGGTGCCAACTGGGGAGCAAAACAACCGAAATACTGATGCCCAGGCCCTACCCAAGATTGACAGAATCAAAGTCTCTGGAGGTGGGTTTCAGGCATCTGTTTGGTTTCATTTTTTATGTCCCCAGGTGATTCCAATATGCAGCCGAGATTTAGAACCACTAGGTTGGGAAAATGGTTCCTAAATTTCAGTGTGTATATAAGAATCCACCTTGAAAGTTAGGTAAAAATACAGATTCACCCCCAGATTCTGGAGAAGATCTGAGACAGGTTAATTATGAATAAGGCAGAAGAAATTAGCTCTTCCCTAATCAACAGAACTTCATGTCAATTCAAGCCATCACAAATCTCAAATAACACAGCAACCTTTGATGTTTTAACCCCTGAACAAATATTGTAAACTCTTTATATACCATAAATGTTTTATTGGACAAATACTATGCCTTCTCTCAGACGTAGCAGTATATCATTACCCTCTTTCAACAGCCTTTTGGAAGTTTAATAACTGATGACTGCAAGTCCTATTTTCCTCATCTGAGAATCATGATGCCTCATTTTCCCCATCTGAAGGTCAAAAGACCCTTTCCCCCAAAGGCAAATGATGGACAGCTCTTTGATATACTTATGGAAAAGGAAAGAAGGCCTGTCGAGGGCCTGGGCTGTGGTGGCCACAGTCCTGGGCTAGGGAGCACAATCCCCCTCAATCTTCCTTCCTTCCTGCCATGCAGCTCCTGTAAGCTCATTTTAAGAATGAGTCTTTAATACCACAAACTCTTCAGGTGTTTCTGATGCCATGTTCCCCAGAACACAGTTTGAGAAACATGGCAGCTAAAGCTGGGCTGCAGGGAGGTTGCTGGGGAATAAAAACAAGGCCAGGTTGGGGGACAGAGGACCTCACAGGCTCTCACTGAGCCCCACTTCCCTGAGTGACCTGTAGGCAGGATTCTTGGGCCTGAGAGAGAGCGAGCGAGCGAGCGAGAGAGCGAGAGCGAGAGAGAGAGAGAGAGAGAGTGTGTGTGTGTGTGTGTGTGATTCTGCAGGTGTTGGTGATGGGGAAAGGTTTCGAGCCCCTGCAGGAGGGATGCAGAGGTGAGGCCAGCAGGCTCTCTGCCTTCAGCAACTTCACACTCTGATATGAGATGAGCAGGTGTATTGCCAACATATCACCATCCCATGTTGAGCTGTCTGGCTGCTGGACAGACAGATGGTCATACAGCTGCAGTCAGGGATCAGTAAGGACGGCATGTCTGGCACAACTAACTGCTGCCTTTTGAGATGGGGCCTGCAGGACACAGAGCTCTTGACATCTCTGTGACTAAGCCAGCTCTGAGGATATTATTTTTTGGATTCCAGAGTCAGCAAAAGCAGTATGAGTTGCTATAAACACAAAGGAGCCAGTCTGCTCTCCTGCCTGTGTGAATGTCTCAGACGGTGCAGAGCTAAAGAAAGCTCCAAAGCCCGGTCCCAGACTATTCCCAGGACTTCAGAGAGGGAGCAGATGAAAGGCATCAGGACAGCGCTGAAAACCTGCCCCTCAGTGTAAGTGGCTGGACACCTCAAGGCAAGACGCAGGCCTCACTGTATCCGTCTGCAGGCTTCCCCTTCACCGGCAACCTGGGCTTTTCCTTGGGAGCCCAGGGAGGCCCTTGGAAGTGGCAGTACTTCCCCACCACTTGGTCCTCAGAGCCCTGGTCCCACACACCACTCAGCCATCATTAGCATCCAATTCATGTGGGAGCAGCAAAGTGGCCCAGAGCATGGGCTCTGAATTCAACAGACCAGGGTAGACTCCCAGCTCCACCACTTACAACCTGAGCGACTGAACAAGTTCCTGAATTTCTCTCACCACCTTGGTTTCCTTGGCTATAGACAGGGGTAAAAAGAATATCTACTTCCTAAGAGTTGGAACAAGTGTATTAAATATTTCATGTAAAGTGCTTCCAATGTCTGGGACATGGGAAGCATGCAGTCAGTCTTAGCTAGTAGAGGTATTACTAAGATCACTGCTGCTATGTGGAGTGGTGGCAGCTTAAAATACAGCCAGACCAAGGGCTAAGAAGTCAAATTCCCGGGCACAAGTCCCTGCTCTGCCCCATAATACCTGCATGACCTTCCACTCCTAGGTTTTGTAAGCCTCAGTGTCATCATCTCTGGGATGGACATGATAATTACACTTGCCCATCTGCCACAAAGGGATGGCGTGTGAGCTAACCCTTGTGTTTGTGCCAGTTTGATTATCAGCACATGTAGAATAGTGTCTGCCTGCCTCAGCCTGGTGCAGGAGAGGCGTCTCTGACTATCCCTCAGCACAGCTAAGGGAACTGCAGCGCATTGCAGCAATAAGTTCCCCAGCCCAACACCACCTGGGGGATCTTGTTCTACAGACAACCAAGGAATTCAAAGACCCATTCAAGCTCATCTAAGAGCTCACTCAGCTCAGTTCACCAGCGGTGTTGCGAGGAATGCCCCAGAGGGAGGCCTGCCCCCTGGCCACCCTGAATGTGTTTCCATGGTTGCATTTCTTACAGAGTTCAGTACCAATCCCTGAGGAGGGAACAGGGTCGAGCAGGCCCAGCTGAAGGCCCCTGTCCTTTGGGGAGAGTCCCTGTTCCCCTGGCCCCTCATTCGCTCCTTCTGTAAACTCTGCCACGCGCTGGGTCTGCGTCCCAGTGGCCGGCTGCTGCCTTGCTGCTCTCAGTTTGCTCCATGGGGTCCATCCGGTGCTCCTCGAGTGGACTGGGAGCTCTCTGAGGGCAAAGATTGCATTGTTCAACTTTGGACTCACAGCATCACGTGGTCCAAGGCTGGTGACACAGTGTCAGTCAGATTCACAGACGGGTGGGTGTGTGGTGGTTGTTTGGGAGAGAGGGTACACTCCCGGGGGCATTTCCAGCTTCCTCTCACAGCCTTTCCAAAGGGGTCTGAGGGCTCAGGTGGGTGCCAGAGGAGGGCCTTGCTCTCGGCAGTGACTAAGGAACCCCCTCCCTATCTTCCACTGGGCTGTCAGAGGGGGCAGAGGGCAGCTTATAGTAGTGCCAGTGACATGGGTAGTGACATAAATTCTAGGCAAGCTTTTCTTTGCTGTGGTTCCCTGGCTTTCTTTCAAATACCCCTTTCCTTTCATTTTGTTGAACAAACCAGCTCTGCCATGAGATTTTGAGCTTAACTAAGATGATGTTTACAGTAGCACAGTTCATAGCATAGAGCATGGCATGTGACAGGAGAAACTTGTATAACTGTACTAAAGAGGGAAACTGAGGCTCAGAGAAGTTCAGCAGCCTGTCAGAGGTTACCCAGCAAGAAAATAAGGTAGGAGGAGCCAAACTCTGGGATACTTTTCTTCTGGCACTAGACCCATGGGCTCACTGGCCTCATGGGCTCTTGCCCAGCTCTGGCCCTGACTGGTTGATTGACAAATAAAACAGCTTTGTAGCCTGGCCCTCTTCAGCAGCAGCATATGCTCAGGGGCATGAAGGGCCTAGCCAAGAGTCCCTGGAAAGTGAAGCGGATGTGGCTGAACGGCAAGAAGAACAGTGGCCTCAGCAGAAAACCACTTCCAGGAAGCAATTTGTGCTTTATTTGGGGTTTGCTTGCAAGATAAGTAGGTTTCTTTATAGAGCATGCAGCCGGGAAGAGTGGCTGATCTATCTCACACTAGAAACAACCAATTGCACCCAAATCTGATGGGAGGACAGGAGCTCTGTCATGTGGACATGGACCATGTTTCTCACTGCTCTGCACTGCCTGGGCCAGAGGCAGGGATCTGCAGGGCCCCATGCCAATGCCTGGCTTTCACTCTGGCTCAGGGCAGGCCCAGGGTAGAAAGGTAAGAAAGGTTCCATGGGAGTGGCAGTGCACGGAGGCAATCTTCCCCTTACTCACTCTCTTGTCTGATTGTGTGTCTTGGGGCTGCCCTTCCCTGCCCCCAGTAAATCCAACTGAAGTCAATTCAAGGTGGGTTTACTGAAAATGAGGAAAGGCAGAGAATACACTAGCAGTTATTTCTGGATTGTACGATTATTAGTTCTATAAGAAAACAATAATAAATGACACTTCAAGTGATTATTGAGCACCTACTGAATGCACAGAGTGGAACAAAGATGCACACTCTTGTAATTGAGTTGTTGGCGTGATAAAAACCAATGATTAAAGTGTGTAAGTAATTGATTTCAGCTATGCTATTTTTATAAACACAATTATGTGCCAGACAGTGTCTAAGTACTTTCATGTTCATTATATACTATTGCATCTTCTAAAAAAAACCCCACAGGGCTGAGTATTACTACTCACCTTTTATAGATGAGGAGACCAAAATTCAGAGAATTATCTTAGACAAGATGATGTGGTAAGTAGGGAGCACGTGCCATCTGTGTCACCCACCTTGCCTTACCTTATTAGGCCCCACTGCCCCTAATACAACCTGCATACTCACCTGGCCCCAAACCTGTCTCTGGGACACACAGGCCCAGAAAATTCCTGAAACTATACAGAACACTATTAAATAAAATTAAGTAGAACTCAATAGGGCTACTGCCACTAATTTGACTATCTCAGTGCAAAATAGTCTGAGGCAAGAGCTTGGATGAGTGAAAATGTATTTATTGAGCAATGAAATGAAAGCGCTCTGGGCCCAGAATATGCTCAGACTTTATATGACTTACTTTATAAATACAAACCCAGTCTTAGTCAAAGGTTTGAAATGAAAGATTTGCCTTTCAATGGAGAATCTGCATTTCAAATAATGGTGTCTTATTCATTCACCAGAAATGCAAAATCTGATTAATGCTGTATACTTGGCATTTAGAAAGCCTGAGGATTCCAGAAGCTCATTTCAGGCCTGAAGGTGGCAGCGTGCACAGACAGTGCAGAGAGAAATACATGCGCATCACTTTCAGCATCCTGAATGCCATCTCTAAAGAAAGTCTCCCGGGACAGGGCATCAGGGCTGCCACTTTGAAAAGCTGTAGTGTGAATGCCTGTACAGAGAGAGGAGCAAGTTCACTCCCAAGCCATTAAGTTTGTTTTGCTAACTGAGCACTTATTACCTGTTAAGCACCTGGTACAGTGGTTATAACAGTGAACTTGCCAGGTAAGTCTGCCGCACAGAGCTCACAGTCTACTGATGGAGACAGACATTAAGTAAAATAAACTAAGAATGCAGTTCATTGCAGATTGTGACAATTGTTGTGAAGGGAGTAATTCAGTGGCATAAAAGAAAGTTGAAGGGAAAGCACTGCTTAGATAGGACACAGGACATACCGAGGACACATTTGAGCTGGTATATGAACGATGAGAGTGAGCCAGCCACAGGGCAAAGGGGACAGGAAGCATGAAAGTCTTGTGGCAGAAAGAACTTAGGGGGTCCCAAGAACTGAAACTCATTTTCACGACCAGACGCTGGGGCAGGGTCACACAGGACCCGGTAAGCCATGGTAAGGAGTGTCGTTCTTGTTCTAACAGTAAGGGGGAAATTTTGAAGGGCTAAGCAATGGAGCAACATAGTTTGATTAACATATTAAAAAGTCCATTTTGGTCCCAGAATGGATGGGAGGAGGTTAGTGAGGAGCTGAGTAGTCCAGGCAGGAAGTGACTTGGATAAGGTTAGTAGTTGGGAGACAGAAGCAGCTAGATTTTTTTTGTTATGGTTATTCATTATCATCATTGTGGGTTTATTTGCAGCTATAAAAGTTGATTATTCTACAGTGTGTTTCAATTTTTTTTTATTAAGGTATCATTGATATACACTCTTATGAAGGTTTCACAGGAAAGACATTCACCCTTATTATCGAGTCCCCCCCATACCCCACTGCAGTCACTGTCCATCAGTGTAGTAATATGCTACAGAGTCCCTCTTTGTCTTCTCTGAGCTACACTGTCCTCCCTGTGACTCCACACACACCATGTGCACCAATCAGATACCCCACAATCCCCTTCTCCCTCCCTCCCCTTTGGTACCCACTAGTCCCTTCTTGGAGTCTGTGAGTCTGCTGCTATTTTGTTCCTTCAGTTTTGCAGAAGCAGCTAGATTTAAGTTTCATCTTGGATGTAAAAACACCAGGCTTTAAAGTTAAATAAAGGTGAGTTCATTCATTCAACAAACATTGAAGATCAAGAAATATTCCCAACCATAGGACGAGTCGCTAGAGCAGAGCCAAAGCTTCAGAGTCCTTAAATTCACCATGGATTTTACATAAATACAGCGATCCACTTTCCTGGGGAAAGATGTCACACTCATTCAACAAACAAATATAAAGGGACTACTAAATACCATGTACATTTCAGTATGTAGATTTCAACTTTTTCCCATTTCAATTGTATCATAGCAAAGAGAATAACCAAACAAGATCTCTTTTTTCTTTTTCTCACAATTCTACTTTGGGTTACTTTCTCCCTGCGTAATATAACTCGTTATCATATCACAGTCACTGCATCTCAAATAGCTGATAATTATCATATTTCTAGAGCCTGTTAACATCCACTTTCCACAGTGATATCCTTCTAAATCTCCACGTGAGCCATTCATTTCATTTTTTTATGAAGATCACAGGTAGGTGCTCAGTGGAAAAACACTCATTAACCTCATTAAAACAGCAGGGTGAGAAGCTGAGAGCATGGCTCCTGACATCCTAAGAGTTTAGACTTGCAGCTCCCAACACCCCAAACTGACTTTTGTTCCTTTTAGTCATAACGAATGTTAAAATCCAAAAGCATACTTTCAAACCAAGTCTTTAAAACTTGGCCAGAAGTTCCTGGATCCTGTTGTTGATACTCAGCATGGCCCTTAACAATATTGCTAGTCGACCCTGAGAGGAGCCATGTGGACACTTGTACTTGCCCAGCATTTATTTATTGCATTTTCAGAAGCTGCCAGCCTCGGGCAGAAGGACATTAGAAAATTGGGAAAGTGCCAGTCTGGGTCTCCCAGCCGCAACAGCCTTCCCACGGGGAGGTGCGAGGGAAACAAGTCCCCAGTGGCCTCCTGGATCATCACAGCCATAGTCCTCACTCTGCCGCAGGAGCATCTCGATCCCATACAATTCCAAACCATGCAGACCCTGAGTCTACTGCCTACATAAAGGGGAAGAGGCACCAAATCCAGGAACAGAGCTGGGGTGCCATGGTCTTCATGACCCAGCTCATTGCCTAAGCTCGAGACTTCCCTTCCTGGACAGAGAGATGCTCATAATGATAGAAACATGGACACAGAGAACTTGGAAGTGTCTTCTCTGTTCAGCTTTCCCTTTTTGTCCCCCGGAGGCTGTGATCTTTCAACATACTAGCTCGGAATCATATTTTCTCTTCTCATCTGCCAGCCAAGTCCATGGAAATCAGAAAACAATTAGTTCAGTCCTCCACCAAACCAGTTGGCAACCTCTGCTCAGTGCCAAGGTGCTCACAAGTAGCAAGGTTCTCACAATAAAAGCATCATCTAAATAATAGCTTAGAGAGGTGGCCCCTCAGGGTCACATCCCCCTGGGGTTCCAGACCCTTCCCCTTACAAAAGCTGACTTATTTGGCCCTGGAACTGTTCAGACCAGGGATAAATGTTTCTGTTTTCCTTCTGTGTTTTCTTCTGTGGTTATTCAGGAATACTTAGAGCCAGGGAGTGTGATTCCTCTTGGGTGAACAGAGCTAATTGGACCCATTCAGAAGGGAGAAATTTCTCCCATAGCCTATAAAATTAAAGGCAATAACTAAGAAAATAAGACATGTTTCCCATGACTCTGGAGCTGTTATGGCATCTTCCTTTATTGGCTCATAAAGCAGCGCCCACATTCTTGCCCTGCTATCGACAGCTCCAGTGACATGGCTGAGCTATCAGCCACTAATTGGAGTGTCCTTTTTCAGGAGACTCTTTCTGAAGGAATCGAATTTCCAGCCCCCTGCTGTCTCTTTCGGGGGACCCATTGTTCAGAGACACTTAGACATTTGAAATGGCTATTTCACAGCAACTCTGACATGGGGTAACAGGGGTGCAAGGGGGAGGCAGATTCATGAAGATGCCTATGTAACAAGAATGCTACACTGGGAATTTTCACTAAGGCAATGAATACCAGAGGCCCAAGTGAGTTCTCAGACAGACAGGTGCTTGATACTTCAAAGCAGCTGATTGGAAATTGATAAGCAATTCACCCAGACTGAGAGGATAATGGCCTAGATTTTTAAAGATTAAGGAGAGGGTTTGTGAAAAGGATTCTTCTGAGTTGAGGTGTCCCCAGAGGGGAGGGGTTGATGGATTACCTTCCTCCCCCCCGGAGCTTAGTGGAAGACACTTTGCTGGAACTACCTACAGAACTGATAGGTGTTGCCCCAAACTGGGGGCCACAGGAGTCTGTGGCTGACTCAGGCCTGAGAAAGCTAAAGGAGCTATTAAATCCCCTGTGATGGCAGGATGATGGCACAAACATGGAACCCAGGGTGGGAATGTCAGCAGCCGTCATTTTAACAGACAAGTGCCCAAGAAGGCAGCCTGCCTGGGAAGGGGATCCTTCGATAAGCTGTGATGGGGTCAGTGGCACAGGAGCGTTGGGAGTAGCCAGTTAAAGCTGAGTTACAGTTACCTGACCCAGTAGGTGACTCCCCAGAAAACCCATAAACATTATAATCAGTCATCAACCAATGCCTTCCAGGCCAGAAGGCACAGAGCCATCTTATGGCAGAATCAGCCAAGTGAGAGCCATCCTGCCTTCTGCACCTTCCCCCTCCTCCCTTCCAGAAGGGCAAGAAAACACAGTTAGCCAAAAGGGAAGGGAAGGAGGAGCGTGGAAAGAGAAGCTGCCCTCCTTAGATTGGTAGAGCCTTTGGAGAAGAAATAATGTCAAATCAAGTCTGAAGTTTTGCCAATTACATAGTAGTGGGCCTGCTTAATGACTGAACTGAGATTGTGTTTTAGTTTAAATTAATCCTATGACTTATTCTTGCCCATTAATGGAAAAGAAAGCCCTAGTCTTGTCTGAATTTTCACCCCATAGCAGGGAAAGACTTAAGTCCATTGAGTATATTTGAAAGTACAGTGATATCAAAAATAAAGATGCTTCCATAATTATACCTTGGGGTCCTGTTTGTTCAAAGTACCGGATACACCAAGGCAGAGCAGCAAGGGGAGGCTTCCTTTGATCATCCACGATTGATGGCTAATTCTGCCAGGAAGTCCTCCAGTTAGGAATAGATCCCTCTGGGACATTAAGCTCTATCTAAAATGAAAGCTTCAGTCCCGTTGGGTCTTGATATTTCCCTCACTGTTGAGGGAATGCTTTATGCTCTCAGCAAAACAAATCTATATATGGGGTTGTCTCAATTTGAAAAGACAACTTGCAGATATATAGGAGATCCTAAAAGATTCCAAAAAGAATGGAACAGGTTGTATATAAAGGAGCAAAAAATTTGGATGGCGCCAGATATCAAAAGCAACACTGGAAGTTAGAAGTCAGTGAACCAGCACCTTCAAAATTTTAAGGAAAATTGATTTTCAACTTAGAGTTCTGAAGGCAGCTAACCTATTAATCAAACATGAGTGCATAAGAAAGACATTTTCAGGTATGCAATAGTTCTTTCCCATGGCCTCTTTCTTGGGAAGCTACCTGAAGACATGTTCCCGTGAAAAGGGAATAAACCAAGAAGGGGGATGTCATGGGGTTAACACAGGTGACCCAGCTTGGGGGCACAAATGAATAACTCCCCAAAATGAAGGCACCCTGAAGCCGCAGACAGTGGCCTGGAGCAAACAGCCCCCACTGGAGCAGAAAGGTTGAGCCCCCTAAGAAATAAAATAAAACTGATGGATTATATGCTATATTCAAACATCTGGAAAATAATATTAGTTGTGTAAAGCAGGTTTGATAGAGCACATCGGAAAAAAAGTCAATGCTAAATACTTATGTAATTATTTTTTATAAGAAGAGCAAATATTAATATTAATGTGTCTGGTATTTGCCTGTTTGCCCTCATATCCATTTTTTTGCGCTTCTCTGATCTGTTCTGTATCATGGGAATTAGGGAGAATAGAGGGCGACTGACTCTTGCAGGCTGCATTTCTCAGGTGGCTTCTGTCTGCATTTGGCCAATGGTAGGCCCTGAAGGGAGACGGAGGGCAGGAGGAAGGGAGAAGCCAGGGTGTTTCTCTCCTTTGCTATGTGCCTCATTGGGCATCTCCCACAGAGGTGTAACCTCCTCCATGGCTTGGTCTCGTCTTGGTTCCATCTTCTGCTGTCAGCCCTGAATCCTCGGGTGCAGAAACACCACCCATGCCTTTCAGCCTCAGGGTAACAGCTTCCTGCTGTTGCAAATTTCTGGTTGTCTCAACTTCGCATTTGGCTTCCCAGTTCTTCCATTACCTCTGCAGCTAATAACTTAAATTCATTCCCTCCTACTTAAAATGCTTAAGTGATTTTTTTCCAAAC
Source organism: Smutsia gigantea (assembly GCA_032199065.1). Taxonomy (NCBI): domain Eukaryota; kingdom Metazoa; phylum Chordata; class Mammalia; order Pholidota; family Manidae; genus Smutsia; species Smutsia gigantea. Next base: position 338,105 of record JAVSCE010012455.1, on the reverse strand, counting down.
TGGACACTAAGTCAACCAGGAAAAACAGAAGCTTACATCATGGAAGTCTACTTAATAGTGAGAAATCCTTTCACCATATAGAATGTAAACAACACTGTCTATTGTTTTTACCCAAAGTGTGAGGATTTGGGGAGAGGAGGTATGTATTCAGGACAGACAGAAGGTATAAGAAAGCCCACTCCTCATCTACTATAACAGGAATTCGGTATATAATGCCTAATATTGGTGAATCAGTAAGTAATGGTATAAGCATGTAATTCAGAAATACAGTGGCAATTATGAGAAGAAACAGCTGAAAGGGTTAAGCAGTGCCCCTTTGGGGGTCAAGGCTGGGAAGATGACTCCAGTGAAGTACAGAACCATTTTACTTTATTACAGGTACTACCGAGGTTCTTAACTATGTAAAGAATTACTTTGATAAAATTCAAAAATAATTTTTAAAGTTATCATTCATTCTAGTGATTTGCTGAGGGATGACACTAAACTCACTAACTCATAGTTTGCAAAGCTCACCCTACTGCCCCATGTAAAAAAAGTCAGGACATTTATATATCTATGGTCTTTGGCCTCATCCCTACTCCCTACCACACCCTGAAGGCGCTGGCAGGTAGACCGATGTTTTCTTCTGCAAATTCACCTCTGTGAAGACTCATCTAGTGGGAGCCAGGCCAGAAATGGGAACTCATATAAAACAGCTGTGTTTCACATCACTGTTTGTAAATTCAAGTTGCACCGTGAAAAGGTGCTCACCTTCCCAACCAGGAGTGAGGAAGAAAAAAAGGAAAGAGGAGGAGGGAGCAAAGCTGCTATCCCCTACTCCCACCAGGAGGCTGGGGAAGAGACGGGAGGCAGCAAAGCCACCTCTTGAGTTTTCAGATTAAATACTGCTCATTTTTACCTTCCTTTTCCTGGGTTTCAATTTCCTTTTATTCAATGACCTTCAGCCTGAAACGTAACCCCCTAGAACAAGTCAGAGTGGTGGCCACAAGTAAGGAAGTGAAGGCCTCACTCTCACATGCCATAACTCACCCCAGTCTCTGTTATTTGTTCTTGCTCATATCATTCCAGGTTTTAGTTTACTCCTCTGACAATGATCCAGGATATTCTTCTCTGTTCCTTTTTAGTTGTTTATCCATCTTCCGTTGGCCCAATGGTCTGAATTAGTTCCCGGTAGTGATTTCTCATCTCTCATGCTTCCTTTGGAACTGCAATTGTCTGTGAGGCACATCATGAATTTATTGAACGCTCTGCTTCTAGTCTCTGGCAAGAGGCTCTGGGTAGTCTCTGGTCACTACCTGGTCCCAGTGCTGGTTCTGTGATCTGACTATGGAATGCAATGGCTGCCCTTCCCACTGAGGCTCAACGACAGCAGGAGAGTGACAGTGGCAGCTGGCTTCAGTCCTCTAGAATCTTCCCTGACTCTCCAGCTGAGTCTCTCATCCTATATCAGCACTTCCCACAGCACGCTCTGCAGAACCTTCATTCTGTGCAGCTATGAAATGCTGTGAGATGGAAAATTCCCTGATCAGATGACTATGGGAAATACTGGTTAATATTGGTTAAATGAAAAAGATTCCTGACTCAGAATTTCTTGGGTCTTTTATGTACACTGGGAACCTCCAAGAATGAAGTTTAATTGCATTATTAGGCAAAATCAGTAACAGGGGAGCCTTCCTTTGAGCGATACAACCCAGGACTGATACTCCCAAAGGACTGGCTTTGGGAAATGCTTTCATTGATAATCTTCTCCAAGTTCCAAAGTACTGATCTTCTAATCTAATGGCATTTGTTCACATGGCTTCCAGTGGCATACCCCAATGGGATCACAGTGGCAGGCTCTCCATGGGTCTGGACAGCTACACACAGAAGCAGCTACAGATAGAAGAAGTAAGCTCAGGACCAAGGGAGTAGTCGAGCCACCCAAATCAGCCCCCTTTACCTGGCAAGGTAAGTCTTCCCCAAGTTCCCAGGAGAGGAGACAGTTTGTGCCACCCCTCACCCCAGCTACAGCATATTACAAAGTTCCCTACACACCACATACCCCCTAACTCTCTGCCTTCACTCATGCTGTTGTCCCTTCTGAAACATAGACCCTTCCTTCTCTACTGTCTTAGTTTAGGTTCACCCAAGAGCCAACTCTGGGACAAGCATTTGAGAGTGAGTTGGAGGCAAAGAAAATCCTGGTAAGGGAGAAAAGTGAGACAAGGAAGGGAAGGCAGCCAATAAAGAGAGCTTTATGCCACGAGCAGTGTAGGCGATTAGAGCTGTATCCTGCTGGGGAAACTCAGTGTAGATCACACACCTTAGAGTTAGCTTCCCCACAGGGTGAGGGATCTGGAGTATTTATACACCATCTCCAGTCAGTCGTTGGTTGATGGTGGCTGTGGGGCTGGGGCCTTAATTCCCTAGCACTCTGGCCAGCAGAGTGTCTACCTCAGCAAACTGAACAGCAGTAGGAAGAGAAAACATCCAGACAGAGAACTGTGGGTGCTTCTGGCTGGAAGTCATGCTGGTGTGCACCGAAGGAGAAGGGTGAGGGGATGTGGGCACCCGCCGCACCTGCCCAGGACATGTTTACCCCTCCTACCCTAGGATGCCCTTTCAAGGCAGGGGCCTTGTTTGTTTTATCACAGCTGTACCCCAGTGCATTGCTCACGGCAGGCCCCCTAAGTATTTGTTGAATGAAGGGATCCTTCTAAGCACAGCTTAAATACCTTTCTTTGAATTATCCACCCCATTCCACAGAATCAATCACCCCCATCTAGTTCCCCATAGTTCCCATGCTCTTCTCTAACCACATTCATTATAATTGTCAATGTTCTTGTCTGTTTTCCCTATTGAGCTGTGGCTTCTTGTGAAGAAGGATTCTTCTTTGCCTAGGGCCCAGGGCTGCGGTGGGTACTTAACACACACTTTCTGAACTGGATGGAATGGAACTGACTCCCCACGAGGGCCTCTGGTATGGAGAACCCAGGGTGAAAAAGAGCAGCGTGTCACGAAGGGTGGGGGACAGTCGGCTCCAGCCTGGCTGTTGAGAAGTCCATGTGCAGCTAGGTGTGGAGCCCCTACCACCCTCCCCGAGCTGTGCTGGCGCCTGGGGTTCCACCCTGCTCACAGGGCCCCACTATTGAAGTTCTCCATCATGGCCTACAGACCCCAGAGCCAGTGGGCAAGGAACAAGAGGACTCTGCCCAGAGGCCTGGTTTGGATTGCTCAGCAATGTGGAGAAATGCACACGCGCTGGGAGAATGAGGGGATGGCCTCTTTAGGTGCAGTGAAAGAGGAGGGCCGTCTTCCCCCAAAGGTGAGTACCCAAACCTTTATGTTTACACAGAAGCCATGAGGACCAGCCTGGACTCTCATTGACAGAGCAGTTCATCTTCCCCTTGGAGGTCTTTGCCCTGTCCCAGTGGGAATTCAGAAACATGGCTACTGGAGGCAAATGTTAAGAAGATTAAAAACAAACTAGTATCCCAGACACACAAGGTGATGAGCCTGTGCATTGGCCAAAACAGCAGTCCCTCGGCTGCTTTCTGGAATTAATTAAAAGCAAACTTCGATTCACCATTCATGCATTGTCAGAGGAGATGAGGAGCAAAACCCTCTGAGGTCAGATACACAGGGCTTGTCCTGCCTGCTGCAGATTTATCCCTTGCTACTCAAAAAAGCATGGCCTGTGGACCAGCAGCATGAGTATTACCTTGGAGTTTGTTAGACATGCTCATCAGACTCTTAAAACATAATCTGCATTTTAATAAACATGCATGTTAAAATCTGAGCAGCCTGTGCACAGATTCACTCCTTCAGCTCAAAGTTCTATTCTTTAACCATAGAAGCTTATAGGTTTGCTAGTCTGAAATCTTGACTCCTTCCCCATTGGTCCAATCTGGTGCCCACCATTGTGCCTAAGAGGATGGCATGCCTCCTTGTCTCTTCTCTGGTGACTTGCTTTGCCCAAAGTGCCCTCCTTTCCCCAGTTCCATTCACAGCTGAGCTAAATTATCCCCCAAAATTCAGCTTCTGGGAAGCTGCCCCAGCCCCCTGGGCTGTGAGAGGCCCTCCTCCAACTGCCCATCTACCCAGCCCTCAGTCCTGGCTCAGCCTTTGTTAGACTGTGCAGGATGTTGATTTCTCTGTCTCCCCATCACACTGGGAGCTGTGTGGTTGGTTACCTTTATACAACCAAGTGCTAGCAAGACACGTAAAACTTCTTGGTTGAAGAGAACAAAATGTCCACTGGATATTTTTCGAGGTTAAAATTGCTCATTCCGGAGAAGCCTATGGCTGGATGGATCTGGGAATGTGCCCACAGCCCACTCCTGGTCTGTCACCCAGAGCTCCTGAGAGTGAAAGCCGCAGAGGCCTCCAGAAAGGTCATGGTCCCAACCACAAGGCCATTCTAGAACACACCATTTTCCTCTCAATTGAGGCAAGACTCTGAAAGGCACTAAAGCCAGGCCTTGATGACACTAATGAGCTGAAGGAGGGCAAGATGATGGGGGCTGCACCTTCAAGATGCATCAACATTTCCTCAATAAATAATGGGCTCAATAACCCTGGCGAGTCAGTATTTAGGCTCCTACCCATGAATTTTTGGAGGGATGATTAATGTGGTTCTGTAAGAGGAGGCCTGACCTGCATGTGGGCCAAGCCAGGTTGAAATGAAAGCCCAGAGCGAAGCAGCCATCACTGGACAGGCTGGGTCCAAAGTGGAACCCTCCCTAAGCCCAAGAAAATAGCATCTACTCTGTGCCAGGGACAATCCGTGCATTTTCCAATTTCATTTTCCCAAGAGCTCAGTGAGAAAACTATTATTATCAGCATTTTACATATAAGGAACCAGAAGCTTAGGGTAGTTAAAAGAAAAACGTTGTCTGAAGTCATGGAGCAGCTGGACACTGGAGTCAGGATGGCCATCTGGGCCTGACCATCTCTAAGGACATTTTGCAGAACTTCTGCAAAATTCAACAGGCATCAGTTGACCACTGGGAACACAGGCTAATTTTGAGCAATTTGTTTCACTTCAAAAATAGCTAAGTGAAATGCTAATAAAGTGCCTCGGGGTCTCTCTGCTACCTTCAAATGATGGAACGGACACAACATGGCAGGCACATCATGGGCTTTCAAGAACAAGAATCCAAAGGATTAGAAGGACAGGCCCTCAGCAGCCCTGGCAAAGGTGAGGAGGGGGGCTGGGACCAAGCCCAGGAGCAGTGGGGAGAAACTAAGCAGCTGTGTGGGGCCCTGGGAGCACCACTCAACACAAGACCTCGGGCACATCACCCAACATTTCCAAGCCTCAGTTTCCTCATCACTGAAATATAATTGTTATGCCAATCCCAAGGTGAGGCTGTCATAGGATAACATAGGGATAACAAATGCTTATTATGTTAAGGCCAAAAACAGAATCCCTCCTAGGGAGAGAAGTCTTTGGAAAGCAAGTTGATGAGTGCTGGGTGGGAGGTGAGCACATACAGCCCCCTGAAGACCGGGGTGCCGGCTGGGGCCCAGGTGACACAGCAGGGGACGAACTGGCCTCCATGGGCCAGAATGAAGAACTGGGGGTTTGCTCCTAAAAAAGAGAAGGGAGGACAGGGAGTGCCAGGCCAGCAGGATGAGGTGAGCCTGGGGGGATGAAGTGTGGGTGGTGAAACTCCATGAGGGAAAGTGGCCACGGATGTTTTAAGGCTTCTGGATGTTCTAGGCCCCTGGAGCCAGTTAGAGCTGCTACCCTACTAAATCGTCTTTGGGAAGGCCCACTATGCACCTGAACCCTTCGTGAATTCTTTGAGGAACACACCGGCTATGCACACAGTGAGCACATCTCACAGGTAGCCCACAGGAAGACGGGAACCCAGGAGGGAGGGGTGGCTTTGAGTCCCTGGGAGTGAGCAGGAATCTCCACTTCAGGAGGCTCTGGAATTATCTGGAATGATTTGCAGGTCTCTGAGAAGCAAGTGAGCCCCATCTGACTCCTGGTCGCATTTGTCAGACGCCCGAATTACCCCAGATGCCATTCACCTCCCACCCTTTTCGCCTTTTATTTCCTGAAAATTCTCTGCTTGTCACAGGCCCTCTGAAAGTCAGAAATCCATTCCCTCCCCATCAAGTCTGTCTGCATCACAGGAAAGAAAAACAAAAAGAATATTGGGAGTGTTATGAGATGAAGGGTATGCAAATTCCAAGGTCCTTGGGTACCACAGCACACTGGTGCTCCTGTCAAGAAGGGACAGAGCTGAGGAACTGATCTGAGAGTTAAATAACTCCCAATGGGGTTTCTTCATTATCATCTTCTTTTTTTATTTTTAATGATTCACAGTACCAGACAGGTTGACAACTTATTGAAAATGTTTCCTCACCTGGAAATTGCTTATTACTTACAGTGTACCATCCTTATTACACTGATACTGACATTTAACACTCAATAAATCTCCACTCCCTCCGTGGACACGTTCCTGACAGCCAACAGGAGTCCCTGCCTTTTCTCTGCACTTCGGCACGGTTTTGGTTTCTGGGACCCCTGCTCTGCGACCAGGTCCCTCAAAATCAAGGCAACTCGGAGTGGGAAGAACAATCCTGGGATGCTTTTGTCGAAGTTGATGTCCCCTCTTCCAAACCAGCCAAGCGACCGCTGCCCCCGCCCTCCGCTAACAGTGGCAGCAAGCTGGATGAGAGCTGAGTAAGTCAATGAGGGAAGAGAGGAATGTGCCTGCCACGCCCCAACACGTGACTTGTACGGCAGCCGAGGCCCCTCCCAGTCCAGCCTTCTCCCACCACCACCCTCCTCCCTAGGGGATGACCAGCCATCATCCCCCGATATTCGCATGCCCCCCAAACCTCTGGGCCTTTGCTTATATGATTCCCTCTGCCCTTATTGTCTGACTACCCCTCAAGAACAAGTCGATTCCCTCTGTGCATACCCCATGTTGCCTTCCCATAGAAGAACACAGTATTCTAGCCTGTGCCCTGCAGAACCACGTGCAGACTACACACAGTTACACTCAGCACCACTGTCTGTTACTCCATGTGATTTTCCAGGGCAGGGGCTGGTCTTACTCATTTCAGTACCTCACCTACCAAAGGCCCAGAATCAAACTATATATGATGATCATACAAACGATGACTGAATGAGTGTGCCACTTTCTTGCCTACCCTCTCCCCCTTCTTCCTGCTCTCTCCTTATTACCTGTATCTGGCAATTCCACAGGCTCTACCTCTGGGGTGTTACTAATACCCATAGATTAAGGCAGCAATATTTGGGGTTCTGAAGTCAGGAAAATCTGTCTTTATGGCTCTTCCCTGAAGCTTGTCAATTACATGGCACCCTTAGAGCCTTAACTTCCTTATCAGTCAAGTGGGATAATAGATATACCCCATTAACTGGTGGAAAGGATCAAATGAGGCCGTACATGTAAGCACTTACATAGCCCCTGCTGCCCAGGGACACACAGGGGTCGTTACTTGTGATTCCCTGTCCCGGGAGGAAAGTAGAGTCACCCATCCTCTCTGGCTCAGGTGGTATGACTTTAGGCAGGCCTGGTGCCCCAAAGGCCTGGGGTATAAAACACCCAGGGCCAAGCCAGTCTGGACTGGCAGAAAGCCAGCACAGTAGCCTGTCTGTAGAGAAATGCAAGACTCTCCCTTCCAAGGATGTGCAGCAAGATGAATGTGTAGAGTGTATGTTAGTCTCCAATTTGTAACTACAGCATCATGCAGCTGAGTTCTGCTCCAAAGTCTAAAAACATTTCTTCTCTGCAGGGTTTCAAGTCTCTCCCTTGTTGCTAGGAGTAGCTTATGCTAATCACTGGCTCAGCAAATATCACAAAAAAATAAACCCTCTTGGGCTGTGCAAGGCCAACAGAGCTCAGCCTCTGGGGCTCTCATTCCAGCCCTTCACCTGCATGTGGGGGAGGAGGTGTCAGGAGCTTGCAGGTCCCTTAGGCCACAGAAGAGTAGGCAGGGCAGACTCTGGGCAGTGCAGCCCCCAAGCTCTGCTGCAGGTGTTCATCAGTGACTGGGCAGCTGCCCTGGGGCAGATGCCCTCTGGGCACGCAGTTTCTGCCCTGCACTGAGTCACTCAGGGCCTGGAGTTGGCATCAAAGGGGCCCCAAAGGCCTGAAGAACATGGAAGTTCTTTCCTTGAATCAAGATCTTTGCCCATTCCAGACTTCTGAAAGAATACTGTCTGCATTTCCCCAAGGGCAGAGAGAAGAACCAGGCAATACATGACAATAAAATGGGAAAAATGTAACATATATACAAAACCCATTCATGCATTCACAGAACTTTCAGCATCAGAAGGATGAGCGTTGACTTCGTCCAGTCCTGCTCCCAAAGCAGCAATCCCTGACAGAGGCCCTGTCCTCTGTCTCTCCTCCTTACTTCTCGTGATGGGGAGCTCCTGCCTCTCTTCTCTGGGCATGGCCAACTTTTAGAAGCTCTTTCCTTACAATGAAGCCGAACTGCCTCCCTCATATGTCACAGCACTGGTCCCATTTCTGCCCTGGAGACCAGCACTGTCAGACAGAAATAGAATGCAAGCCACATATGTGATTTTAAATTTTCTACTAGCCACATTAAAAATAGCAAAAGAAAGAAGTAGAATTAATTTCAATAATGTATTTTATTTAACCCAACATGTCTAAAATATCACTTCAATATATAATCAACATAAAATGACTATAATGATATATTTGGCATTATTGTTTGCATTTGAATCTTTAGATTGGTTGTACATTTCATGCTTAGCGCACATCGCAGGTTGGCTAGCGCTACTGCAATGGCCACAGTGGCTGCCCACTGCTGGACAGGGCAGGGCTGCTTGAGACAGCTTGCTAGCTGCTCTCCAGTCCCTCCTCACACATGGCTGCCACCCCAGCTCACCATCCCCAGTTCTTTCCATTCTTCTTCAACCTTTTTTTTTGTTTCTCTGAACTCCTCTAGGTTATGTTTTTATTTACAGTAAATAACAAATACTGTTACTCTTCCCTGTCTCTTTTTTTAACCATTCCCTGTTCCTCCTCTTGTGAAAGGTTCCCCTCACAATATTATTGTAAAAACAGTTTGATATTTCATCAATATCATTTAGCTTCAGGAAATGCTAATACAAATTATACCCAGGGAGTAGCTAAGTGTTTCAATCCATTGAAAATTCTCATTCATCCATTCAGCTTTTCAACTATTTTGGCTTTAAATCAAAATTATTTTTCTCTCCCCTCATTTGAGCCTCTGCATAGTTTTCCCTCAGCAGCTGAGCTTAAAGGTCTTCACACACATTGGTTGCTACTAAAGACAGCAAATCCAGATCATCACACAAATCTGACAAAGGGTCATGCAAGAGCTACAGCTATGACCAGAGCAGGCCACCCCACCCAGCACCTCTGCAAGCAGGGCCTCTGTCCTCCTGTCTACTGCACACCAGGCTCATGTTTCCAATGGAAAGAGAGAGGCAGCCAAGAGCTGAACCCTGAATTCCATGAACATTGCCTTCCCCAGTGCAAATTCCTGAAGGACAGGTGCACAAAGAATAAGGTGCTGAAAATGGCCAAGGTCTCTTTGACATCTGGGCTTGCGGAGCAGAGTGTTATGGTGGTTATGAGCCCAGGACCTGTAATCAGCTGGGCATGGGTCATAGCTCCAAGCCTTACTATACTATCTGTGACAACGCACAAGTTATTTATCCTCTCTAAATCTCAGGATCCTTGTCTCTAAAATAAGGATAACTATACCCATTTTATAGGATGTATTAGCTACTTATTGCTGCTATAATGAATTACCAGAAATTTGTTTTGGTAAAAAAAAAAGTGATTAAAATGACACCAACTTATTATTTTATGCTTCTAGAAGTCAAAAAACCTGAAATGGGTCTCACTGGGTTAACATCGGGGTGTCAGCAGGGCTATATTCCTCCTGGATGTACTAGAAGGGAATCAATTTTCTTGCCTTTTCCAAATTCTATGAGCTGTCCACACTTCTTGATTCATGGACCCTCCCTCCATCCTCGGAGTCAGCGATTGTGGGTTGAGTCCTTCTCACACCCACCGAATCACTCTGACTCCCCTGCATCTGTCTTTCACTTACAAAGACCCTTGTGTCATACTGGACCCACCCAGATAATCCAGGGTAATCTCATCTCCAGATCAGCTTCTTAGCAAACTTAATTCCCCCTTGCCCTGTAATAGACCATATTCACAAATTCTGGGGAGAAGGAAGTGGACATCTTTGAGGGCCATCATTCCTCCTACTACACTGGGTTAATGGGAGGACTCAGTGAGCAATACCTGGCACAGCATAAGTGCTCTACAGCTGTTGGAGGTGTTTGTATTTGGCCCCAAATTTTTCTGTGAACTTCTAGCCCTAGGCAGCAAAGTAAAGCCAGTTTGGTCCATTCTATCCAGGCTTCTTTTCTCTTGGACCCAACTGACGTCCTTCTAAGGGTGAGAGGGTCACTTCCAAGTGGGAGATAGCTCTGTACCCAGCTCACTACAGAGATTCCTAAAAGGCCATGCTCCCAAAAAGGAGTCAAAGGTAAGGACCAAAGACAGCCCACCCTAAGAGGCAAGAGCGTTAACCTCTTTGCTCTTCAAAGGAAAACCACTGCAGCCCCAAGGCCCAAACATGCCCTTACCCTTGACCCATGTTGGTGCCTCCCCTTGGAGATGTAAAGAAAGACAAGAAGGGGGCTTCGTCTGCCCTAGAAATCAAGTGGCACAGTATAGAGTATTATCTAGGCAAAGTGAAGTATGTCCTAAACTTGGAAAGAGGGTGACTTGGTAATAATAACAGTAGTAGTAGCATAAGCTAACATTTATTGAGCACTTATTATGTGCCAGGCCCTGAGAGTAAAGCTATATGGATTTGATTTTATTTAAACCCACAGCAGTATAAATTTGGGAGCATTATTATGAGTGAAATGAACAGCTCTTCGTGCATGGGTGGGAATAGCCTGCTGTTAGCCAGCAGATGAGTAAGAGACATGGGACCCCTGAAGTTCTGTCCTTTGACTTGGATGGGGTCTCAAGGATATAGCGTGGGAAAGGGATTCGAATGCAGAAAGTTGAAATCTGTTCATCTCAGCTGAAATTCACTGAGACAGCACTACACAAGATATGGGACAAAGGTCTTTGATGAGGAGGCAAATGTCCACTTGTCCCCCCACCTCTGTCCATGTAGCCCACTTGAATTTGTAATCCCCATGGCAGGTCTCTGCCTGGAGAGAAGATGTGATCAGTTCCATCCAGATTAGCAAGGTGGAGCTTGGGAGTTAGACCAGGTTTTAATGCCTGCTCTTCTATGCAGACGTTGTCAACTTAGGGAGTTATTCATTTTTCTTGTGCTTCAGACTTCCCATTTGTAAGATGATGGTGAGAGTAATAATAGCAAACACTTATATAGGTGTTTACCAAGTGCCAGGCTCTGTTCGATGAACATTACTTGTATTAACAGTTATTCCTTATGAGATAGATATTGTTATCCTATTTTACAGATAGGAAACTGAGGCGCAGAAAATCTATATTAAGCCACCTGCCCAAGGTCACAGAGCCCAAGGTGGTCAGAGCTTGGCTCTGAACATAGTCTGGCTCCAGCCTCGGGGGTCCCAGCCACTACTCTGTACTGCCTCAGAACACGGCTCACCTCAGGGCAGCTGGGAATTAAATAAGGTATCTGTGTAACATGTATGCCTAGTGCTCGCATATGCTTCATGCCTGGTATAATAAATATTAAATGTCTGAAGGAGTTAACAAATGGATGGGGCTTCTGTGATAGAGCACGCCAGCACGGCCCAGGCACCTGCAGGGATAGGGGCTGTTGCTTCCAGGACGCTGGTGGTTGGCCAGAGTGAAAGGGAGTGCAAGCCTCTGCGGGACCACCTCTGGCTGTGCGTCAGGGATAGCGCCGCCCGGAATGTTCTTCCCAACGGGCGCAGCCAAGAAGACCGGGAATGCCTTTGACTTGTGGTGTCTCCAAATCATGCTGCAGTGGCAACTAGGTCCCCCAAAGGAAACTGAGACACCGCAACATGGACTGTTGGAGAGTCTGTCTGGGGTATTCAAGATTGGATAACACAGCCCAGCAGCATTGTTACTCTGGCATGACCACACTCGCCAGACCAGAAAGCCCAGTCCCTAAAGGTGGGCTCTGGCAGATTTGGGGGCATAGGTGGCAAGGGGGCAGAGGCTAGGTGTCCAATGAGGCAGGAGGAGCACCCACCAAAGCCAGACCTGGGAGCCCAGCAGGTGTCCAGAGAGAGGCAGTCACCCCTGGTCCATCTCACTTGTCTCCTTGACCCACATGGGGACATTACCACCAGGGAGGTCAGAAGCCAGGCCTCTGATGCCAGGAGGCTCTCCAGGAGATGTTCGAGCCATACAACAGTGCCTCACCTGTCATCCCAAGAGCTCCATGGTAGCTGCTTAGATATAAGACAGGTCCTAAGAATCACTTGCAAGAGTCGGATGGCACGAAAGACTCCCTAGCACCAACCAGCCACGAGCAGTGACATTTATAGGCATGAACACCTTCCAGGATTCCTTCCCGGGCTCAGAGCACCAATCTACTCACCAAATGCAAAGAACAATTAGTCCTGCCAGATGGGCGATGTATTGAAAACCGTCTCCTAGGGCATAACCAATTAAAGCCTGGGTTTTAAAAGCCGACTGATTCGCTCAAAGGAGCAAACTGCAGGCTCTTCCTGCCGAGCCATTTCTCTGCATTTCCCAAAGCAGATCTAAAGCCTCCCGATGGACTTGGTTTTCATACAGCTATGTGCAGAGTCTGCTGATAATCTCTGTGATTCAAAGCACTTGCTGGGCATTTTCTGCTTCATATTCATTTAATCATCCAACACAATTTCACTTTACCCTTTCACCCTGGAATCCGTGCCCTGGGAAGGCTGACAGCAGAGTGCTGGGGCAGCAGATTGGATGAAACCATTTCTACTGAAACAGACTACAGCACAGCCGTGGAAGAAGCTAGAAGGGGACCTCTAAGTCTCTTGCTCTCTTCCACAAGCAAGGCCATCTTACTTGACATCGACAGCCACACTGAGCCCAAGGAACAAAGCCTGCCCATTACAGGCAATTCAAATTGACAGAATCAGTAATGAAAAGCTCGTCTCTCATAGAGGAAAAAGTACCTAGGATCCATTTAGCATTGACTCAAAATTTGATTTTTAAATTACAAAATGAATAATGTGTGATGAGTTTTATTGGCTCAACCAGAATTAACAAGTTAAAGGAAATCTAAGGTCCTTCAGGGTAGGAGAAAATCACTCCAATTGCATCCTGGTGTTTAACACAGGCATCAGGTGTGTCCAGACCAAGCATTTTGTCCCAACATATTTGCACTGATGTCCTGCCAGCTTAGTGACCAGCAATGGGCACACAGGAACGAGTGGACACCAGGTACTGTCTGCTGAGTCACTTTCCTACTCATCTCACCATTTCCCAGGGGGCATCTCTGGTACCTGGCAGCTGCTGATTTAGAACCAACAACAAAGGTACCACATAAGCCAAGAGTGCTGCTAACAGAGGTAACGACTAGCTTGAGCCAGCAACATGCAGACACACATGCAGGAATGAGTCTGTTTTCCTCAGTTCCCCAGGCGAAGCCCATGCCTGTGACTTTCCAGTGTTTGGGGCCTCAACAGGGTGGCTTTCCCACAACTGGTCAGATCTTTTCATTTAGCTTCTCTTAACAGCCTAAGGTCAGAGACCTCTCAAGAAATGAGGCAGGAGGAACCTCTCATTCATTAAAACCCTGCGGTTTTGTACACAGCTCAACATGGCTGCATAACTTGGCAAGTAGCTTAACCTCTGGAAACCTCAGCTTTCTCATCTATAAAAGAGGATAATATTAGCCACCTTGAAGAATTGTTAGAATTAGGGATATTGGAAGCTTCTAGAACAGTTTCTAGCATACAGTAGCACTCAGTAAATGGTTATTGGCTACAAAATGGAAATGATGATAGCTACATCTCAAGGTTTTTTTGAAAGAAAGCACATGAGGAACACCCATCACTGGGCTTCTCAACTGGTAACCACAGGGTGAGCAGGAATTTACTCCCTTTCCTTCTCCAAACTGTTCTCATCCCAGCATGTGGCAGCAGATTGGAGGCCATGTCCAAGGGTTCAGAGCCTTAGGTTCAGATCTTTGGAGGCGAAGGGGGTGGGAAGGTGGGGGGAGTTACCATTCCTGTGCCTCTGTTTCCTCATCTATAAACAGCTCAGAGGGTTGGTGTGAGAATTTAATGAGGCCATGCATATAACAACTTAGCACATACCTGACACACAGGAAATGCTTAATACATGTTTACAATGAGTGTGGTTTTTTTCCATGCCACCAAAGAAATTCTCTGACCCTGGCTGGGTGTCCCACAATTCAACTTGATTCTGACACTGTCTACCTGGAGATAGCATCAGATCCTACTGTTTAAGGGCTCAGTCCTAGAAGACTGTCCTACTTCTCCCCCCAATTTCAGATGAACCACAAATCCAGGCTGTCACCTGTACTTCTGAGTGACTGGCTATATAGATCAGAGATTCCAAGGACCCCCTCCTTGAGTTCCATTAATTTGCTAGAGCGGCTCATGAAACTCAGAGAAACATTTGACTTACCAGATCGCTGGTTTATTATAAAAGGCTATAACTTAGGAACAGCCACATGGAAAAGATGCATAGGGTGAGGCATGGGGAAAGGACGGAGAGCTTCCATGTTCTTGGAGCACACCACTCTCCCCAAACTTTCACATGTTCACCAACTCAGAAGCTCTCTGAACCCCATTCTTTTAGGTTTTTATGGAGATGTCATTACATAGGCATGACTGACTAAATCATTGGCCACTGGCAATTGAACTCAATCTCCAGCCCCGTCCTTCTCCCCTCCTAGGAGGTCTGCAAAGCTGAGAGTTCCAGCCCTCTAATCCTGTGCTTGGTTCCTCTGGTGACCAGCCCCCATCCTCAGGTGACCTGCGGACTTTCCAAAAGTCATCTCATTAACATAACAAAATACACCTTTATAGCTCACATTGCTTAGGAAATTCCAAGGTTTTGGGGAGCTCTGTACTAAGAATTGGGACTAAGACCAAATATATATTTCTTATGATAAATCATGCCACAATGTTAAATGCCATCATCATCATAATCATCAATAAGAAGACAGAAAAGGAATAAAGTACCAACAGTAGAATCTGAAAATAGGAAAATGACATTCAAATACCCAGCAGAAAAGTTATCATGTTAACGGACAACATAAACTAGCAGACACTTGAGCCTGGAACATGGGTCCCTTCCCCAGCATCTCGAGTCTAGGATGCCAAGGGACCCAGAGAGTCTGTTTCCCCCAGTCTGTACTTGCCACTGGCTACCTGTCTGAGAATGATGACTGACTCCAAGGGGCCATGCCTAGGACCACCATATCCAAGACCATTGGAGCCATTTTTTGTGCTCTGCAAAGTTCAGCTCAAGCTCACCATCTCCCCCACAGCACCAGCCACCATCCAGACCTGACTAGGTCACGTGGACGTGACCTTCAGGCTAGCTGGATGCAGTCATGCCTCACAATTTGTCAGTTTCCCTCCCCCTGGCATCTGCTGCAGTCACATTTCTACAGTTGCGGCCTTTCTTGTTTTTAATTCTGCATAGGATCAGGTTGATTTGACAGCAGTTCCTCTTCTGTTCTGCCAGTACCCACATTCATATTGGGGTATTCCCACTATGGCCAAGTCAGAGAGATGAATCCAGACCATGGCACCACTATTCAAAGCTGGTCTAAGACTAATGTTCTCATTGGAGAGGAAGTATTTTAATTTTACAACCCCAACCATGATCATTGGGAATGTCACAAATCAGATGCCCGTTTCCACCAAAGGAAAATGCAATAACATGGAGTTATAAGCCAATCATGCACTCTGTGGTTTGAGCATATGAATGTAGAAGCCCAGTATCAATCTTCAAGAGCACCTTGGTTTTGTCAGGGGAAGGGGGAGGATGAAGAGTGTCTCAATAAACTCTGAAATTACATCTTAAATAAAAAATGTGACCCAGCCCCAGAGACGGGAATGGAAAGGTATTAGAAACCAGGTCAGCAATTTCATTAGCAACTTTGAGTTCTGAGCTGAGGGCTTAGATTTGGGGTTTGGAGCCTCAGATTTCCAGATCTGATACCTGATGTCCACCCAACAAAATAAGATGAAGAGCAGCATTTTCCAAAGTGTGGACAGGAAGGGAAGGTTACACAAAATGAAACATTTCTTTACTGAAGTATTTCTCAGAGCCTGGCCTATGCTAATGATGAATGTGAATCTCCAACAGAGGATTTGCAAACTTCAGCTAAATGAATTTAACATTTAGAGAGGGATGACTTGTAGGACTAGGGTCCCATAGGCCATACATCAAGAACCACACTCAGGGAACCAAGGAACCTGCAAAAGCAGGGATCTGGGCCCTCCGGAGGGAACCAAATGAGCTCTGTGCTTAAGCCTCCATATTTATCTATTTGTTAGGACAACGGAACATAAGCTGAATCTGAGATAAAGTATAGTCATGGCAGAAAATCACGTGCAACAGCCTCCGTCAAACTGGACATACACAGAAAACACCAGAGACCAAGTAGTGGCACCTGGGTACAAAGGATTGGTGCCCCAAAGCACCAGCGCAAAGACTAAATAGAAAAACGTAAGGCGTGGCAGGAATGATCCATAACATCCTTGAGAATCCCCGAGTTAGGATCATGATAGTTATCCAAGACACAGAAAAGGCTCCCAGAGGCACCTTAATACTGGAAACTTCTAGGGACAAGCCAGGACAGAGAGGGTGCAATTTATAGAAGACAGTCACTAAGAAACGAGCATGCGCTTCTCTCAAGCCAGCCCTTCTTCACCTTTCCTAAGACCCCCCCAACTTGACTACATGCAAGAAGCTTTGCAAAGTGTATCGCATCCTTTCTTTCATTACATCTTCATAATCCTAAGAGGTATGTGCTATCAGGATCCTTGTTTCACAGCTGAGGCCCAGGAAGGTCAAGTAACTTGTCTAAGGACACACAGCAAAGAATAAGATCTGGGAGAGCTCTATATTTGTTGAATACATAAATGAATGAACAAATATGGGTAAAGGGTCTTTGCAAATTCTTTTCATAATTTTAAGGGGTTGGTTTAGAATGTAGCAATAGAATTTTTATTACCTGCTGATCTTGCTTGATTACTAAAAAGTCATCCCTTGCTTGGAAAATGGCATGTCCCTCCCCTGTGAGTAATCCACCACCAAAAGCCTGGGATCTCCCTGTCCCTCAGCAACACTCCAGATGGCACCATACTGCAAACTGGGTCTAATTACAGGCCGAGTCAAGTCCTGCCTCATTCACATGAGCACATCCAGCAGCTCCTACGTTTACCCACAAGCCCAAACTTACCCAACAGTAGATTGTAATCAACTTCAGTAATGGGTCATGCAAGGAAAACAAAACAGGATACTGTCTTTATGCAGGAAGGGATTTCCTCTTCCATCAGTTATACTTTTCTAAACAGGCAGCTCACTATCTCTTAGTGGATTCTGATAGATGCTGCTGAGGACTGGATGAAGGGTTATTATAAAGAGGGCAGGAAAATGGAAAGACTGTACCGGGGGAATGGCGGGCCCTGCAGAATGACCTGGAGAAGACACTGAGCTTCCTTATGCAGATCCCATACTATTCTGCCTCACTCCCACTGCAGTGGTCTACACTCTCACCAACTGGCCTGGATCTCTGCAATGGCCTCCTAGCTAGTCTAACCATTTTTATGCGTGTCTCCTCACCCACTGCAGTCCATCAGCCACAGTAGCCAAAGTGAACTTTTAAAAACTTAAATCACATTACTCCCTCACTTAAAACTCAACAATGATTACCCTTCTCACTTAATATAACATCCATTCTTCACCCTGGTCTACAAGGGCCTCGCTGCTCCGGTTCACCCCACCCTTCCTCTCTTTCACGATGCTCCAGCCACACCAGCCTTCCTTCTTCCAGGCTCATTCTCATGGCAGGACCTTTGCACTTGCTGTCTCCTCAGTAAGGGATGGCTGTGACCCTAGGACCAGACCTTTCTTGTCATCCAAGTCTCTGCCACAGAGAGGCCTTCCCCAACCACCCAATATCAGCAAGCACCCCCAACCGCTCCCTTGCTAGTCATGCAAAGTCGTTACTTTGGATTTTGTTGTATTTACGGCACTTGTCGTTACTCGAAATGATCTTGCTTACCTACGTTCTGTCTCCCTCCCCCAACACATACACACATTAGAATAAAGTTCCATGAGAGCATACACATGGCCCGCCTTGTTCACCCACACCTCCAGCACCTGGAACAGGGTTTGGCACAAAAGAGCTGAATAGTCCATTTTTGCTGGCTGAAAGAATATCCCAGAGCATTCTAGTATGAGTTAAATGAGATGATGATACAGTAAGAGTTTTGCAGAAGGCTTGGCACATCATAAGCACCCAAAACACACTATTTGAAACAATAATTCTCTTATGTGACATGATCAGGATCCAGTTAATTAGTTCATCAAAAAAGTCAGGGAAAGCAGGGATCACTAAAATTATATATATGTATTACACAAACTCTAAACACTATTTCAACTTAAAACATTTCTTGCTAACCCTTTGCTGTAGAGCCAAGACCTCTACTCCAGGTTGGAGTTCTACATCTATCTTTTCCCTTTTTGATGCCTCATACCCTCTATATATCACCTGTGGTTTTCAGATTTGGCTTCAGGCTGGAGAAAGAACTTAAACTCACAAATGAAACAATCAGAGTACAAAATTCTTCTAGGATTATGCACCTATTTCTCCTAATCTCTGTCCATTTCCCTGCCCATAACTAATCTGACAGCCTTCATTGCTATTGACTGACTTGAATCACGTCATTCAATGCACACATCTTGGTTTTCACAAGAAACAACTCTTTTCACCCACATTTCACTAGGTCACTTAATATTTGATATATTATATATGCTATTGTGATTACAATAACAAGTTCAGCAGCATAAGAAGAGCTGGTAGCAAACACAGCTCTCTAACCCTTGATAAGCATTCACCCCAATGCTGGGGGCAGACGCTCAGAGGAGCACTAGGTGCCCTGTATGCTGGGAGTGCCCAGCAGGCTGTGGCCCTCAGGCACTGGGTTCTACAGAAGGAAGAGAATGGAGAACACTGGTGAATTCCTGAGTTGTTTAAATAGAGATGGATTAAGAGGGATCCTCCTGTAGCAGTGGCACTTAATGGCAGTAATTGTAGTTGTAGCCACAGAAGATTAAATGGGTGTGGGTAAAATTGTAACATTTCTAGATTATCTCGCCTGGCTTTAGTTCATTTGCATATCCTCAGGGATGGAGAGAAGTTCATCTCCATGTCAATGGGTAATTACCTGGGCCACCTAGGGCGTGTCTGAACCTGAGAATTTAAGGGGAGGGGCTGGCTTGCTTCCTGCTTCCTTCTGGAGCAGGGGAGAGAGCCGGGGCGCTGGACTGCAGTTTACAAGCAATAAACAGGTTTTAAACTTTATTTCTCCCTTTGACTGATTTAGGTTTTAGAGGTGTTTGCCCTGGGATTTCCTTTCCCCAGACTCACACCTGGTGGAAGTTAGCAGGGTTCCTCTGAACCTGAAATCTGTCATAATGGGTGTGACCTTTGGGAGGGCTGTTCCTGTGGATGGTGGGGAGGCCCCAGCGGATGCAGCAGCAGAGGGTGCCACTTCACCTGTTATTATCCCCCCAGCTGTGGGGCTTCCAATTTGGGAAGCCCTACTGGGGAATTGGTCTAGGGCAAAGTACCTCCTAGCGGGGTGGGGCATTCCCCAGAACTGGGGAAGGGTGGAAACACTGGAAGCTACAGAATTAACCCTCCGTGAGTTGGAAGACTGCTTGGAGACCCTAGGTGGCTGTGTAGCAGCTGGCATTGTAGGGTCTCTTTTCATCCAGATAGTGGAAAATGTTATACAGGAGAAAAAGGGGATTATCAAGAGAGTTAGCAAAGAGAAAGAGGACTTAGGTGGGAGAGGGACATACTTCAGCATCACTTGAGGAGCTGGGCAATAACCTATGGGATGCTATTAAAGAAGAGAGACAGTTACTGAAAAGACAGGTCACGCTCCTAGAAGACTCCCTAGCGGCAAGGGGGGAGGCAGCAGGAAAAGCCACGTTGCTGGAGGCCGTAGGGGAGGGGGAGGAAAGAGCAGTGCCTTCAGCCCGGGAAATGGTGGAGGAGGAGCCGTTGGTGAAGGAGCCTGAGGGAGAAGAGGAGGCAGTGGGGCCATTGGTGGATCTGCTCCCCAGGCCACCACCAGAGGTACCATTTTCTCTTGTTTTAAAGGCCTGCCCAGCTGTAATTAAGAAAATAAAAATGAAACAACTGCCGCTCCTCAGGGGGAGGACCAGCCCCCCTCCCCAGGTTGTGGGGCACTCCACGCTCCGCCCCTACACCCAGGATGAGCTGGTGGACATGAGTGTCCGGTATAGGCAGAGGCCATCGGAATCTCTGCCTACATGGCTTTCACGTCTCTGGGATATGGGGGTGGAAAATATTGTGTCAGGTACTGAGATGAGTAGCATGGATTCCCTGATGACTCACCCTTCCCTCCGACAGTGGTTGCAAAATGCCCATCACACCTCAGGGAATCAGACACTCCTGGAATGGCTGACAGCTGCCATCAGGATAGTTTGGCCTAATTAGGGTGATTTACCATATTCTCCCAGTAGTTGGAAAACGTATGCAGAGCTCCAACACGTACTGTGGGAATTGGGTATGAAAAATATCATCTATAATATGGACCCCCAGGGCCCTGATGAAGAGGTGTTCACTATAGGAATGAGAAACCTGGTGCGCATACAGCTACCACATCTCTCTTTGGGTCCCTAGTGAATACTCTTGCCCCCCACCTAGGGCAATGCATAAGTGAGGCTACTCGAACTTTAGCAGATCTGGGGGAGGATGAAACAATAAGGGCACAGAGGGAAGTATGGGCCACGACTGAAAGGAGAAGTGCAAAAGGCCCCATGAAGGTCTCAAGGACCGAGATGTGGGTTGATTTGATAAAGGCCGGGCAGTGAAAGAAAAACTCGAGGGACAGCCAATAGAACTGTGGCACCAATTAAAGCCAGAGCAGCAGTTCCAGCCACTGAGGTCCAAGACATGGAAACCAGAGTCAAGGTCTCATGCCCAGTCTGTGTCCCTGCAAAACTTCATGGGAGACAGTACTCAGGATTTGCCTGAGCCTTCACCCCCACAGGAGGATGATTGGACATCATGATTTGACTGAGGGGGAGTCAAAGTCCCCACCTTGGGGGACATGGTGGGGACCAGAGGCCACCTGTAGAATTGGCAATTCATTGGTCCCCTGTGAATGTACATGTCCTGGTGCTGGTGGACACAAGAGCTGAGTGTTCTCTGATTCATGGCAATCCTGAGTGTTTTCCCGGGACCCCTGCTGTGATAGATGGCTATGGGGGTAAGGCAATTAGAGTGAAGAAAGTCCAAATTTCATTGGGGATAGGGCATTTACCCCCAAAGGAGTATATTGTGTACATTTATCCCATCCCTGAATATATTTTGGGGGTAGATATCCTGCAGGGCCTATGGTTACAGACCACTGCAGGTGAGTTCAGACTGAGGGTACATGTGGTAAAGGCAGTACTGAGGGGACATGCTAAGTACCCACCTGTAGCTCTGCCTGTACCTCAGCGGGTGACAAATATTAAGCAGTATAAATTGCCTGGGGGCACAAGGAAATTGGAGAAACTCTAAAGGAGGTGGAGAGGGTGGGCATCATAAAGCCCACTCATAGACCTTTTAATTCCTCAATATGGCCAGTGAGAAAGTCAGAAGGCTCCTGGAATATCACTGTAGACTACAAGGAATTGAATAAAGTCACACCCCCTTTGCATGCTGCTGTCCCCTCTATAGCAGACATTCTGGACACCCTCAGCCATGAACTGGGAATATATCATTATGTAGTAGCCCTTGCTAATGCTTTCTTCTCTATTGACATAGCACAGGAGAGCCAGGAACAGTTTCCCTTCACGTGGGAAGGCCGGCAGTGGACATTCACTGCCCTTCCACAGGGATATCTTCACAGTCCCACCATCTGTCATGGGCTTGTAGCCGACTACCTGGCCACATGGAAGAAACCACAAACAGTGCGGTTGTATCACTACATTGATGATATTATGTTCACATCTGATTCTCTTTCAGATTTAGAAGGGGCAGTTCCTAGACTGTTGCAACATCTACAGGAAAAAGGATGGGCTGTGAACAGCACCAAGGTTCAGGGACCTGTTTTGTCTGTGAAATTCTTGGGGGTTGTCTGTTTGGGTAAAACTAAAGTTGTTCCTGAAGCAGTCATAGACAAGGTCCAGGCTTTCTCCACCCCTACCACTGTGGCAGTACTACAAGAGTTTTGGGGTCTTTTGGGCTATTGGAGAGTGTTTATCCTGCACTGGGCACAAATTCTGAAGTCCTTATACCGGTTGGTACGAAAGGGCATCAGGTGGGACTGAGATGAGACATGCGCAGCTGCTTTTACGGCTGCCAAGCAGGCAGTCAAGGCTGTACAGGCCTTGAATGTAATGGACTCACCAAGGCCCT
Source organism: Smutsia gigantea (assembly GCA_032199065.1). Classification (NCBI taxonomy): domain Eukaryota; kingdom Metazoa; phylum Chordata; class Mammalia; order Pholidota; family Manidae; genus Smutsia; species Smutsia gigantea. Next base: position 315,491 of record JAVSCE010012455.1, on the reverse strand, counting down.
ATGAACTAGATGTTCATGTAACCAAAGATGGTTATGGATGGGGTCTTTGGCAGCAGCTTGAATGTACACACCAACCTATTGGATCCTGGTCACAACTATGGAAAGGAGCAGAGGTCTGGTACACCTTGATAGAGAAGCAACTGGCTGCTGTGTACCACACCTTGCTGGCTACGGAGCCCATTGCTGGAACAGCTCCAACCAAGGTAATAACCACCTATCCCATCGTGGGGTGGGTATGAGACTGGACCAAAAGGCCACAGAGTGGCGTGGCACAAACACCTACACTGGCCAAATGGGGCACATATTTACAGCAGCACAGTGCCCTCTCTACTAGCCCCTTAAGTGGAAAACTCCAACGCTTATTGGGGCCAGTGACCTATACCAGTGGAAAGCAGGAAGAACTTGCTTTTCAGCCCTTGGTAGCAGAGACTCCTTATCAGGAGGGAAAAGTCCCTATACCTGAAGATGCTTGGTACACAGATGGCTCCAGTCGTGGGCAGCCCCCGAAGTGCAGGGCTGTAGCTTTCCATCCTAAGACAGACAATATGGATGGAGGATGGAGAGGTGAAGAGCAGTTAATGGGCTGAGTTGTGGGCAGTATGGCTCGTGATCAGCCAGGAGCCTTCCCCCATAGTGGTCTGCACTGACAGTAGGACCATCTATCGGGGCTTGACCCTGTGACTACCAACATGGTATCATGCTAACTGGATGGTTGGTCACCAGCCCCTTTGGGGGCAAGAGTTGTGGCAAGACCTATGGGCCTCTGGTCAGACTAAGACTGTTACTATATATCATTTGACTGGCCATTTGCCTTTAGCGTCCCCAGGGAATGATGAAGGAGACACATTGGCCCATGTACGCTGGCTAAAAGGAAAGCCTGCCTCTGATGTGGCCCAGTGGCTACACCAACATTTGTTGCATGCGGGGCAAAAGACAATGTGGGCTGTAGCCTGTAGGTGGGGCTTGCCACTGACCTTTGAAGACGTCAGCAGAGCATGGAACCTTGTGTGCTCTAAGAGGGACATACACTGAGTCCCATAGCAATATGGAACAACAGTAAGGGGGCCAATATCCCTTATCAGGTGGCAAATAGACTATATTGGGCCTCTGCCCATATCAGAAGGATATCGGTGTGCCATGACTTGTGTGGACACAGCTACTGGACTATTGGTTGCTTTTACTGCATGTCATGCAGATCAGCAAACCACCAAGAGGGGCATGGAGCATCTCTTTGCAGCCTATGGCCAGCAACAGGTGATTGAGAGAGATCAAGGCACCCACCTTACTAGACATGCATTATAAGAATGGGTGCAGCAATTAGAAATAAAGTGGAAATTTCATGTACCATATAATCCTACCAGGGCAGGCATGATAGAGAGGTACAACGGTTTGTTGAAATCTGGCCTGAAGTTGGACACCAATAGTCTATGTGGTTGGTCAGTTCTCCTATGGACAGTGCTGTGGCATTTGAATGAGAAGCCACGTAAAGGAGCCTTGAGCCCTGTGGATATGCTCACACACCTTGCTGCCTCTCCTATACAATTGTATGTCCAAACCAAAGAAGAGTTATTGAAGCCAGGATATGGCCAGCAGAGCAACATCCTGCTGCCAGCCCCTACTGCATTAAGCCCTGGAGACACTGTTGAATGGACCTGGCCCTGGACATTTTGACACATGGAGCAGTGATGGCTGGCCCTTCTGGCACCTTGGGGGAAAGGCCTGGAAGCTGTCCGCCTGTGTATTCCTGGAGTAACAGCTGAATGGCCCCCAAAGGTCACTGTAGTGTACCCAAAATGTCCAGGAGGTAAGAGCATCTTGCAGAGAAATTTTGTTTTATCTTTATGGCCAGTGCATATACCTCCCATAGCTCTATATATTGACTCATCTGTAACTCCCACAGGGAGGCAGGTGAAAATCTGGTATACTAGACCAGGACAAGATCCCATTCCTGCCACAGTTCTATCACAAGACCACTCTCTTGCATGTATCCTACCTGATGGACAAGATTTGGCTACGCTGGTGTCATTAAAATATGTATCTTATCGCCCTTGAAGTTATTTTCTCCCACAGTCCTTGTGGCCTGAATACGCCCCCTGGCTGCAGCTGCTGCATGATGATTGCTCTGAACCCTCAGCTACTGCCTGCCTATGGAATGGACGAGCTATGGACTTAATCTGCATAAGATTTTGAACCTAGCTGAATCCTCTGGCATGAGAATTGTCATAATTTTATTGCTGTTCCTATTGTTATGTCATTAGTCTGGTCACAATACTCCAGTTTCTCACCCGGGGACCATTGAGGAAGAAGGGGAATGAGTAGATTATAAAGCGAGATTTCTGGAGGGGTGGCCTGGGGGTAAAATTGTAACATTTCCAGATTATCTCGCCTGGCTTTAGTGCATTTGCATATCCTCAGGGGTGGAGAGAAGTTCATCTCCATGTCAATGGGTAATTACCTGGGCAACAGAGGACGTGTCTGAACCTGAGAGTTTAAGGGGAGGGGCTGGCTTGCTTGCTTGCTTCCTGCTTCGTTCTGGAGCAGGGGAGAGAGACGGCACTGGACTGCAGTTTGTAAGCATTAAACAGGTTTTAAACTTTATTTCTCCCTTTGACTGATTTCGGTTTTTAGAGGTGTTTTGCCCCAGGATTTACTTTCCCTGGACTTACAATGGGGATATGCCACAATGTTTTCTCTGATAGACTGTTATATCCCTCTTAACAATCTCCCATATCTTTCACATTTTGACATCATAAATAATATTTTACAAAAACGGAGTAGATTGTGATTTACTGAGTCAAAGGATCCTGCTGACAGCAACCATTTCTAGAGCTCCTGCTCTATGCCAACAGTGTACATAGATGCTACCTCTTGTCCTCATGGTCACTCTGCAAAGCAGGTGCTCTGATGCCTAACTTATGACTGTATGATTGCGACCACTTATGAGGTCCAAAATTTAGGCACAGGTCTCTGTCTCTGTACTACATTCCCACCTCTGGCCCATAAAGCCACAAAATGCAGTCAGCATCTCCATGAGCTGGCAGGCTGTCAAGTCTATGAGCTATCAGCATGATGAAATCCTTACTTATGTCACTGTCCCACCCTCTGTTTTACAGGTTCATTAGAAATAAAGCCTTTCTTCTCCAGCTCTAGTCTCCCTCACTGCCCTCCCACCCTGCTGTAGTGAGTTACCTTCCTCCCTCACCTGTGGGCTCAGGATCCCATGCTGGGTCAGAGGCAGCTTCGCCTGCATATCCCTCCTGAGGCTATGCCTGCATCTGTCTCTGTCTCTCCTCCCTCCTGGGGGCTGCCCTCCTGGACTGTAGACTTCTTGCTCTGCTCTCTGCTGTCCAAATTCCCTTGGCCTGCCCTGAACTCATCTGGACTTCTGCACCATTCCAGCCCTGACCACCAGGAACTCCAGCCTCACCCTTCAAGAAGCATGAGGCCCCACATGTCCTATGGTCACCCGAGCACAGTTTCCACAGCCATGCTTTGTATTCTGGTGACCCAAGCTCTGGTCTGACCCAGAGCCCCAACTGTGTCCCACAGAAGACCCCAATATAGCACTGACCCAGCGCAGGAAATTGTTGGGACAGAGGGTTCACAGGGGTTGGGCAATGTGTTTGGAAAGAGGTACTCTGACACCAAACAGCAGTGAAGTCCTGGTGATGACTGCAGACAGATGGTTCCCTCCCAGTGACAGAAGCAGTTAGCTCCCAACAGCCTCCAAACCCAAAGGGCTCAGTGGCTCCAATTACCCAAGAGATTAAGACTCCAACCTAGAGAGACAGAGACAGAAAAAGGATCAAGAGAAAGGGAGCGAAAGCCAAAAGAAGGGCCAGGCGTTGTTGAAACTTGGCATCCACACAAAATTTGTTCTCATCTTACGCTCTTCTACAAAGACTTAATTGGCAACCGCAAATAGGATCTCAAAGATGGTGATAAGGAAGTTACAGGGCTACAGGAGAGAAAAGCCACAGTGCAGTTCTGGAAAGGTGGAAATTTGGACAGAAGCATTCACTACAGAGAGGTTGTGAGAGGCTGGCCTCCCAGGAGCCCCTGACACAGGTGGAATACACATGGGTTTCAAACCCTAGAGTCACCACTCCCACCTGTGTGGCTTTAGGTATGTGTCTTAACCTCTCCAAGACTTCATTTCCTCACGTGCAAGACAGTTCTAGTAACATCTGCCTCATAGATGGTTCAGGCTTTAAATGAGCGAATGCAAGCTGAAAATCTAGCCCAGTGGCGAAGTCTGGAGACAGTTTCAGTTGTCACATGTGGCAGGGGTGGAAGGCAGCACACTACTGGCATCAGTGAGTAGAAGCCAGAAGCCAGGGATCCTGGTAAACACAAGTAATCATCCCAGAATGAACATGACAAGCCCCTGCCCAACCCCTGCCAACCCCCCCAGGGCAAAGAACACTCCCGCCCCAAATGTCAGTAGCACCTAGACGGAGGGACTTTTCCAAAGTCCAGTACAGGGCAGAGAACGAGCAAGCATTCCACAGCCCAGCCTGTGCCCCCTCCCTTTCCAGACAGTGCATCTCATCAGGTAAGGACTAGGGACCTCCTGTTCTTACATTCCCCATACAAATGGAGGAGGTGAAGAGATGAGCACAGCATCCAGCTCCCTCATACCTGGTCATTGCTATCCTCTCTGCTCTTCCCACTGTAACATGCCTAGCTGGTGGCCAGGCACAGAGCAGGGACGCACCAAGGACAGATTTGTTAGCTGAGTGGCACAGAGGCCTCTGTGCAACACTGACCTCAGCTGGGTAACTGGACAGAAAAGCAGCTCCAAGGAGGCTGGACCTGGGCGGCACCATGAGAAGGACCCACTCTCTCGTTTCCACCCACTAGACTAAAAAGCAACCGACTGGGCCAAGAGTGTATGATTTCTCCCACACTTAACAAGAATCCTGTATTCAAAGGGCAGAAATTAGAATTCATTCTTTCACGCAATGACTCAACGAACATTCGTCTCATACTCTAGTATGCACAACACTCTAATGGTCCATGTTAGAAAAATTCAGCATCATTATTTTTCCAGCTCTGTAACTATTTAACTGACGGGAACGAATAAGTAACCAAGGGTAGGAGATGCTTAAATCTCACAGAATCTTGGATCTGACTAGCCTCATTTTAAATGGTGAAAATACCCACTTGATAGAGTGGTAAAAGCTAATATTATTCTATTATTCACTCTCTTTCTTAAGGCATCAGAGATGATTCATTGAGTTTCTGAAACACAGTATTTTTTTAAATGTTATTCTTCCATGAACAAAGTATTCCAAGACACAATCTGCCTGTACTATATAATAATATGTCTTCCATAGAGGCGGCCCAAAGTGAAGCCATTTACTACTGCTCATTCCTAAATTCAATAAGGCTTGAATATAGGAAAGAACACAGGCAAAGATGCTTTGAAAACTGGAAGGCCCGGTATGAATTTTGGCCCCTGTTATCAGTATTAGCCATCATAATTTCCAAATTCCTAGGGCATGGAACACGTGAGGTGTTGCTCTGTGTTTCTGGATCCTGGACTCCAAGTTGCTAGGATGCCTGTCCTTTTTTGCCCTTACTGACTCTCTAGTTTGAAGAGGGCAGAACTGAATGAATGCAGCCCCAGCAGGCCTGCAGTCTTGTTTCTGAGGTCTTCTCCCTCACTCCCTGCCTTGCTCCCCCATTCTCTCTAGATCCTTGCCAGATCCTCTGTGGGGGCCCCAAACCAGGAGGCTCTCAGCTTGGAAGGAGCCAAGAGAAGCTTTGCATTTGCCAAATGCCTGTCTGGTCCAAAGCAGGAAATCAGCAAGAACGTACCTATGGTTCTGAGTGTGGAGCCTGTCTGAAGATGAACTGCCCTCCCCTGAGCTCAGCTCAGCACCTCATAAAGCCAGGCTCATACTCCATAAATACCATGTCTCTCTAAGGCACAGGATTTATGTGCTACTGGGGCCCCTTGCAAACAAGCTTAAACCAACAGTACCTGACTCTCCTCCCTTCTGTGAACCGATGCGGCTCCAAAGCCTGGGTAAAAGACCCCTGTGTTTGCCTGGGGTGTTCCCAGGCCATCCCACTGGGCGAGCAGGTAGGCCCAAGCACGTGTGGCCTTTGAGAGGCCTTGGTCCCCGGCCCCTCTGGGGAAGGACTGCTCGGGAGCACAGGCAGGAGGCCTCTGACATGCTCTGTTGGCTTCTGTGTCAAGGAAAACAAGTAGAGAGAGCCAGGAAGGGAAGAAGGAAGGAAAGTCATTTATAAGAACAGCCTGAGCAGAGCAACCAGATGTGGCTGGTGTCAGCAGCAGGGACAGCCTGCTATATAATTCATCCACTGTGGTTCTGTTCATGTGTCTGTTTTTAAGGTCAACCAACCATGTGTTTGTTTGGTCGAGGCCTTCTCCTCTGATCGCTTCTGTTAGCCCAGGAACAGGTTGCTTGGTACGAGATGCAAACGTCCTCATCTGGCAGGCGCAGAGTTTGCTAAATTATCCTTCCAGCTGCAGATAAGTTGTGACATTTGTAATAAGTTGCCAGTCGTAAGGGGCGCAGCATATCCTCAGAAATTCGCAGCTGAATTTCTCATCAGCTTTAGCCCTTAACTCTCTCGGAAGGAAGTGCACTTTAAAGCTCAAGAGGCAAAACCTCTGAGATGGAAACATGGTCACTTACTCCTGAACCTCCGGCCTCACCCATGAGCACCCTACTGGTACTTCCAGGCTAAAGGAAGATACAGACACATAAACAACTGACATATTAAAGCATTATAAATACTATTATCCAGACATGCACTACGTGTCATGAGAACATCATTAAGGAGCAAAGGTTATAGGAAATGGTATATTGAGGAGATGGCATCTGAAGAGGGCTTAAAGAATGAATGGGGTTTACTAGATCAATACAGGAAAAGGATACTACACGTTCAGTAAACAACGTGAGTAACATTAGGGCTGATATTTGGTAGCATGCACCGGTATGGGCAAACCAGTCATTTGCAGCCACGTCTGCTGTCACTAGTCATGGGCTGGTTGTGAGATATCATGAATTTCAATCCTAAGTAAAATGGGAAGACAAGAATGCTTAGAGAACGAGTTGCCAACTCCTTGAACGTTTAATCTCTGCTAAGGATGGCACATAGGTGTCATGCATGCCAATGCTGACCACTCCTGTGCCCACATCAGACATTGGTAATCAATCATAGCACTCTTGCCCAATTCACCCAGAAACAACCTCATGATCCTGCTCAGCACAGAGATCTAGACAATCACTGCAAATGATAGGAGTTGGCATCCTCCTGGGTTGCACATTACAGCTTCCACTGTCTCACCACCTCCTCCCTCCTAAATGCCATGTAGTCTGGTTTTAGTCACTGACATGTGGTTGAAAATGTGTTCTCTAAAATTTCCATTACCTTCCTCCTCACAGATTCAAAAGTCCTCATTCTGATTAAATACCACACTCCCTCCCTCCTGGGAACTCTTGCTTCCTCCTCCATGAATCCTACATCCCTTCCCAAACCACACTTTTGCTTCTACAGAGAGGGGCACCTGCTCTCTCTCCTTCATCTGGCATCTTCACATTCTGTTACACACCCTTCCCACTGTTTCAGATCGGGCACTTTTCCACAGTGAGTGCCCCAGCCCAGGCCTCACTGATGTAACCTCTGTGTCAGAGAAGTCGGCCATCCAGTCTCACACACGCTGAGACGGACACATCCTTCCACTGAGGCATCCTCATCAGTACAGGCGGGCAGTGTTTAAAGCCTGGTTCAGCTTTTGAGGGTAAAATAATGAATTACTGAGGCCTCCTGCAGCAACTTGCAATGCCCAGAACCATCTGATTGAGTTAGTGTCCTTGGGAGCTTCTGTGATTAAAGACCCAGATGAGCAAGAGGGTAGAAGCTACTAGCTGAAATATAGTTTAGGGTTTATCAATTGCAAACGATCTATGTCCCTAAGCTCTAGCACACAGAACTTCTCACAAGTGAATATAAAATATATACCAGCAAACCGCACACACACACACACACACACACACACACCTATGAGGATTTACTGTGGATCCCTGGGATCTACGCTATTTATGCCACCAATATCTAATATGGGTTCAGAACAGATGTGGCTTTTTTTTTTTGCCTACCATGAAATGGCTTTAGATCCAGGATGGTCAAATGTGGATGTCGAACCCTCTGTCTAAACCCTGTGCAGATGACTATTTCCCCAGGTAGCTACAGCAATGATGGAAAAGCATCGATGATTGTTGGTCAATTAATGGTTCAGGCATTTGGAGTAGGAGGTGACTCCCCAGAGTGCTCACACTGAGAATGCCCGTCTCAGTCTCAGGCTTCCTGGCAAAGGGCCGGCCATGCATCAGCTGGCACTATTGATTCCTGTCATTGCTATTTTCCGGTAAAAAGTGGGGCATTTGTCTTAGACTAATTAAAAATGAACTAAGAGAAAGAATTGTGTTGTTAGAAAAGTGAAGACATGTGAAGAAACTCTCAACACCATGCTGCTTCCAGATACCGAGTGGACAAAGATTCTAGTCAGTGGGCAAGAAAGATGCTAGGGAGACCAGTTAGGCAGGAAAGAAAGGCAGGCCAGGCTGGTATTCTGGCAGCTACACCATGCTGTCCTTGGAGACGGCTAGCTACAGAGCAGGATGGGGAGCTGGTCATGTTAAATCGTCTGCTGGTCCTCTGTCAGAGAGTCAGACAGCCCTACATCCCTTCCCAGACCACACTTTTGCTTCTACACTAGATGCTCCAGAAAAGGAAAAGTGCAGGATAAACCCTCCTGGGATGCTTCCAATGGAAAGGGCACCTGAGAGAAGCTCTCCCTGGCAGAGGCTGACTGCCATACAGTGGGAACTGGAAAATAGGGACAAACAGAGGCAAGAGTGACCTGTGGCTCAGGGCTGGCTGCTTTGACATTGTAATTCAGAAGCACACTGCGCTCCATGGAGAATGAGTGAGGAGATAGATGAATTTTTCCATTATTGACAATTTCTACTTTAAGTCTCTAAAACAAAAGATGTCATTGAAATAAACCCTTATAAAAGACTTAATTTAAACCAGGAATATTTAATTCTCAGAATACCCCACCAAAGAAGACACATTTCCCCATTTTATAAACAAGGAAGCTGGGTCTCAGAGAAAAGGCCTCAACTGAGTCAGTCTCCCAACCACCAGCCACAATGTTCTTTCCTTTTTATTTTTCTTCCTCTTCTCCTTTCTCTTCCTCTTCTTCTTTCTCCTCCTTCTACTATTCATCCTCTGCTTCAACTTCTTTCCCCCTCCTCCACCACTTTTGATTTTCTTATATTTATACAAAGTTTATATGCACAAAGGTTAAAGGATGAACCACTTCCATTTTAAGAAAATATCCTAAAGACATTAGTAATCAATCATAGCACTCTTATCAGATTCACCCAGAAACAACCCCATGATCCTGCTCAGCACACAGCTATAGGAGTTTCCTGCTCCCCCCATAGCTCCCAACATTTCCTGCTCTCCTGAGCTTTTATTTTGGTATCATTAATCTACAATTACATGTGCAACATTATGGTTATTAGACTCCCCCATCATCAAGTCCCCACCACATACCCCACTACAGTCACTGTTCATCAGCGCAGTGAGATGCTATAGAATCACTACTTGTCTTTTCTGTATTGTACAGCCCTCCCCGTGCCCCCCCATTATGTGTGCTAATTGTAATACCCCTTTTTCACCCTTGACCCTTCCTTCCCACCCATCCTCCCCAGTCCCTTTCCCTTTGGTAACCGTTAGTCCATTCTTGGGTTCTGTGAGTCGGCTGCTGTTTTGTTCCTTCAGTTTTTTTCCTTGTTCTTATGCTCCACATATGAGTGAAATCATTTGATACTTGTCTTTCTGCCTGGCTTATTTCACTGAGCATAATACCCTCTAGCTCCATCCATGTTGTTGCAAATGGTAGGATTTGTTTTCTTCTTATGGCTGAATAATATTCCATTGTGTATATGTACCACCTCTTCTTTATCCATTCATCTACTGATGGACACTTAGGTTGCTTCCATTTCTTGGCTATTGTAAATAGTGCTGCGATAAACATAGGGGTGCATCTGTGTTTTTCAAACTGGGCTGCTGCATTCTTAGGGTAAATTCCTAGGAGTGGAATTCCTGGGTCAAATGGTATTTCTATTTTGAGTTTTGGGGGGACCTCCATATTGCTTTCCACAATGGTTGAACTAATTTTCATTCCCACCAGCAGTGTAGGAGGGTTCCCTTTTCTCCACATCCTCGCCAAGATTTGTTGTTGTTTGTGTATTGGATGGTGGCCATCCTTACTGGTGTGAGGTGACACTTCATTGTGGTTTTAATTTGCATTTCTCTGATGATTAGCAATGTGGAGCATCTTTTCGTGTGCCTGCTGGCCATCTGAATTTCTTCTTTGGAAGTATCTGTGTTTTTAATCGGATTATTTGCTTTTTGGTTGTTGAGGTGCATGAGCTCTTTATGTATTTTGGATGTCAGTCCTTTATCAGATATGTCATTTATGAATATATTCTCCCATACTATGGGATGTCTTTCTGTTCTATTGATGGTGTCTTTTCCTGTACATTAGCTTTTCAGCTGGATATAGTCCCACTTGTTCATTTTTGCTTTTGTTTCCCTTTCCCAGGGAGATATGTTCATGAAGAAGTTGCTCATGTTTATGTCCAAGAGATTTTTGCCTATGTTTTTCTCTTTGGTTTTATGGTTTTATGACTTACATTCAGGTCTTTGATCCATTTTGAATTTACTTTTGTGTATGGGGTTAGACAATGATCCAGTTTTCTCTTACAGATAGCTGTCCAGTTTTGCCAACACCAGCTGTTGAAGAGGCTGTCATTTCCCCATTGTATACCCATGGCTCCTTTATCGTATATTAATTGACCGTGTATGTTTGGGTTAATATCTGGACTCTCTATTCTGTTCCACTGGTCTGTGGGTCTGTTCTTGTGCCAGTACCAAATGTCTTAATTACTGTGGCTTTGTAGTAGAGCTTGAAGTTGGGAAGTGAGATCCCCCCTGCTTTATTCTTCCTTCTCAGGATGGCTTTGGCTATTCAGGGTCTTTTGTGATTCCATATGTATTTTTAAATTATTTGTTCCAGTTCATTGAAGAATGCTATTGGTATTTTGATAGGGATTGAATTAAATCTGTAGAATGCTTTAGGTAGGATGGCCATTTTGACAATATTTATTCTTCCTAGCCAAAAGCATGGGATGAATTTCCATTTGTTAGTGTCCTCTTTAATTTCTCTTAGGAGTGTCTTGTAGTTTTCAGGGTATAGGTCTTTCACTTCCTTCGTTAGGTTTATTCCTAGGTATTTTATTCTTTTTGATGCTATTGTGAATGGAATTGTTTTCCTGATTTCTCTTTCTGCTAGTTCATCATCAGTGTGTAGGAATGCAACAGATTTCTGTGTATTAATTTTGTATCCCGCAACTTTGCTGAATTCAGATATTAGATCTAGTAGTTTTGGAGTGGATTCTTTAGGGTTTTTTTTTATGTACAATATCATATCATGTGCAAACAGGGACAGTTTGACTTCTTCCTTGCCAATCTGTAAGCCTTTTATTTCTTTGTGTTGTCTGATTGCTGTGGCTAGGACCTCCAGTACTACAGTTGAATAACAGTGGGGAGAGTGAGCATCAGTCTTGTTCCCAATCTTACGTGAAAAGCTTTCAGCTTCTCACTGTTAAGTATGATGTTGGCTGTGGGTTTGTCATATATGGCCTTTATTATGTTGAGGTACTTGCCCTCTCTACCCATTTTGTTAAGAGTTTTTATCATGAATGGATGTTGAATTTTGTCAAATGCTTTTCAGCATCTATGGAGATGATCATGTGGTTTTTGTCCTTCTTTTTGTTGATGTGGTGGATGATGTTGATAGATTTTCAAATTGTTGTACCATCCTTGCATCCCTGGGATGAATCCCACTTGATCATGGTGTATGATCCTCTTGATGAATTTTTGAATTCGGTTTGCTAATATTTTGTTGAGTATTTTTGCATCCATGTTCACCAGGGATATTGGTCTGTAATTTTCTTTTTTTGTGGGGTCTTTGCCTAGTTTTGGTATTAGAGTGATGCTGGCTTCATAGAATGAGTTTGGAAGTATTCCCTCCTCTTTTATTTTTTTGAAAACTTTAAGGGGAATGGGTATTATGTCTTATCTATATGCCTGATAAAATTCAGCTGTGAATCCTTCTGGCCCAGGGGTTTTGTTCTTGGGTAGTTTTTTGATTATCGATTCAATTTCATTGCTGGTAATTGGTCTGTTTAGATTTTCTGTTTCTTCCTTGGTCAGTCTTGGAAGGTTATATTTTTCTAGGAAGTTGTCCATTTCTTCTAGGTTTTCCAGCTTGTTAGCATACAGATTTTCATAATATTCTTTAATAATTCTTTGTATTTCTGTGGTGTCCGTCATGAGTTTTCCTTTCTCATTTCTGATTCTGTTTATGTGTGTAGATTCTCTTTTTCTCTTAATAAGGCTAGCTAGGCGTTTATCTATTTTGTTTATTTTTTCAAAGAACCAGCTCTTGGTTTCATTGATTTTTTTCTATTGTTTCATTCTTCTCAATTTTATTTATTTCTTTTATGATCTTTATTATATCCCTCCTTCTGCTGACTTTGGGCCTCATTTGTTCTTCTTTTTCCAGTTTCAATAATTGTGACTTTAGACTATTCATTTGGGATTGTTCTTCTTTCTTTAAATAGGCCTGGATTGCAATATACTTTCCTCTTAGAACTGCCTTCGCTGCATCCCACAGAAGTTGGGGCTTTGTGCTGTTGTTGTCATTTGTCTCCATATATTTCCTTGATCTCTGTTTTAATTTGGTTATTGATCCATTGATTATTTAGGAGCATATTGTTAAACCTCCACCTGTTGTGAGCCTTTTTGTTTTCTTTGTACAATTTATTTCTAGTTTTATACCTTTGTGATCTGAGAAGTTGGTTGGTAGAATTTCAATCTTATTGAATTTACTGAGGTTCTTTTTGTGTGCTAGTATGTGGTCTATTCTGAAAAATGTTCCATGTGCACTTGAGAAGAATGTGTATCCTGCTGCTTTGGGGTGTAGAGTTCTGTAGATGTCTGTTAGGTCCATCTGTTCTAGTGTGTTGTTCAGTGCCTCTGTGTCCTTACTTATTTTCTGTCTTGTTGATCTGTCCTTTGGAGTGACTGGTGTGTTGAAGTCTCCTAAAATGAATGCATTGCTTTCTATTTCCTCCTTTAATTCTGTTAGTATTTGTGTCACATATGTCAATGCTCCTGTGTTGGGTGCATATATATTTATAATGGTTATATCCTCTTGTTGGACTGCTCCCTTTATCATTATGTAATGTCCTTCTTTATCTCTTGTTACTTTCTTTTCAACTCTGAGCTTTTTGTCTTGGTACTTACTACCTATCTCTACATAGCATGCTTATATTACTTCTTTCCCCTTTTTCATTTTTCAGTTTTAAGCATTATCTATTAACTTTTCACTAATAGAAGATAAAAGTTTAACTTTCACAAACACATTCTGACTTCCCTTTCCATCCATCTCCCGCTGTGCATTTCTGAAATAACTTCATTCCATACCCACACTTAATAGTTCAGGTGGCTATAGAATTCCAAATTAGAAAATATTTTCCCTCAGGAATGTTAACAGCATTGCTCTATTCTCTTCTAGTTTACAACATTGTGTCTGAGTAATCTGAAGCCACTATGATTCTTAATCCTTTGTTTTTCTCTCTACAGGGGCTTACAGGACCTCCACTTAGTCACACAGTATTCTGAAAATTCCCCTTCATATGACTTGATATGGGTTTATTTTCATTCATTATGAAAAGCACTCAGTAGGCCCTTTCAATCCTGAAATGTGCTTCAGTTATGGAAATTTTTCTTATTTCTTTGATGATTTTCTCCCTTCTTGTTTGTCCCTTCTTTCTTTCTGTAACACTTATTTTTTTGGATGCTGGACTTCTAAGGCCAATGCTCTTAATTACCTTGCCTTTTCTCTTACTTTACATCTCTTCTTCTTTTATCTTGTCTCTACTTTCTAACAGATAAGCTCAATTTTAGTTTCCAATAAGTTCACTGAGTGTTTCTTCTTTGCTAACATGTTGTTAATTTCCAAGGGCTCTGATTGTGACCTTGCTTTTCTTAAAAGGACGTTCTTCCTGAATGCATTTTCTACTCCTATCTCTCTGAGGATATTTAATACTTTTAAATTTTCATTTCCATGGATTGTCTGTTTCTCTAGGTTGCTTTTTCTCACTTGTTTGTTTTATGTTTGTCTTTCATTTGTTTCTCTGCCATTCATTTTGGGTGTCTGGTCATCCTTGACCTCTCCTCTTCTATTAGGGCAGGACACTAAAAGGTTCATTGGAAATTCTGTATGGGGGGCTTTGTGACTGTAGATCTCACAGTAGTCTGGCTGGGACATTTTTAAGGAAAACACCCATTATCAATATCTTTAGGGTGTTTTTGTTTTGAAAGGCTGATCAGTTCCTCAGAGAAGAATCTTCTTATCACCTGACTAGAGTATAAAACTCTGGCTGTCCCTATTCTAAGAACCAAGTAGAAGATGATGTCTGGGGAGCTCTCCATATTCAGTATAAAACAGGCTTTCACTTAATCTTGCCATGCAAGATGTCCTTTAGCCCAAGACCTCTGTTCTACTCTCCTGAAAGAATATATTTCCACTCTCCTGTCGAAGTTATGGTGGGGGGCAGCATTTATTTATCTGACTCCATGGAATAAAAGAGGAGCCTTTCTAACTACTTCTTAAATGGACTTTCAACCAATCCTCCTGCTGTCAGCCCTGATCCCAACTACACTTTCAGCAGTAGATGCTAATAATGCAGGGGTGGTGGGAGCATAGATTACAAGGATACTTCTAAGGTAGTGCCTATTGGGAAGGGGCTAGCTATTAAATAATAGGACCGATGGATCAAAGAATAGCAAAGGTGTGTTTGAAGAACCTAAGGTTCAAAGGAGGAGGTTAGTTTGTAGTCTAATGAGAAGGCTAACCAGAAGACTATTATCCAGAAGAAAAGAGTTCAAATTTGAAATATTGCACATGATTCAGGACCAAATGACAAGGAGTTTCCAGTTAAAGAAGCCAGAGATGAATCTCTTCAGATACTTCTACCCTCTGGCCACCCAGACACCTAGACATCTTTCCTTAGCTTTCAGATCACATGTAGACTCCCTGAGGATGGTTAAGAATAATCAGAGATTTTAAAAAGAGAAAACAACGTAGAATTCATAAAATGCAAACTCAGTTGATGCTCAGGGCGCAGATTCTGATCTTTCCCCAAGCAGGCTCCAAGCTTCCAGGATTCCATTCCTTAACACTTCCAGCTTCCACACCCTGAGCCTCCCTTATCATCTGCAAGTATCAAAACCATTTCATGGACTGCCCACAATGTGTCCTCTATTGGCTATGACTGCCTACCTTTCTCTAATGGGACAGAAAGCCCTTCCTATTCCACTTAGAGATCAACAGTATAAATGCCAGTTTCCCTGAGAGGGTGGACCCACTGGGGTCGCTAACGTTTGAAAGGAGCATTGGCTTTACATTTGGACCAGCAGGGTTTAAATCCTGGTTTTGCATTTGCCTCTATCTGTGTGACTGTGGCAAATTTCTTAGCTTCTTTCAGCCTCAATTTCTTTTTTTTTTAAGTTTATTTTTATATCATTAATCTACAATTACATGTGTAATATTTTGGTGATTAAACTACCCATTCATCAGGTCCCCCCCACCAACCCCATTACAGTCACTGTCCATCAGCATAGTGAGATGCTATAGAGTCACTACTTGTCCTCTCTGAGTTGTACAGCCCTCCCCATGTGCCCCCCCAACATTACATCTGCTAATCGTAATTCAGCCTCAATTTCTATGCCTGTAAAATGTAAAGACATTCACTTAATAGCACTTTTCTGACGATTACATGTACAATTGAAAAATAACTAATACCATATCTGGCATGCAGTGGACAGTCAACAGTAGTAAAAGTAGTAGTAACTAACAGTGGTAGTAATAGTAACTAATGATGATGTTGCACACACACATGCACACACACACACACACACACACACACACCACCTTTCTGATTCTACTAGCTTCTCTGTATGCTAGATCTTTACCTCTATCTGCCTTAATACATTGTCAGCAAAACAATTGCATGTCCTACGCAGAAGCTACACTCATTCCCTGGTGTAACTATAGGCATGACCTAAATTAACTGCAATTTCTCTAAAAATATTCTTTGGTTTTAAATAAGCATCTTAATTTAATTTTAGTTCACAGAATTGATAAGGTAAATTACTGATCCATTTTCTAGATGTTGAAGTCTCAGAGAATTTTAAAATCGTTGATCAGTAATGCCTACTGGCAAAGTATAGTACGGCGACCTAGCTCTCTTAGACACTGAGAGGGGCACAACTGCTAGGATCAGTGTCCTACACACTGTAAGTAAATTGGACCTCCAAGTATGGAAGAACACATTATTTTCGCAAGAGTAAAGTGAAGAAAACACTAAGAGAAGCAAAGGATGTAATCAAGAAAATTTCTAGAGAGTCCTGACACACTTGCAAAAATACCCAGGGATGTTGTAGAAAAGCAGTTCATGCTAAACTTTTCCCTTAGCAAACATTTCAACTCAATCTATTAGAGATTATTTTCCATTTTTGCAATGGAAATCAATAAGAAAATAGGATCAAAATTTACTCTGCAGTCAACTTACAGCACACATCTCTTTAATTAAGCAAGGGATATGTACGTTTCTCCATGGTAGCTTTAAAACATGTAAAGTCAACTCCATGCCAGTTTGAGATCACAGTTCTAAGAACATATATTGTCCTATACTGCTACACAAGGGGTTGCTGTTCCTTTAAGGTTTTAATTAAAATTTTTCAAACCTATGAAAACTTAAAGAGTAGCACAATGAAATCTATATAGCCTTTACCTAGATTCATTAACCGTTAACATCTTACCACATATAGGCATGTGTTCACACTTGCTCAGTCTCCCCACAACCTCTTTCTGTCTCTATCACTCCACCTCTAAATACATCATCTGGTACCACTTAAATACCAGACATTCTTATATATTGATAACATTATCATACCCAAGAAGTTTACCATTGATAGAACACACTATTATCTAATATATGCATGCTATATTCAAATTTTCCCAATTATCCAAGTAACGTTCCTTATAGTTCTTTGTTTTTTGAATTCATGACAGAGATAAAGCATTTTATTTAATTGTCCTATCTTTTTGGTCTCCTTCAATTTAGAACAGTCACTGTACAAACACACACATACTTTTTTCCTTTCAAAACAGGACAGTTTTAGAGTGTATGATGTTTGATTTGAAGGGTATATTACAATATGAATGCATCTGATTAATTTCTCTATTTTATTCAGGTCAAAGATTTTTGGCAATAATACTACTTGAGAGATGTTGTATCCTTCCAATTTTACTCCATCAAAAGCCATATTTGTCTCATTACTGGTAATGCGAAGTATGATCACTTGATTAAGGGGGTGTCTATTATATTTTTCCATTGTAAAATTACTGTTTCTTTGTAATCAATAAGTAATGTGTGGGATGTTTCTTGAGGATGTGTGAGTATCTGCTTCCCTAGATTGTTCTTATTTAATCACTGCAATTACTGTGACCCCTCCCTAACAGATTTTAGCAGTAATGGGAGGACAGACGCATGGTCTTCATTCACTCCACCATCTCTGTACATCTCATTTGGCACTGGTTAATGATAATGAAGCCTTTGGCACTTTTTTACTATAGATGCACTCACAGGATAGAACTCCATTTAAAAAATGCATTACACCAAAGCACAGTGAAAGCAATTACCAATATCAATTACTCTGGCATCACTTCATCACTGTAGATACTCTTAGATGCGATGCAATGGTGGTTCTGACTATCCTGAAGGGGGAAACTGGTCTGCAAAGGCAGAGACTCAGAAAGCCTCAGTGGCTCCCATGAATTACTCCACACAGTCCAAACACTGTATCCTAGCACTCAAGGCCCTACGGGATCTAGCCACACCTTTCATCCTCCCTTCCATGATTCCCATTCATGTCCCACTGAACCGAGCTTCCTTCTTCTTACGTACGCCCCCATGCTTCTCCTTTGCTTACTGATTCCTTTGTCTTGAATTACAAACCTTACTTAGCTTGGAAACTCAAGGTCAAATTTTTGCTCTTCCACAAGCATTTGTTGAAAAAGTCACCTCTCCCTTGTCTGAGTTCTCTTAATCTGTGACAGTTAGGGCACCGGGCACATGTTATTGGGCTGTGTGTGTCTTATCTCCCCTTAAGGCTGAAATCAGAGCTGTGGTATCTGAGGTACACTGAGCATGTGTTCAGAATATCAACAAAGTTTGAGTACCAATACATTTTTGAAAAAATTTAATATCTAAAAATAAAATTTAAGCCTTTAAGTAGTTATCATGAGAAAAATTAGAACTGGCTGGTGTTCCTCATAAATATTATAATTTCTTTTTGTTTTGAATTCATATTGGAGAGAGGGAAAGGAAGCACTACAATATTTAGGACCTGTATATCTTAATCTAGCCCTGCCTGAAAACTCTGAGAACAGAATTCATGTTATTTCTTCCCTAGCCCGAGGCCTAGCACAACATATGCATGGTAACTGCTCGATAAGTCAGTGCTGGGTAGGCGAGAGAAAACTGGGAGTCACACCAGTTAGTTTTTGCTCCTTTGAAAATGGAATGACTTTCCCCCATTCTGTGACCCCCTCACCCTGAACACATACCAGAAGAGGCCAAGGCTCTCTGTGGCTAACCATGCCAGAGAGCAAAAACTGGCAATGGACCTTTGGCCAGAGGCTTGTATATTTGAATTCAAGACCTTCATTGGCCTGCTGTTAGCACAAAGACTACCCCATCCTCTGAAAAATGGGGCACCCTGTTCATGATGTCATTTGGGGGGCTATCTCCCTTCTTACTATGCTTGGGGCCACCACAGCACCACTCAGAAGGTATAGTCATGTAAGACACAGCCCAGGTGGTCATGCCCTCTGGGAAGCGTCCTGAGGGCAAGGCCTACTAGCACATCCCTCGGGTTCTTAGTTACAGCATCTGAAACCCCCAGACCCCTCACTGTGGCCCTGTGAGTACCAACCAAGTCCCTAGCCTATGCCAGCCGTGGCAA
This sequence comes from Smutsia gigantea, assembly GCA_032199065.1. Classification (NCBI taxonomy): domain Eukaryota; kingdom Metazoa; phylum Chordata; class Mammalia; order Pholidota; family Manidae; genus Smutsia; species Smutsia gigantea. The sequence goes on along the minus strand of JAVSCE010012455.1, from coordinate 296,276 downwards.
GGAAAATTCAACATGAGGGCAGACCCAGCTCAAAGGAGCATTAGAACCACGCACAGAGACAATACTGATCCATCTGAGGCATCCAAGAATAAAAAAGGCAATGTGGGATCAAGGGCTTTGGAAATGTCCACACTGGAAAAATCACCTTTAAGGGCAGGCAGCCTTTTGCCCAGCACTAAAGTGCAAGAAGCACTTTAACATCTATTGTCTAAGTGTGCTCTCCCAGAGGCCCTGTGAGACAGGCAGGTAAGAAGCATTAAATACGAAACAGGGCACTGAAAGCCCCCTGCTCTGTGTCGCTTCTTTGATGAAGTCTCACTAGGTTCTGGGCTCTTGTCAGGTCACTCTGCAAACCTTCTGTGAGTGCGACTAACCGCCAGGCCCTAAATCAGGCAGTGGGGACACAGAAAGTCCCTTCGAGCACTAACTATGTACAAGGTATTCATCCATTCAGTGACGCATCTTCTGGGTCTGACTGCTGGGTTCAGTGCGAGAAATACAGAGTTGGAAGTGCTTGCCCACGGGGAGTACTCTGGCTGTCGTCACACCATCTAGTGGGACCTATTCACCCACCTGTCTATTTTTCTGGGCTGTGATCTTTTTCAAAAAAGGGCACCTCTGTGGCTCCTAGACAAATCTCAGGGCTGAGCACATTGCAACATTACTTTAAGGAGACTTCTGTGACTGTGAGTGATCCCAGAAAAGCTGTCTGTGGCCCCTCCAAGCCCCTCCACAGCCCTATCAGTGAGGATGGCACCCAGACAGCCCAGCTCAGTGCAGTCCCTACAGCCACAGTGACGCTCTTTCCCTCGGGGGCATGTGCAGCCGGCCTCACCTACCTCCGGAGCCCTGCCGCAGGCACAGGGTCAGCCGGGTGATGGGAAGGAGGGATAGGCTACAGCTGAGGGCTTTTCTCCTGGGAATTCTCTAAACAGGCTGCCCTCCTCGTGGACCGAATGAGGTTTCCCACTGGGAATAATGACACTGAAATGTCCAAGGGGCACATTCAGGGACCAGATCCTGAAATCTCAGCCAAGGAATCTGCTAAAGACCGGAAGGACCGACTGTCCAGTCTCACATGGCGGGGGCTCCTCAAAGCCGCCCCTGCCACCAGGCCTTGGTCTCAAACCTTACAAACTGGCCTGTGTAAAGCTCCATCCTGAGGTCACTCAGTCCCCTGCAGCCAGTCCCTGTAGCGGACAGAGCAGAACTCCACACACGGGATCCCCAGAGCAGCCCCCAGCCCCTGTCCTGGGGAGACTTTGCGAAGGTAGTGGTTCTTCTCTTCCTCTAAGTCACACACCCCTTGGAAAATCTGAGAAAAGCGCTGACCATCTTCCCACAAAATGCATAAACACACACACACCCCTACATACTTATACATACACACACATATATATATTCACATACAATACATACATATGTATATGTAGGTTTGCATGTATATACGTATACACACACAGACTTATCCCCATAATTTTTACATATTTACCGCTTCCTTAAAGCCCGTCCATGAAGTCCAGGTTAGGAATCCTTATTTTTAAATCTTCCCAGGAACCCAGCAACCCTGGGTTCTCAGCAACCCCCCTCATCAAAGTCACCAAAGAAGTCAGCTTTTCCATCTGAAACCTCCTGCCTCCGTGGGTCAGGGCTGAGCCCCATCTCCTGGGCAGTAGTAAAGGGTTAATCCAGCCCTAGGTCTGAGTGGCATGTAACCTCACACACAGTGCGGAGGGCTGTCTGCCTGGCGGTCGGGCACTCCCGACCCCGTCTCACAGCTGTCGGGCTCTGCCTGGCCCAGATCGGCCAGCGGTGGGCTGTGCTCCTTTGCGGGAGAAGTTCACGGTGCCTTGTCGTTCACAGGCACTCTCTCTGGGTTTCACTTAGAGATGGAGGCAGAGTCCGAGTACGACTGGATTCCTCATTCCAAGAGCAGACAGGAATTTGAGACAAGAGATGTGGAGTGGGGCTCTGGGTGACGGCACTAGCATGTAAACCCACACAGGTTCCCAAGGGTTCTTCCTGAGCCCAGTGCAGTGACAGCAAATTAGCCACTTCCTCAGGATGCCTCAGCCCAGCTCAGACCTTATCCATAATTTAAGTGACAGGTTCTTCATCCCAATTGGCAGTTTGTGCAGGGACTGTGTCTGGAAGGTGCTGTGGAGGCCCTGAGGTCTGGGCCCATTATGTGCCTTAAGCCAGTGGTATTATCCGTGTGTGGCTACTGGCTACTCTCTTAACACTGTTATCAAAGCAACCAGGACACAGGGAGCTGGCTAGAAAAAGGATGCCTCTCAACAAAGCCCTAGAATGAAGCTAACTCCTCTTCTCAATCAGGTGGACACGTGTGTGTGTGTGTGTGTGTGTGTGTGTGTGTGTGTATGCACGTGTGTTTACTTACCACAGGTATTAAAACAGAAAGGCAAGGAGAGTAAGTATGGATGGGACTTTGTGTAGATTTCCCAGCAGACAGACCCCGGAACAGTAGGCACCCTTGCAGACTAGACCATCAAAAGACCCTGGAGAAGTAAACAGCAGCCTCAGAGGGGAGAAGACTATGCACTTTGGAATCTGCAGACATGTGGACTTGAGTTCAGATCCAGACTCCAGCACCTACTCCCTGGTCAATCTTAGGGGACACACTTTATGGCTCTGATCCTCAGTGTCCTCTTCTGTAATATGGGAATCAGAAGCTCCCTCATAGGGTTAGGAGCAGTGAATGTAAGGACTGAAGAAAAGGAGTTAGCATCATGCATGGCATGTTGCAGAGGGCCAGCACCCCACCGGTTGTTTTCTATCCCTTGATCTCTTCTAAGCAACTCCTGATGGAATCACCTAAGCAAAAAAATCTTACTCTAGCTTTTCAAACTCTCTAGCCACATTCCCTAGCACACAAAGCCGCCTCCCACCTCTGCATCCCCAGGGCACTTTGTCTTCCCTGCCAAGCTTCAAGCTCCTGCTTTTCAAATAATCTAATCTGTTTTGTTCAAGACAAGGGACAGAGGGTCTTAGAGAATGGGAAGTCAGTTTATTTCCTGGGACGTTCACACAGGTCACAGTAAAACAGTTTGTCTCCAGTGACACTTCTAGGACTGCGCACAGGCACGTGATTTATGTTTTGTAGAGTTTTAAAGCTTGTTGCTGTTTTGTTGTAAATGTGTGTCCAGACAGTTATAGGGTCCTGTTTGAGCGATTCTGGTGGGACTTCTAGAAGGAAAGCACCAGGCTTGAGTGGGTCACAGTTGGAAAATGGGGTAAACAGCCAGTGGCCAGTGGACAGCCCAGACCCTGAGCCACAGACACACCGAGAGCTAAGGGGCCACTGGAGTGATGGGGGCCCTCTCCCTCTGAGTTCCTTGTGATTGAAGAGGCAGGGGTCAGAACAGGAAAGGGATTTTCTTTAAAACATCCTCACTTAAAGAGAATCTTGGACCCAAAGCCACCCAGTGGTTCACACCTTACAGATGAGGAAACTGAGGCTCAGCGACATGAAGTTGCTTCTCTAAGGTCATGCAGCAAGTAAGTGTTGGAGCCTGGATTTGAACTAGGGCTAGGCTTCTGGAACTCCGGGGAGCACATCTGCAGTTGCCTGCCCAGGCTGACCCTTCGGGGAAATCGCCTCTGACTCGTGGCCCAAAGTTGCACACATGGCATGGGGTGGCAGATCCTCAGTTCCTTTTGTGGCAGCATCCTGGGCACTGTCTTTGCAGTGACAATGGGTAGCAGGCCTCCCACGCCCAAGGGTCACCAGTCCTGGCATTTCTAGGTATGGATAAGGAGCATGAATCACACAGATAACCTACTCTCTAAATGTAAGGTTTCCCATTTCCCATTGCTTGTCACTAAGTTAGCTATGGCTATGTATCCTCAGAATATGTAACCAGGTCAAGCCACTGGTTCTATGTGTCCCTTCTAGTTTTGCCCTATAAATGGTAAACTTGAGGAAGCTGTCGGAAATTCTAAGACTTCCACCTTGAGCCTGAGTTCTGACCCATCTCTCCCAGCTGCTCCCATCCTGACCATAGTACAGGGACTGGAGGACACAAGGGAGGCTGACAGACTATGACAGCAAGACTGAGTGGCCACAGAGGCAGGAGCACCTGCTACAGCAGGGAGGAGCCCAGAGCCCAAGGGGACCCCAGGGGTGAGAGCAACCCAAAGATCAGATGAGGAGACAAAGGGGGGCTGGTTGTTCATGGAAGAACTAAGACACCAGAAATGCAAAAAGAAGCTTGAACACAGAAAATAATTTAGCCCTGGGGAAAAGCAGATCATCCTAAGGAGAGTGGCTACCATTTACTAAGGGCCTCCTCTACACCAAACACATGCTGTCTAACGAGAGGAATTACAGAGTAGTAAGTGCCGTGTCTAGATCCAGATCCTGGGTTCAAGTTCCTAATCTGCCACTTGCTAGCTGTGGGACTTTGAGCAAGTCACTTCACCATTATGTAGCTCAGGTGTCCCACCTATAAACTAAGAAGAGTAATGGTGCCCCTCCTAGGCTATCACAAGTATGAAATAGGTCATCCTTACAAAATGTTTGGGACAGGGCACAGCACATGAGAAGTACTCAGTGAGTGGGTGTAAGCTGTTACTGTGAATCTTCACAGAAGCCTGAGAGATCAGAGTTAAACTCCCATTTTGCAGACAAATAAACTGGGATTCAGGGAGGTTAGGTTATACCTGAGATCACACCCCTGAAAGTGGCAAAGGCAGATTTGGACCTGAGTCTCTGTCTGCCCCTAAGTTCCCTGCCTCTCAGACTCAGTGAGTAAAGCCAACACAGCCCCTGCTCATTGAGCGGGTTCAAGCTGCAGAGAGACCATCAAACACTTGCACAGACAGTGACAATCTCAGATGACAGCAAGTGCTACTTCGAGAAGTGAAGCAGAGTCAGGGAGCTGGAGAGAGCCAGGGGCTACTGGATAAAAGTGGTCAGGGAAGGCTCTCCAACAAGATGAAACCTGAAGAGGAGGAGGAGAACCACAGGCTACCAAGAAGGAAGAGCATTCCAGCCAGAGAGACAGCAGGTACGGAGACCCCTGGAGCAGGGCGCTCATGCCCTCCCTGCATGATGGAAGCACGGTGAGAGGGCCAGTGGCTGAGGCACAGGGTGAGGGAAGGGTGGGAGCAGAGCCACCTTCCCTCTCCTGGAGAGAAGCACCACTGGCAAGACACCCCAACAGAGCAGAAGGCCCGAAGCTCCTTTCCCAGCCCAGAGCCCTGGTCAGGCATGTTGAAATGGAGATGGGGACACAGAGGGGCTTCTGGGAGGAACAGCACCGGCTGGCAGATGCTTAGAGGCTCAAGAAGCAGGGCCAGAGTCACCAGGGGATGAAGATAGGGCCAGGCCCCTGAAGAGCTGAGCAGGCCAGGGAAGTGTACAGGCAGAAGGGGCTGGGGCCTGAGTCTGGTCAGGGATGGCAGTGAGACGGACCCTCACGACAGCCTCCTTCTAGCCCCCACTCAGCCCAGGGCGGCCCCACAGCTGCTAAATGGACCCGGCTTCAAGGAAGAAAGGGTAGAGCCAGGGAGCCAAGCCGTTCTCTACAACGCAAAACACTGAAAAGCAAACGCCTTATACCCTGAAAAATCAAGCCAAGTTGCTCCCAAGGAGCCCCAGCCCTGGACTGTCAGAGCAAAGGGCTCCTGGACTTAAATTCTTGGTGCTGCACTAGGTGGCCTTAGAAAAGTCAGCTGACCCCTCTGAGTCTCCATTTCCTATCAGTAATAAGGCCCACTCTGCAGTGTTGTGGGGCTGGGCGTGACTGAGCACCCAGGACACACTGGCACACAGTAGGCCCCCAGTAACAGGAGGTGCAGCATACAGGTGTGCTGAAGCCGAGAGACACCCCAAGGCCACGGCTGATGCTGACGGACCAAGCTACAACATGCGGACGAGGTCAGCTCTGTAAAACAGGCCGCATGGAGGTCACTGTGGTCCAGAGGCAACCTTACAGCCCCAGGCAGACTCAAGTGTGGCCTCCAGCCACCTGAACTTATTGGGACTCCTCACACTGTGAGCACAAAAATATCTTTTCATTGCTATGTGAGAATGCATTTCCATATCCTGGAAGAAATAAAAAGGAGGGAAAAGAGGGTGTATAGAAATATATACACCCATATATGCACACATATAGACATATTCTAATTAATTAAAATGAATATCTGTGGTTAATTATCCTCAAATAGCTAATAGAGAGCAGACCCTCACCTACACCTTTGGAATCCCTGGTCTGGGGCTGCACAGATCTGGCCTGTCCTAAACAATACTTAAAAACAATCAGCCTTCCCTTCTTTATCACCATGGGAGAGACTGGCTACCTGCATGAGGTTGGCAGTAACAGAAATCCTGCTGCGACCCTCAGTGCCAGCGCCTATCCCTGACTGAGACACCTAGAGTCCCCTCTTCTCACCTCTTCTGATTCCTGCCTCCAGCCCCTGAGCTTCAAAACCTTCTCAGAAGAAGGCCTGACACTGTTCTAACCAAGGTGAGAACTAGATAACCCTCCAAAATGAGCCGAAGGAAAGCAATCTGCACTTTCCCATTATTACCAGCTTCAGCTAAAGGGGGGATGTAAGGCATCCTGGGAGAAGCAGGCTTCTCCATGCCCAGGGTCTACCCTGGCCTGATAAATGGCTCTGCTCTGAATGCTGTCTCATCCAGCAATCCCCCCAATGTGGCAGAGCCCCAAAGACACCGGCAGAAGGGTGTCCTCCTCAGACACAAAGCCAGGCTATGGAGAACTTTTCAGGAGCCATGGGATGCCGGGTTGACTTTGGGCTTGGCCGCACAAGACCCCACCTATCCCGAAGCTGGGAGCCGTCACACCAACCAGCCAAAAGCCTTTTCTCTGCCTTGAGCCCGATAGAGACACCAACTGCACTTCATGGCTGAAAAAGCCAGTGACGGGAGAAGTAGTGTTTGTTATCTAACTAAATTGTAGAGGAAATGATGCGTGAATGAGAAAATTCTAACACAACTGTGGATCACTTCTGACAGCTTCGATTATGGTTTTGTTTAGCTAAGCACTTGTGCATTCTAATGAGCTCTCTTATGGAATTATTAATTGAATCTGGGATTTCCAGGGCTTTTCCACTGCTCTGAATCCTTCCCAATAGAGACCATGTGTCTTTAGGTATTTTAATCACAAAGGTTGCTTTTCCACTCAAAAATCCTGGGGCTAATGCCTAGAACAAACTAGATCCCAGCATCTAAACCAAAACAGGGAGAGTAGCTCTTGGTCTTCCCACAAAGTTGAAGCTACAGAGTAGCAACTTTCTAAAGACAGGAGGGACATAGAATAAGATGGATTTAGGGGCATGGGGTCTGTGGCTTTTCATTAGGAAAGGGTTCCTGTTGAGAAATGAATCAAAACAAGTAGATCAATGGCCCAGCAGCCAAGCATAGTCATTTGGGACGGCTCAGGCTTCCACTGGAGGGGCAAAGGGGACTCTTCCAGGCCAGGAACCCACTCCTGCTTCTCGCAAAGGGCCATACGGGCCGAGTCTGATCCATGTCTTCTTTTCACTCCGCATCTTCTCCTAGGGGGATCTCTCATTTGTCCTACCACCACCACCACCACATTCCGTGCACTTCCATTTCCGTGTGGCTCAGCGCCACCCTTCCCTGTCCATAGGAGAAACCATAGTAAGGAGAGGTGGTAACTCACCCACCAAGGAGCAGTCAGGAGAATCTGGAGGCCCCGGCTCCGCAGAACCACTGCAGCCTGAGAACCCACTCAGCCCTGCTCCCCCACCTAGAGGCACACAGAGCTTGTGGGTGAGGATGGGCCCTGAGCACTGTGCAAGTGGAGGCAGCTACCCTCAGTGCCTGCCAGGCGTGAGCTTTTATACCCAAGGAATGAGCCTGGGGCAGGTCTGCTGGCCAAGTACCTACAGGGGCTACCAAAGGGCATCAAGGCCTGGGAAGAGCACACCACACTGGCCTGTGCTTCCTCCCCCACGGTGGCCCCTGGATTGAGCCCCTGAACCAGCGTTCCCGGGGCCTTTTTAACCAACACTCCTGCAGCTCTAGGCTCTGTTTGTCCGGGCTCAGAGGGAGAACTCTGAGGGCACACAGCCCTGGACGAGGGAAGGAAGCGGGATGGGGCAAAGGGGACGCTGAGCTGCAGGGCAGTCCCAGCAGAAGCCTGAGCTGACTGAGGGGAGTTTTAAAGGTGGGGTGACCTCACAGAGCGGCCATGAGTCGGGGTGAAGGCACCCCATATCGGCAGTCATGTCATAGAACAGCCCAGGGAGGGGCTGTGCCTGGGCCATGGCAGCCCGCTCAGTGAGAGCACCCCCTGACAGCTCCCAGCACCAGAGGAAAGCAGGTCCTGGAGGGGGACTGGGGAAGCACCCCACAGCACCCATCACGGAGGAGCTCAGAGACTGGCTGCCCGTCCACAGCCGGCAGGGAAGGCTCCTCCATGCCCTTGCATCCTCACCGCCTGGCTGTGTCGTCCAGGATGCAACTCTGGGGACTTTAGGAATCCCGAATTCCCTTACCCTAAACACAAGGCCCACTCTCTCCGGGATCTCTTTGGTGCCCCATAATGGCCCTCTCATGGGCTGACACCCCAACTCCTGAGCTAGAAGCTCTCTAAGGTGTAACACACTAGCAAACATTAAAAAATTCCAAATTGGAGAGAAAGTCTGTCCTGAGCTATGACAACTTTCAGGTCCAGTGGCACCTGCTGGCCTCCTCAGCCACCCTCTGGATACTGGCTGGACTCGCTCCTCACACCCTGGCTCTTTGAGGTCCACATCCATGGCTCCCTCAGTCCCTTCTGACTGACTGATTCTCCACGCCTCACAAAGAAGGCAAAAGGGATGCTCCAAGAGGCCAAGGGGAGTTCTGATTGCATCAAAGAACAAATGCCAGACAGGACAGATACTTTCGTGAGCTTCTACTTTACGCTGAACTGTCCAGGCCTCATTCACAATGAGAAAATGCCTGAGAAGGCTCCTGTGGACAGAATCCAAAGATTTCCTCAAAGCCATTTTCATCCTAAGCATAATTTACACAAGAATTGCAGTGGCTTCTGACAGCTGCTTAAGGGAAGGGAACTAAGTGGCTCAGACAAGCCCTTTGGGAGGACCAACCAGCGCCTCCTCAACCAGGGAAGCCCAGACACGTCCCCCTGGGGTCCCAAGGCACCCAGTTCCACCTAGGCAGTTGCACCTGCTTCGGCAGTACTGATTTCCCTACTGGGACTTCTCTGCCATAGCCCCCATTGCAGGGATCCAAGGACCAGCTGATCCGAGAGCCCACCATCGAGAACACTTTCCCGCGGTCCCAGAGAAAGCAAGAACATAAAAGCAGGGATACAGGCGGTTCAAAAGTAGGGGAAACCCTAGAGCCCCGTCAGCCACCCCTGCGGACAGACGGCTGTCCAGCACCTGACATGAGAAGGAAAGCCCCAGGCCTCCTGTCTCACAAGAATCCTCCCTCTGAGGTGCTCCTGTCCCACTGCAGCTTGTCCCCATCCCAGAGAATAATCACCGGGTAAGACACACATCCATCACTGCCCTGCAAACTCCATGCTACACGTCCAAGAGATGGCTGCCCATCCCTGAAGCCCTCACAGGCGACTTGAGTCCCCACCATTCTTTCAATACTGTTTCCTGTGGCCAGCATACACAGATGAGGACAGGGTGGAGCCAGCCTTAATGGTCTTTCCACCAGAGGGCAATAGGGATGGCAGCTTCCCCTGATTTTCTGCAGTCGCTTTTGACCCAAAGTCCAGCACGCAGCACAGACAACAGCACGCCCACAGAAATGTGCGACCCTGTCCCAGCTCCCCACCACTGCTGGGCTCAAGAAGCAAACAGAAGAGCTCCTGACTGGTCCATACTGCATGCTAAGCTCCTTGGGACCACAGGAAAGCTCAGAGCCTGCTAGAATCCTGATGCAAGCCACTACGCCTGCACTTTACCCAGATGTTGAAAAACAAAGACAAAACAGACAGTCCTCTACATTCATGGAAGCCTGTCTCAGGGTGCTGCCTCCTCGTCTGCTGACACGGGGCCCCTGGCACACAGCAAGCAGCACACAACCTGCCTGCTGTGCTGAGGGCCCTGGAGGCACACGAGCCACGTGGGTGGCATGGCTTAGATTCATTTCCTACCCAAAGCTGGGTTGACATTCACCCCACGCTCATGCTGGAATTGCAGGGGAGCTATCAGATCCTAACTTCCTTGTTAGGCAGACAAGATTAAAGTAGGAGACAGAGCTCAGGGCCACCCACCAACAGCCCAGACAGAGGCTCTGTACACACTGCTTGCCACGAGAGTAGCAGTTTGTCCGCTCTTTCTTACACAAGCCCTCTCATCACAGCCACAAGGCAAGTTCCATGAGTGAAGGTCCACAAGCACTACTTCCGGAGCCACGGGGTCTGCCTTCTGGATTCCGTGTTGCCACCAGCATACTTGAGGAACTTGTGAAAGGCAGTTACCTTCCCGTGAATGACAATGATCTTAAGAGCTCCTAGTCCCCCTTCCTGTGTATACATCCTTTATGCAAAACCCTATGAGGCACGTCTTATTATCAACCCTATTTTATAGATGAGGAAACTGAAGCTCATAGAATTTAAGTAAGTTGCCCCAAGTACAGAGGTAGTGGGACACTGGAGGTCTCCAAACCAAGCAATCTGGTTTCAGGCTAACGCCCTTATACAATGCCTTCCTGGGGAAGCTGGATGGCTGTAAGCAGGAGGCATGGCTGTAAGCAATGATAGCACTGGCTGATACAAGCAGAAAAGGAATTAATGAAGAGGACATTGGGCAGCTCATGGAACTGCCAGGAGAGCTAGAGAACCAGGCCCCTGGTTATGTCACTAAGCACATCACCCCAAGTCTTGCGATAGGAGAGGACCACCTCCCAGCATTGCCCATCACTGGGGACATCGGGCAGCACCACCCACAGCACCCACCAGGCCCCAAGAACCTGGTGCTCCTTGCACTCCAGCCAGCACTAGTTAGGCACCAGCTCCCGACTCAAAGCCTAAGGCTTTGAGTCATATCTGATTGATGTAGGCCAAGCCGGGGACCTGCATTTAAACAAGGAAGGCCAGGAAATCACTTCTCCAGCAGAAGACAGTTCCAGCTGGTCTCTGCACCCACCAAGACTCAAAAATAGGGAATTCCCCAAACATAAGAAGTGGTTTCAGATGCTGGGTGGTCCAAAATGACCAAATATTCAACAAATGAGGAAACGGGACTAAGAATTCTTTAAGGTTCTTTTCAGCAGCATGAGCCCATTGAATTTCACAGGCACATTGTGTGGAGTGCATTATAATTCCCATCTACTAGCTCCATCCTCTCCATGAAAACACTAGGTGCAGTCATTCACTGCCAGTGCCTTGCAATGCCCCCTCCATCCAGTGGGAGAGTACTTACAGTAACACTGGGCTTGAGCACATAACGGGCTTTGGCCAGCAGGATATTATATGAACTATATCCTAGCAGGAGCTGTGGGAGGCATTACATAGAAGACTCTTTGGGTTTTTTCTCTTCCAGGACAACAGCAAGTCCCATGCCTGGGAATGGGTTGCAGAGCTCCAGCAACCACACCAACTCACACATTAATATGAGCAAGAAATAAATGCTTGGTGCTCCAAGTCCCCATGATTTGGAAGGCTGGGGTTGTTTGTTACAACAAAACTGTTCGATACATGTATATTGGGAATCACTCCACACCACTGCCTACTAAAAAGAAAGCATAAATAGGTAGGACCCACCCTCTGCCTTCATGACACTTATCTGCAACACTCTTGGGTTATACCTGGCACAGAGGGTGGACATATGTCAAGGGATAAACACAAGCCCAAGGGAGCACTATGAAAGGAGACAGAGATGCCGCCTAGGGCTTTTAGGAAGGGTTCCCAGAGAATGTGAAACTTGAACTGGATCTTGAGGGTTCAGGCCAGTGTTATCACAGATGACTGAAGAGGAGAGAGGAGGAAATTCTATGCAGAGGAAACAATATGCAAAAGCAGGGATACAAAAGAAAAAAAAACAAGAATATATTCTGGTGTGGCTGGAGGACAGGCAAGTGAGGAGGGTGGTGGGAAAACGGCCAAATGCAGAAGCAGATTTCAAGTCGCCCAGGATGCAATGCCAACAGGTTTCAATCTCATACTCAACACAGTGGGAATGACCAAAAGCTCCCAGCAGATCTGTATTTTAGAAGTATCACCCTAGAAGGGGTAGAGTGGAGGATGAGTGGGAAGCAAAGAACACAGTGATTAAGATGACTGTTAGATAAGAACCAGTGCCAGATAATAAGGTCCTGAATGGAAACACTGATAATGAGAACAGAAAAGCTCACAAAACATTTCAGAGATGAAATCAGTAAGAGTTGGTTAGATGAGCAAGGGGACAGGAAAGAATGAGAGACGGCACAGAATGTTATGGCATAGATTTAATCACTAAATGATAGTGAATCTTTTTTCCTTTTTTTTAATAATTTATTTGGGTATCATTAATCTACAATTACATGTGCAATATTATGATTATTAAACTACCCCCTTCATCAGGTCCCGCCCCCACCAACCCCATTACAGTCACTGTCCATCAGTGTAGTGAGATGCTATAAAATCACTGTTTGTCTTCTCTGACTGGTACACCCTCCCTGTGGCCCCCCATATTACATCTGCTAATGGTACTGCCCCTTTTTCCCCCTTGTACCTCCCTTCCCACCCATCCTCCTCAGTTCCTTTCCCTTTGGTTAACTATTAGTCCATTCTTGGGTTCGGTAAGTCTGCTGCTGTTTTGTTCCTTCAGTTTTTTTCTTTGTTCTTATGCTCCACATGAGTGAGATCATTTGATATTTGTCTTTTTCCGCTTGGCTTATTTCACTGAGCATAATACCCTCTAGCTCCATCCATGTTGTTGCAAATGGTAGGATTTGTTTTCTTCTTATGGCTGAATAATATTCCATTGTGTATATGTACCACATCTTCTTTATCCATTCATCTACTGATGGACACCTAGGTTGCTTCCATTTCTTGGCTATTGTAAATAGTGCTGCAATAAACATAGGGGTGCATCTGTCTTTTTCAAATCGGGCTGCTGCAGTCTTAGGGTAAATTCCTAGGAGTGGGATTCCTGGGTCAAATGGTATTTCTATTTTGAGTTTTTTGAGGAACCTCTATCCTGCTTTCCACGATGGTTGAACTAATTTGCATTCCCACCAGCAGTGTAAGAGGTTTCCCTTTTCTCCACATCCTCGCCAACATTTGTTATTGTTTGTCTTTTGGATGTTGGCCATCCTCACTGGTGTGAGGTGATATCTCATTGTGGTTTTAATCTGCATTTCTCTGATGATTAGCGATGTGGAGCATCTTTTCATGTGCCTGTTGGCCATCTGAATTTCTTCTTTGGAGAAGTGTCTATTCATGTCCTCTGCCCATTTCTTAATTTGATTATTTGCTCTTTGTTTGCTGAGGTGCATGAGTTCTTTATGTATTTTGGATGTCAACCTCTTATCAGATGCGTCATTTATGAATATATTCTCCCAAACTGTAGGACGTCTTTTTGTTCTATGGATGGTGTCCTTTACTGTACAGAAGCTTTTCAGCTTGATATAGTCCCACTTGTTCATTTTTGCTTTTGTTTCCCTTGCCCGGGGAGATATGTTCATGAAGAAGTCGCTCATGTTTATGTCCAAGAGATTTTTGCCCATGTTTTTTTCTAAGACTTTTACGGTTTCATGACTTACATTCAGGTCTTTGATCCATTTTGAGTTTACTTTTGGGTATGGGGTTAGACAGTAGCCCAGTTTCATTCTCTTACATGTAGCTGTCCAGTTTTGCCAACACCAGCTGCTGAAGAGGCTGTCATCTTCCCATTGTATATCTAAGGCTCCTTTATCCAATATTAATTGACTGTATATGTTTCGGTTAATGTTTGGATTTTTCTATTCTGTTCCACTGGTCTGTGGGTCTGCTCTTGTGCAAATACCAAATTGTCTTGATTACTGTGGCTTTGGCTTTGTAGTAGAGCTTGAAGTCAGGCAGTGTAATTTCCCCTGTTTTATTCCTCCTTCTCAGGATTGCTTTGGCTATTCGGGGTCTTTTGTGGTTCTATATGAATTTTAGAATTATTTGTTCCAGTTCATTGAAGAAAGCTGTTGGTATTTTGATAGGGATTGCATTGAATCTGTAGATTGCTTTAGGTAGTATAGCCATTTTGACAATATTTATTCTTCCTAGCCAAGAGCATGGGGTGAATTTCCATTTGTTAGTGTCCTCTTTAATTTCTCTTAGGAGTGTCTTGTAGTTTTCAGGGTATAGGTCTTTCACTTCCTTCGTTAGGTTTATTCCTAGGTGTTTTATTCTTTTTGATGCGATTGTGAATGGAATTGTTTTCATGATTTCTCTTTCTGTTAGTTCATCATTAGTGTATAGGAAAGCAACAGATTTCTGTGTGTTAATTTTGTATCCTGCAACTTTGCTGAATTCAGATATTAGTTCTAGTAGTTTTGGAGTGGAGTCTTTAGGGTTTTTTATGTACAATATCATGTCATCTGCAAATAGTGACAATTTGACTTCTTCTTTACCAATCTGGATGCCTTGTATTTCTTTGTTTTGTCTGATTGCCATGGCTTGGACATCCAGTACTATGTTGAATAACAGTGGAGAGAGTGGGCGTCCCTGTCTTGTTCCCAATCTTAGATGAAAAGCTTTCAGCTTCTCACTGTTAAGTATGATGTTAGCTGTGGGTTTGTCATATATGGCCTTTATGATGTTGAGGTCCCATTTTGTTGAGAGTTTTAATCATGAATGGATGCTGAATTTTGTCAAATGCTTTTTCAGCATCTATGGAGATGATCATGTGGTTTTTGTCCTTCTTTTTGTTGATGTGGTGGATGATGTTGATGGATTTTCAAATGTTGTACCATCCTTGCATCCCTGGGATGAATGCCACTTGATCATGGTGTATGATTCTCTTGATGTATTTTTGAATTTGGTCTGCTAATATTTTGTTCAGTATTTTTGCATCTACGTTCATCAGGGATATTGGTCTGTAATTTTCTTTTTTGGTGAGGTCTTTGCCAGGTTTTGGTATTAGAATGATGCTGGCTTCATAGAATGAGTTTGGAAGTATTCTCTCCTCTTCTATTTTTTGGAAAAGTTTAAGGAGAATGGGTGTGATTTCCTCTCTATATGTCTGGTAGAATTCAGAGGTGAATCCATCTGGCAGGGGTTTTTGTTCTTGGGTAGTTTTTCGATTACCGATTCAATTTCGTTGCTGGTGATTGGCCTGTTTAGTTTTTCTGTTTCTTGCTTGGTCAGTCTTGGAAGGCTGTATTTTTCTAAGAAGTTGTCCATTTCTTCTAGGTTTTCCAGCTTGTTAGCATATAGATTCTCATAATATTCTCTTATAATTCTTTGTATTTCTGTGGGGTCCGTCGTTATTTTTCCTTTCTCATTTCTGATTCTGTTTATGTGTGTAGATTCTCTTTTTCTCTTAATGAGTCTGGCTAGGGGTTTATCTATTTTGTTTATTTTTTCAAAGAACCAGCTCTTGGTTTCATTGATTTTTTCTATTGTTTTATTCTTCTCAATTTTATTTATTTCTTCTGTGATCTTTATTATGTCCCTCCTCCTGGTGACTTTGGGCCTCATTTGTTCTTCTTTTTCCAATTTCAGTAATTGTGTCTTTAGACTATTCATTTGGGAATGTTCTTCCTTCTTTAAATAGGCCTGGATTGCAATATACTTTCCTCTTAGAACTGCCTTTGCTGCGTCCCACAGAAGTTGTAGCTTTGTGTTGTTGTTATCATTAGTCTCCATATATTCTTTGATTCCTGTTTTGATTTGTTCTTTAACCCATTGATTGATTAGGAGACTGTTGTTAAGTCTCCATGTATTTGTGAGCCTTTTTGTTTTCTTTCTAAAATTTATCTCTAGTTTTATACCTTTGTGATCTGAAAAGTTGGTTGATAGAATTTCAATATTTTTGAAATTACTGAGGTTGTTTTTGTGGCCTAGTATGCGGTCTATTCTGGAAAATGTTCCATGTGCACTTGAGAAGAATGTGTATCCTGCTGCTTTTCGGTGTAGAGTTCTGTAGATGTCTGTTAGGTCCATCTGTTCTAGTGTGTTGTTCAGTGCCTCTGTGTCTTTACTTATTTTCTGTCTGGTTGATCTCTCCTTTGGAGTGAGTGGTGTGCCAGCGCTCCTGTGTTGGGTGCATATATATTTTAAATGGTTATATCCTCTTGTTGGACTGGCCCCTTTATCATTACGTAATGTCCTTCTTTATCTCTTGCTACTTTCTTCGTTTTGAAGTCTACTTTCTCTGATACAAGTACTGCAACACCTGCTTTTTTCTCTTTGTTGTTTGCATAAAATATCTTTTTCCATCCCTTCACCTTTAGTCTGTGTATATCTTTGGGTTTGAGGTGAGTCTCCTGTAAGCAGCATATAGATGGGTCTTGCTTTTTTATCCATTCAGTAACTCTGTGTCTTTTGATTGGTGCATTCAGTCCATTTACATTTAGGGTGATTATTGATAGATATGTACTTATTGCCGTTGCTGGCTTTAGATTCGTGGTTACCAAAGGTTCAAGGGTAGCTTCTCTACTATCTAACAGTCTAATTTACCTTTCTTGTTAAGTTATTGTACACACAGTCTGATGATTCTTTATTTCTTTCCCTTATTATTCTTCCTCCTCCATTCTCTATATACTAGGTGTTTTATTCTTTGCCTTTAGTTAGTATTTGGATGGTCTGCTTTCTTTGGTATGATTTTGTTTTCTCTGGTCACCTCTTTTTAGCCTTAGGAGTGCTTCCATGCAGAGCAGTCCCTTTTAAGATATCCTGAAGAGGTGGTTTATGGGAGCCAAATTCCCTCAGCTTTCGCTTGTCTGGAAATTGTTTAATCCTTCCCTCAAATTTAAATGAGAATCGTGCTGGATACAATATTCTTGGTTCAAGGCCCTTCTGTTTCATTACGTTAAATATATCATGCCATTGTCTTCTGGCCTGTAAGGTTTCTGTTGAGAAGTCTGATGATAGTCTGATGGGTTTTCCTTTGTAGGTGATCTTTTTTCTCTCTCTAGCTGCCTTTAATACCCTGTCTTTATCTTTGATCTTTGCCATCTTAATTATTATGTGTCTTGGTGTTGTCTTCCTTGGGTCCCTTGTGTTGGGAGATCTGTGGGCTTCTGTGGACTGCGAGACTATTTCCTTCCCCAGCGAGGGAAAGTTTTCAGCAATTATTTCTTCAAAGACACTTTCTATCCCTTTTTCTCTCTCTTCTTCCTCTGGTACTCCTATAATGCGAATATGGTTCCGTTTGGATTGGTCACACAGTTCTCTTAATATTCTTTCATTCCTAGAAATCCTTTTATCGCTCTCTGCCTCAGCTTTTCTGTATTCCTGTTCTCTGATTTCTATGCCATTAACAGTCTCTTGCATCTCGTCCAGTGTGCTGCTAAGCTCGTCAATTGCTTGACTCATTTCTGCATTGTCTTCCCTCACTTCCCTCACTTCCTCCCTCAGCTCTTGCATATTTCTCTGTAGATCCATCAGTATGGTTATGACTTTTATTCTGAATTCTTTTTCAGAAAGATTGTGCATTTCCATCCCATCACACTCCCTCTCTGGTGTTGTCTGGGTCTGGGTAAGCTTTGTTTGTACCATATTCCTCTGTCTTTTCATGGCGATAGAAGTGGTCACTGGTAGGTGCCACATATGTCATCCAGGCTCTGTAAGACTTTTAAAAAGAAAAAAAAAGAGAAAACAAAGGGGAAAAGAAAGAAAAGAGAAAAGAAGAAAAAAAAGAAAAAGAAAAGAAAGAAAAGAAAAAAAAACACCTGCCAGGAGTAGATTCTGTGAGGATGCTGTAGGTGGCGCTGCTGCTCCACTATTCCACAGCCACGGTTGCGGTGCTCCGCAGGCCCCTTTGTAGCTCTGGCCGGAGTGGGAACGAATGGGAGGCTGCTGATCTCTGTGGGAAGTCTCAGTGCAGCTACTTTTTCTCAGTTGCCATCCAAGGGGTCCGAAATTCCCCAGGACTCCCAGCCTGCTGGGCTGAGTGTTCTCGGACAATCCTGCTCCTCCACTGGGCCCCTGTCTCTTTAAGACCGCTAAAAAGGCACACGGTTTTCTTTTGTCCTGGGGAGCCAGCTGAGAGGACCCGGGTGCATTCCCGGCTCCGATCCTGCACCTCTCACTCTCCAATCTCCGATACACCATGTGATGTGTGTCAGTGCTCCTGGCGCAGATCACCAGGGCTGGTTATTTCGCAGGCCTGTTCTTCCACTCCCTCCCGCTCTGAATCCTCTCCTTCTGCCGGTGCACTGGGGTGGGGGAGTGCACTGGTCCCGCCAGGTCACGGTTCCGTATCTTACCCACTTCACAGGGTGCCAAGTACTCTCAGGTGTAGCTGCAGGCTGGGTGCCATCCTATATCATATGGTCTCTCTTTTAGGAATAGTTGTATTTGTTGTATTTTCATAAATATATATGGTTTTGGGAGGAGATTTCCACCACTCTGCTCATGCCGCCATCTTCCCAGAAGTCCCGATAGTGAATTTTTTATGGTTATGTGGGAGTAGAAAGGGAAAAGGTTGGGTGAAGCTGGTGATTCGGTGTTCAACACACCACATTTGAGCTGTCTCTGGGACGAACCCATGAAGGTCCCGGGTGGTAGTCGGAAGAAATTCCTACGTGCCTGAAGCAGGGCTTGGCGAAAACTCCAGAGACAGTGTTGACATTTGCATTAAGACCACTAGGCATTCACATAAAGTTACAGGATGTTGGAAAGAAGAGAATGATGGTATTCTCAACAGAGGAGCAAGTATTATAAAGTCAGAAAGGCAAGGTGTCATCATGGAAGATCAAGCAACTGAAGATGGCTGAGGGAAGAGAAGTCGATATGTGGTGTCTTCCCTATGTGACATTTCCCCACAATCCATGGCACTGCTCATAGGTTGATCATTTCTACGGGTGAGGGAATGTTTCTGTGACAGTGACATAGTATGGCTTTCTGAATAAATTTGCAGACTTTTAAAAGTGAATTCCTGGCGTCCTTGATGTTCCTTTATAAACTCAACTGTAGGTCCATTTCTGGCATTTAAGGGTACTTCTTTCTCTTGCCCCTCTGCTATGAAAACCAGAATATGTCTAGTTATTCACAGAAGTAATAAATGCCATATCATTCTTCCTTATGAAAATATAGTGTATTTGTTAGGATAGACTGGTTAGGCTGCAATAACACCCAAAATATCAGTGGCTTATACAACAACAAAAGTGCATTTCCCACTCATGCTACATAGCCACCAAGAGTCAACCAGGAGCCCTGCTCCTGTGTCATCACTGTCTCCTCATCCTGGGATCCAGACTGATCGAGAACCTGAACCATGGACTCTTGTGTCTGTGGCAGAGAGGAAAGAGAACGAGGTGAAGCACACACTGACTCTTCAGTGACACATGTCACTTCTGCTCACATATCCTTGAGCTAAATAAGTTATATGGCCAAGCCTGGCATCCAGGCGCAGTGGGGAAATATAACCGTCCCAGAGGAGTGTACCCGGTCTCACTGGGCAGCAGCAGAGTCTATGACATACCACACGCTAAGCGGGCAAGCTTCTTCAACATCTGTGGTAGTGTTTTACCTGGAGTATGGCAGTTGTCATTCAATGTGGACACCTCTTCCAGGAAGGGGTTCAACACAGGGATTATATTTTCCCACTTCGAAATGCATCTCTTCAAGCCTTGGCACCAGATGGCCAGTGACCTTAACATTCCCAGTCAAGAAACATTTCAAGTTTCTCTACATTGTGATCTTTGCAGATGTCCTAATTACCTTGGAGGTGCCCCCCCAACCCTGGACTAATGATGGAGCCAAGAATCATCCGCCTCTTCTTCTACTATGGCTTCTGTCTGCATAAAGAAGAGGCAAACTGGCACAGAGCCTGTATTGTATTATCTGAGGCATTTTTATATCAAATGTCACCCAGTGGTCTGCTACTGGGCTGGGGGGGTTTCTTGTTATGCCTACAGATAATTTGTTTGCCTTTCAAGTCTCCAGCTTGAGGCAGTCAACTCCTTCCAGTA
The DNA here is from genome assembly GCA_032199065.1 of Smutsia gigantea. Taxonomy (NCBI): domain Eukaryota; kingdom Metazoa; phylum Chordata; class Mammalia; order Pholidota; family Manidae; genus Smutsia; species Smutsia gigantea. Next base: position 276,202 of record JAVSCE010012455.1, on the reverse strand, counting down.
CAGAACAGAGACAATAATTATTATTCCTATGTGGCTCTACAATTAACAGATTTTTCCTAAGTAAATGTCCATGAGAACTTCATTTAACAGAACCATAAACTGATGCCACAAAGCACTAACTCCATCACCACGGTTCACCAAGGAGAGGTTCCAGGGCCTGAGCAGTAGCTTATGAAATATTTTAACTCCTATATTTATATATATATGTATTTATTTTTACACTTAAGTCTAAAGATATTTATAAAACCAGATTTCACTTTCTCTGTTCTATTTTCCCAAACAGAGCTTTCTGGGAAGAACAAATCCCTGCCCCCAGCCTTCCATGAGCCCATGAAGCCAGGCATCCGCGATGGGCTGTTTCCTATTTCCTGCCTGATGAACATCAATTATTCTCTATTTGCTTTAACTGAGGGTGGTGAGAGCCAGGCACTCTGGCTGAAGACAGCCAGCCGTCCCTGTTACTGCCACTGCCTGAACCACCGACAGAGGCTTAGTATTTCCTGGGCACTTCCTATATGCCACACACCAGATAAAGCACTTTGCATGGTTGTCTCATTTAATCCTCGCCACAACCCTGTCAGGTAGGTCCTGTGATTTCCCCATTTTACAGAGGAGGGATCGGAGATTTAGAGAAGGTGAAGGAAAGACTATAGAGAAAAGGTGGCATAGGAATCCCATCTTAGAGGGTAATGAGGAACTAGCCAGGAGTTTAAGGAGAAGGCCACCCAACCAAGCTGAGCAGCATGGGCAGAAACATGGCAGTGCAGTATACTGTATGACTGGGGAAGAGTGCAGGCCAGGATGCTGGAGCACACGGTACATAGGGAGAATTGCCTAAAAATAAAGGGGAGGCTAGCCAGGGCCAAACTGTGAAGGGACTCAATGTTATGCTGAAGGGAATGGGTCTCTGACGTCAGGGGCAAGTTAAAAAGGAGGGAAGTGGGCTGGTGTAAACAAGGAAAGGGGAGGACTGTGGTAAACTGGAAGGCACACTCCCTTCGGATGTGAAGGCATTCAAATTCTTTTTGTGTGGGCTCAATCTGGCCCTTGAGGCATCAGCTTGTAAACTCTCCTGGTAGTGAGAAACTGATAGGGAATTTATTAGGGAATGACATGCCAGATCTCTTATTCTGGAGGAGCTCCTTCTGATGAGAGTGTGGATGACAGGCTCTGCAGGACAAGACAAAGGACAAGAAATCCACTGGGGAGGAAAATACAGGAAAGCAGCAAGAGATGCTGGAACCTGGGACCTGGGTGATGGCAATGGGTAGAAAAAGTAATGGATCTGAATAAGAAATACTAATGAGGAAGAAACTGGCAGGACTTGAATGCAAACAAATGTGGGGGGAGGAAGCATATAGAGGTGTCAAAGATAATGCTCAGGTTTCTGGTGCAGACCATGCGGCAAAGACTGTTGATAAACCCAGGCAGTGGGGGAGCAAAAGAGAGGAAGTCATTTCAGACAAGCTGATGGAGAAAGTTGAGATATTTCTGCCACCACGAGAGGCCCACACGGTTGGAATTGGTCTTGGCGAAGACTCCTTGCTATCCCCATGGCTAGATGGCTGATGGTCCCACCCAAGCTATACTTTTCTGCCATGGCAGAGGACAGCCTCTGCCATATTACCAAAAGCTCCAGGCGGTCTTAAGACTGGTGCCTGCTCCCAGGCTGCCCCAGAACCTCTACTGAAGCATGAGGTCATCAGATACCAGGTGTGATGGTGAATTTTATGTGTGAATTGGACTAGGCCATGAGGTGCCCAGATAATTCATCAAGCATTATTCTGGGTGTGTCTGTGAGGGTGGTTTTGAATGAGATGAACACCTGAATCAGTAGACTGCGTGAAGCGGATCACCCTTCCCAATGTGGGTGGCCCTCATTCAATCTGCTGAAGGCCTGAATAGGACAAAATGGTTGACCTTCCCGCAGATTATAGGGAACTCCTCCTGCTTAACCAAGCTGGGATGTCAGTCTTATCCTGCCTTCAAACTGGAACTGAAACCCGGACTCAGCTGGGGTCTCAAGCCTGCCCGTTTTTGGACTGGAACTACACCGTCAGCTCTCCTGGATCTCCAGCTTGCAGACTGTGGATCTTGGGACTTCTCAGATAATCATGTGAGCTGATTGCTTATCATAAATCTTTACATACATACATATATATATGTATGTATATATACACACACACACACACACACATATATATGTGTGTATATACATATACATTTATACACACATTTTGTTGGTTCTGTTTCTCTGGAGAACCTACCCTAATAAATCAGGTCAAGAAGGAATCAGACCAGCATCCTGTCCCCTTGTCATCAGAGCTGGCTTGGCCAGCCAAGGCTGAACTGACAGACTCCTGTGTCTCAGTGAGACCAGTTCTCTCCTGTAGGTGGAAGGGGCCCCTTGGCCAGGAGAATGTAAAACAACGACAGGAGGAGGGAGTTCCCCATTTACTGAGCTCCTCTGTAAGCCACTCACACTGCTTTTCATAGCTAATTTATTTAAAACTCACAACAGGCCCAACATGTAGGCGTAAATATCCTCACTTCACAGACAGAAAAACTGAGGCCTGGAGCTTTGACCGAGGTCCCACAGCTAGCCCAGGTGAAAATGTAATCATTCCCACTGCAGAGCCTGAGTCTTAGCACCGCCTCCACTGCCTCCCTGGCTAAGTGTCTCCTCTAAGGACAGAAGAACTGCCCCCAGTGGAGAGAAGATGTATTTGATCACATCAGGGTGTGCATTCCGGGCTCAAGGCCCACAGGTGCTGGCCCTTCGGGGAAAGTAAGCGGCAGGGCGTGGGCTCCTTGAAGGATACAACATGACATGCAGAAGACAGACCCAGCCCAGGCACTACCGAGTCACTCCACCTGGGGCTCCTCGGGGAACTGGCTGCTCTGCAAGGGGCCAAGGCCTGCCTTTGCTCTCAGTAGCTCTGTGGTCCTGGGGACCCTGGCACCAGGATGTGTGCCTCCTGTCCCAGAACTGGCTAGGTACGCGGAGCACAGAGTCACCAGCTTTGCCCCAGTTCGTGCTGAGCAAATCCACCTGTGTCACCCACAAGAGTGTTGCAGATGCAGACAGCGAACTGCAACAGGTTTACCTGTCCTGACCACACATGATCTGCACGTGTCTGTAAGTGTGGCTGTGTCTGTGTCTGCATGTGAGAGAGGGAGTGCGTGTGTGAGAGAGAGAATGTGTATATGTGTGTGGGTGTATACAAGAGAGTGTGTGGGAGAGAGTGTACATATGTGTGTGTGCTAAAGAAACACTGCATATAGATGTGTGTGTGTATGACTGTGTATGGGTCTATGCCTGTGTATGAGTGGCTATGTGCATGTAGCTCTCCTTGGTTTCCACACTCAATATGGATTCTTCTACAGAAACATTCCTGAACCTTTCAAAAGTTCTCCTGAATGAAGTTCTCAGCAGTGTAGGACTCGTGGGCAGGCAGCTGGGAGAAGGCTCAGGCACCTCAGATCTACCTAGCCCCACATGAGCAGCTTTGCCTGGGGCCAAGGCCATCACCACTCCCCCGCAAGGGGGGCCAGGCCTTCCACCCCTGCTCCTGGCACAGACTCACTCACAGGGCAGCCAGAGAGGAGAAGAGTGGAGAGAGCAAATTCCAGTCCTCAAATGCTCAGCAAGGGGAATTAGCTCCTGTCACTGTTAACATAAGCTCAATAACTTACAGCAGTTTTAAAATGAAGTAGACAAATGCCTGGCTCTCCAGGGTGAACAGGGAGGCAATCCTCTTCTGGACCACTGCGGGGCCCTGTGTCTGCCTCAAGGCGTGGGCTCTGTCAGCAATATCGAGGCAATGTTAACTGAGCCCAAATCCAAACACACTCAACATGCAAATGGACAACACAGGCCCACCTGCTTTGTTATGTAGGGTGACTTTGGCAGTTAACCCTTCTGGAAGTCAATCTCTTAAAGCAGGTGTGCTGCGGGCATCCTACTGAGGAAGAGGAGGGACAGACAACTGACCACCTAGCTGGGGAGCTCTCCCAGGCCGCACAGAGCCAGGATTTGGGACCGAGCTCCGGACCACCATCCCCTGCTGCCTACCACCTGGACTGCATCACCTGTGGGGTGCTGCGGGATGCTGCAGGGCACACAGACCCAAGGCCACGTGTGCTGGGACGGCGGACAGAGCACCAGAATGCTCGTCACCAGCACCCTGACTTACTGTGCATCAGGTGTTGGCTGCAGGTTCAGCCTGGAGCCGTCAGCTCCCGGTTCCTGGTGAAAGCTCTGGGGAGATTCTGGTGTTGGAGCAGGCAGAGCCAGGGAAATGAGGCCAAGCAGGAGACCTGGAATACACTTCTGCTGCCTCCCAGAGGTGAGGGCAGGGACAAGCCACTCACTGAGGATAGCACCTTGACATCTATGTCTACCGCCAGCTGAGCATGCTCTGAGGACATGTCTTGGGCCGTGTAAACCCTTGCCTGCAGCCTTCTTTGTACCTCTCATATCTCCTGAGCACAGCAGTGGGTCAAAAAGAGAAAAAACACATATGGATTTATTTTGAATGTGTTTAAGCCCACAGTTGCCTTCAGCAAAGACCAGGGAGGTTAGAAGGCAGTCCTGGTATCTCACAGACTACTGAGTCATCACAGCATATGGACTTTGAAAAAACCCTGCAGAAAGTCCATCCAGAAGGCTCTGAGAGCCCTGCCCAGCGTCACAGACATGTGGGAGAGGCTTGGAAACCTTACCAACCGCACATTTCTGCTGTACCTCCTCATCCCTCCCCAGCCCTCAATGCCCTGTAGGAAGAGGCTCCGGCCAGCCTGAGCTTGCCTGCACACTAGCTACAGGCACGTGTCCATAGCCCCGCTGCTTACACTCTGTTTGCACCCCCTCCCGATATTCTGCTTTCCATGCTTCTCTCCAGGCTCTGTGCCCAGGAGGGAGGCTCCTGCCAATGGCATCACCCAGCCTCGCTTGGCAGGGCTCAACCAACAGGAGGTGGCAGCACGAGGTCAGAGGGTAGGGAGAGAGGAGTCAGGCGACCCCTCTCCTCCGGCAGTACTTCCAGGCTGCATCTCTGGCAGCAGCTATACCACCCTCGCCATGACTACAGCTCCCACCAGGCAGCCTCACTTCCAAGGCCCAGGCTCTTTCCCACTCTGGTAACACTATTTCTCCCCCTGTACCATCAGCCCCAGGTGCGGCAGAGCTTCCTGCTGTGAGTCTCTGGACATCTCACCATGCCTTACTGGACCCTTAACTCTGTCCTTTCCTCTTCATGTGAACTGTTGGGGTAAGTCCTACTTCATGCCAGGTCCCTTCTGATAGGTACAAATGTGTATGTGTCAATATGTATGGATGCATATGCACGTGAGTATGGGTGGGTACACAGGCAGGCTACATACACATTCAGTGGCATGACACACGCACGTGACACAGATTTTCTCTGAATTTCCAAGGCTGATGGAAGGAACCCATCTTTCAGCATCCATTTCTATATACCAGCATACTCTACCTGCCAATGCCATTTTGAAGTATTTAGTCTAGGTCTCTCTCTGACCCCACAGCTCAATGGTAAACTCGTTGGGGACAAGGAGAGAAGCAGGGAATGGGAGACAGTAGGGAGAAGGAAGGGAGAGAGGAGGAGAAAGCAACAAAAGAAAAAGATGACTACCATTCATTGAGTACCTCCAATGAGCCATTTCTCTATTCGAAAAACCTGGTAGATAATCAATCTCATTTCATAAGTAGGAAAACCAAGCTCAGAAGGTTTGAGCAACAATTCCAAAGCCACACGGCTAATGAGCAGTGGAGAGACATTCAACCTTACAGGAGTCAGGGTCCTGGCCTTTCCCAGTCCACTATGCTCTTTCTTTGTCTCTCCCACCAGGAGCTCAATTATAGCGACATAGTAGGTGTTCAATCAGCGCTTGTAAAACTGAACTGAGGCTGAGAAGGAAATCCAACAGCATGCTTAAATCCAAAGAAAAAGCTCACCAGCCAAGAATGAAGCAAACCAAACTGGCTTGGAGCTCTGATCACCCTGAACAACACAATGGATAGTGTCTGTGGCTGCACTCCCACAGAACACATGGGAGGGCTTCCCACTTTGCTGCTTTAAGCCCAGCCCTCAGTCAAAGCCAGGCATGTCTTTAAGTTGTAGGAAAAGACCAACTTGATGGTCCTATACATGGTTGAGAACTGGGGCATCAGGGGCCTGAACTGCTAACACATCCCTCAGCAAAGCCAGGACAGGAATTCAACAGCAGATAGTTTACACTCTGTACCAGTGATGGAAATTGAAATGCTAGTGACTGAGTAGATGGCAATGCAGGTGTTTAATAATTGCAATAATAAGTATAAAAATAATACTAATAACTAGACTCAACTCATCCTTTGGAAGGTCAGATGGCTCAGAGTTTGGGGCCTAAGCTGGGCAGGAACATACCCACCGTAGCGGGTATCATATCATACCCATATATCACCCAACATATCGCCCTTGTCCCCTGTCTACCCCTGCTAGGCCCCGGCCCTTAGGTAATTTCCAGGCCCCTTAAAATATTGCAGCTGTCTGACCTCCGAGATACCTTCCTATCTTGCCAAAGCTGGCAAGAGTCCTGCTGAGCTGCCTCCAGGAACAACTCCATCCCCACAGCAACCCTATGAGAGGCGTATCACTACCAGCAGTGTCCAGGAGAGAAACTGAGGCCCAGACAGCTTGCCAGCAGTCATACAGGAGCAAGATTCAAACCCAGGTCTGCCTTGATCCAAATCTTGCCATCTTTCTCACACCCAAAGAGGTCAGGGCCCTCCAGTTCCATTCAAAGGACACAGTGCTCTTTAGCCTCAAAGTCGAGTCTCTTCTGACAGGCACGAGTGTGTATGTCTTTGTGCGTGGACCTCCCTGAGGAGCCGCCATGTGCAAGGCCACAGTCACTCAAAGGCCGACACTAGTAACATCTCGAGGTCAGCAGAGCCAGGCTCCCACAGCATGGAGTCAGGGCTCACTACGGACACCCCGATCTCTCCACAATGCCAGCTCTCCACAACAGCTATTTATAAATCTCATCTGTACAAACAGAACAGCATATTCTGGCTTTTTTCCTGCACTTTAAATAACCAAGTTATGGATGAAAACAGAATGGAAATGTTATCCAATCATGGGCTTTCCCTGGTGCATGTCTGTGTGTCCAGTAATTTCTCCCGGTGCCATTTCGAATAGACTCCTCTGTGCCTCATTATCTCCAGCTCTCCTTTGTGTTCCTAAATAAAGGCAACGTGGGCACACAGCCAGGGCTCGCTTTCCACCCACCTGGCAGAGGGAGCAGGAAGGAACCAGTCACCCTCTGTGGCCCCTCAGGAAACGACAGTACAAAGAACTGACACAGATCAGGCCTTTACCATGTGCCACACTACATGTCGTCTCATTTAGTCCCTGCACCATTACCTCTATCCTACAGGTAAGGAAACTGAGGCTTAGAGGTCAAGCAGCTTGCCCGGCTTCCCAGCTTTTCCCAGAGCTGGAACATGCTAAAGCCAAGGCTTGAACTGGAGCCCCATGACCCATGCACAGCTGGTCCAGCCCCTTGACCACAGCTAGGCAGCACTAACAAACGCCAGTGGTGACCCCTATAACCAAGGCGGGGTCTCCCAAGGGAGGCTGATGTTCAAACAGGCAGAGGATGACTATAGGATCTCTCAGGGCCCTCTGCAGCCCAAACCTAGAAGAATTTGAGCCCATAATAGTGTAATATGAAGGTTGGGGAGAGCGACTGGCCACCTATCTGGTCTCACCTTTATTTTGAATAATAGTTTTCAATTATTCACTCAGTCAGTCATTCAACGAACATTTGCTGAATACCTACTCCATGCTAAGACCCTGTGCTGGGTTCTGCTGATGTAAAGGTAAACATGACACAATATTATCTCCAAGATACAAGCAGTGACATAGACAAGAAGGTGGTTACTGAGTGAAAGCTCAATACTCACTGAGGGGCAGGACTATCCCAGCCCAAGACATTGGGTTGCCACGTCTGCATGACTTGAAAACTTCCATCTTTTTGCCCCTCCACCTTCTTTTCCACTAGCATTTCCCTTGTTTTAATTAGCAGACAAATTTAGAACCTGTGCAATAGAACCTGTGTAATCCTTGCTGGCTTCTTGATGTGTTCTTCGTGCTGTGTTTACAAATGCAACTGCAGACACAAATTGCTCCTGCCAACTGTCCTGTGAGATGTGCTGGTCACAGATGTTGAATTCTGTTGATGTTCCTTATGCAACACTGGCACATAATGAGTCTGCTCATATCTTCTCCAGTGTGGAGGGAAAAGAATTCGATGCGGTGTAGACGATGTGGGTTTGGAAGCCAACAGACCTGGTTCAGGTCCTGGCTCTGCCACTGTCTTCTCAGTGACCCTAGGCAACGCTGTTAACCTCTCTGATCCCGCACTTACTTATCTTTGAATTAAGAAAATTGGACAAGGAGTTCCATCAGTTCCCTTCTACAGTCTCATGGGGCAGCTAGATTCCTGTCCAGACACACACATAGTCATTCATGGGTTGGTCCAAGCAAGCTGGTCTTTCAATCTACATTTCTCTCCTGACTATACTTTTAAGGAGCCTGTCAGGGAAACACCTGAATTACCAAGACCTTGGGCTAGATTGAATACATGGAAAAGATCACTCAGCAGTAATAATAATAAAAGCTTTCATTTATTGGGTTCCAGGCACTTAAAATGCATTACCTCTTTAAACTTGATTCAAAACTCAGTGACATAGGTACTGCTATTATCTTCATTTTAGAGAGGAGGATGAGACTGGTTAGCAATATTCCTAAGATCACACAGCTATTACCATGCCAGGCCACCCAGCCAGGTCTGCCTGCTCCACGGCGAAGTACCAAGCTACATAGGCATCCTGCTTCCCAAGGGAGGTGAGGCAGGCTCTGGCCTGGCAGGAGTAGGCAAGGGGGAGCAGAGTGGACTTCCTTCCCTGATCGTTCATTGTCACTAGAGGTCGGACTGGACACTGATGTTCTTGCCTCTGCTAATTCCTCCCTTCATTACATCAGGTTCTTTTCCTATAGCTCTTTAGTTGAGGAAGCCAGCCAAGACCTTCAGCAGCCCCAGATCTCAGAAATGAAAAATGAGACAAAGAAAAAAGTCCCCTGGTCCCTGTGGGCTGCTTTGATAGATCCCAACTGGCGTGACCCTCCAGAGAGAAGGCTTGCAGAGTGCGGCAATGGGGATGAGTCAAATGATGGCCACTTCACATAAGGTGGTCACAGATACGGCTTCTTCCACCACTACTGTGGCTTATTTATTCTTTCTTTGGAAAAACAATGAGTGTCGCATCACAAAGAAGTGCTTCAAGGCAAAAACTGCATTTCAGGAAAGAACAGGGCTTGGCTGAAGCTAGTCAGCACCACTATCTAGTCTCTTATTTAATCTCCTTGAATGTATGCGATGCTCAGGCTCCCTGGATTTGTGCGGCCTGTCTCGCGCAGTTACATTTTACTCTCCCCAGTGAAGGCTTACTATGGGTCAGGCATTGTTCTAAGTGCTCTATCAATATTCACTCTGCCAATCCCCGTAACACCACCATGGGATGGGTGCTGCTGTTGGTCCTATTCCAGAGATGAGGAAATTGAAGCCCAGAAAGGTCACATCACTTGTCCAAGGCCACACAGCTAATAAGGGAGCAGATCTATGATCTGACCCAGGCAGTCCAGTGGCACAGTCTGTATTTTTAACCATTGTGTTACCTTACCATGCATTTGCTAGGGATCAGTTCAATACACAAATAAAAGCAAATATATTGTTGTACCTTTTTAATACTTTTAAGAAGGATTCTCAAGTCCGGAGGGAAAAAAAATCTTTTATCTAACTATGTTTCTTAGGCGTTCAGAAAATGCGGTCACTGGTAGACAGGAGATTACGTTTTATAAAGAGAAAAGATTTCGTAGGTCTGCATGGTATCTAGACACGTTGCTGAGGAGAAAGGATTTGTCCATGTGTCTCAAGGGAGCCTGAGTGGAGATGACAGCTCCCAGTGATCAGACAGAAATAGCCCAGCTATGGAAGACAGCCGACCACCAGGCTGGTTGGGGAAAAGGAAACAGCTTATAAAGCAGTGCTGTCCAAACCCTAGTCTTTGGATGTCTTACACCAGAACCACTTCAGGATTTTATTAAAAATGCAAATTCAGGACCTCACTCCAGACCCAGGAATCAAAATCTCTGCGAAGGAAGGCTGGGAGGATGTATAACTCCCAATTCAGAATGTCTAACAAGCTCCTGGGCATTCTGGTGAAGGGAAGTTTGGAATCCTCTGCCATGAAATCTGATGGCTCTATCTGGCATAAGTGCCCGTGCACATGGTCCCTGGGGAAAATGCCTTGGCCACTGGGATAAACTGTGACTTATAGCCCAGCCCCAGACACATGACTGAGGTTAATCTGGTACTAATATAATGCAGTCACAAAAATCATGACAGCACCGATTACTGAGCATTTACTAAAGGCCAGACACTGGGCTGAGTGCTTTAACAATCGTATTTATGCTCATTCTTGTCACAGCCCCATGCGGTAGTTAGGATCAATCTTGTTTCCTTGATAGTGAAATTAAGGCTTGGGGAGTCTGGGTGACTAGCTCAGGGCTACAGAAAATGCAAGTAGCAGAGATGGAATTCAAACCCTGACCACTTGGGCTCTGGGCCCAAGATCAGTGCTGCAAGCAGCCTGCCTGCTGCCATCATCCCCCAGGCTAAGGCCGGGGCTGGGAAGGCCACTCAGTGAGGGAGGTCTGTGTCCTTTACACAGAACGAGCAGGAGCACAGCTGTTCTTCTGGACCGCATTCCATTTTAGTTGGTCCCCCAGGGGCCTCTGTCCCCTGATTCTGACACCAGCTCTATCAGGCCTGAGCCAGCAGGGTGGGAGAGACGAGGGTGTCACCAGCATCTCCTAGAATCAGCAACCAGGTAAACACTTTGTTTCTGCGAACAGCTCTGGGGCCACAGAGCCTGTGGGGGCTCCTCCTGGGAGCTCAGAGGAGCTCCATGAGTGCTTTCCATATGGCATCTTCCATCCCCTTCTGCAGATGGAACGGCATCCAGCTGACCTGAGTGGGCCCCTCACTTCTGCAGGCTGCTCACCCTCTCAGCAAATCTGCAAATGCTGATAATAAGGGAGCCTCGCTGGGTCTCTGGAAGCATTAGAGACACCACGTGGAAAGCACTGGCCTTGGCTGCACACTGTGGGTGAGCAGATGTCCCTGCTTCCTCCTGCCATCGCCTTCTCTAGGTTCTTGGGTATCATCCCACCTGGACAGCACTGCCAGCTCTCCTCGCCCAGCCCTCAGGTCAGAGATTTCAATAAACGGTGGGCATGCCTTCGCTGGCAAGGGTAGCCATGCCCTCCCCCTCCCACCACCAGAGCTCTGGGGGCCCTGGGCCTCCCAGGTCCCTCAGCCCCCAGGATGTAGGCTTCCCAAGAGCAGGGCCTTAACTGTCATGTTCTCTCTATATCCTCAGGTAAGAAGCCTGCTGGACAGGGAGCAGGCACTCAATCGTGCTGAATGAATGAGTTTACTTGTTTAACAGGACCTGAGCACCTGCTCTGTGCAGGGCCCAGTGCTGAGGACAAACCTATCTGGAGCATGTGACTCTGCCCTCAGGTCTGACACCTTAGGCTCCCTCTCAAGGGCTCCTCTTGCCCTGAAGTGTGGCTAAGTCAGTGGTGAAAGCCATGCTCCTCTCCTCCCTGCTCCTGCCTTCACATGAGGAAGGGAGACAAGGCATAAGGCTCCTAGAGAGAGATGCTCAGACTACTCCCTCCTTCTGGAACTTTCCATGTAAGCCTAAAGCTGGAGTCATGCCCAGAGACCTCTCCTGAGCAGTGAGCAGGCAGCTGTCCTGTGAGCAGTGATCCTGGCCACCCCTCCAGGGAGCTGTCCTGACACGTTCTCACCGATCACACCGCCTGCAGGAAAACCCACAGCAAGGCCCATGGAGACAACGGCCAGAGCCGAAGAAGCCTTCCGCCCTCCCCTTCGAAGGCCCCTCAAGGACCCAGCTTCAACAGTGAAAATGCCAACCAGCTATGACATCGCACTGCTGGGAACACAGAGAGAAGCTGGCCACAGGGAAAGCTGTGGAAGCTTCCAGCCCTGCTGGCCCCCGACCAATGAACTAATGGATCCATCTTAACCATTTAAATTTATTTACTGATCATTAAAGATTTTGCCCAAAGTCTGGAAAAAAAGCCATGTCTAGGTCTTAGGAAACCAAACAAAATGAAACCTTAGCACCAAAGTATTGGGAGATACTGCCAAATGGAGATCCATCAGAAATGAAGAAGAAAAGTCTAAGAGACTCTAAAGGAGACTGGAATTTGCATTGCACCAATGTGATGCATGGCTGTGAGGCCACACCTGGCAGATGAAGGGCACCTGTATGCCCAGTGGAGGGTGAAAAGGGCACTAGCCCAGGGAGCAGAGAGCCAGGGGGGCACTTGCAGCCGGGCCCCTCCCAAGCTGGGTAACCCTGGACAAGGGCTTAATCTCTCTGGGTCTGTTTCTTTCTCTGAAAACTGAAGGCATTGGATTAGATTATTCTAAACGTGTTTTGTAGTTCTAAAACCTCTTTCTCACCTCTATGTCAGTGTTCCAAAGACAGAGATAATCAGTTCTGCCTCTTCAGCATGTCATCTTCTCCAAGGCTTAGATGGCATCCTTGTAACCTTGGCGAAGGACCCTGGGAGGTTGCAGGATAATTGTTTCTCAGTCTTCTTGCTGTGGCAACTTGCAACTCCTACATCCCTGGTGCTGGGACAGTGGCTCGCCTAGAGCTCCTGGGTGGCTTGGGTTTGTTCTGTCCACCTGTAGTGTGTGAGTACTTACATGTTCCCAGAGTGGAAGGTGATGGCTTGCTGGTAGGAGTCACTGCAGCCTCCCCTTTAATTACCAAGGTTCATTAGGTGTTGATTGCATAAGCCATTCTGAGCCGGCACTGAGGGGCTCCCACAATCAAAGCACACCTTGGCCCTGAAAACTGATTCCTGGCCTGACCTTTTCAAGGCTTCCCTCTGCAACTTCAATGATGCTTTATGACTCCTGCCACCTCTAGCAAAGCCTTTCCAAAGTGTGCCCTCAACAAGTACCGAAAGCTACAAAAGCACCTCTAAGCACCCTATCATGGAAACCCATCTACTGTCAGAAGCACGCTTCGGAAACCAGGTCTTTGAGGGTCCAAACAGACATGCATAATTGGCAGAAAGGCCAATGATGGTGATGTTGTCTACTCAGACTGAATTGTCAGAGGGGGAAAATGGGTTAGAAAACCCTCCCAGCCTATGTGAACCCCCTATAAAATGCACTAGATTTGCTAAAAGATTTGTACAATCCTATGATTCTCTTTTCAACAGTGGTAGTCACTTTGGGAAACAGAAACGTGATCATTTAGAGATGCTACCTTGCCCCTGATAAGACGGGGGCAAACACAGGCTTCCCTGCTTGCCCCACACCCCAGCGAGGGCAGCAGAGACTGATGGGGTGACACTGGGATGCCAGTGTCTTCCGCTTTCATGCTCTGCACCTACAAGCTCTTCCACCCTCCTTCCTGCAGCAGGGGCAGGCTGCCACCCCCTGAGTAATTGCCTGCATTTCCACACAGGCTTCAGACTCAGGCTCATCCCAACTCATCCATCTCTTTCATCCCCCATCCCTAACTGGTCACCAAGTCCTCCTGGACCTCCACCTCCATTGCCACCATTGTCATGCTACTTCCCTTTCGTAGCCTTTCTCCCCTGCTCTCTTCTAGTTTCCCCCAGTTGAGCTCCTTGCCTTCAGTCTTGCCATTACCAAGCCATTCTCCGCCAGACTGACCATTAAACCACAGACCGCACCATGTCACGCCCTACTGACTTAACTCTTCCATGCCTCTCCAAGGCTTGCAGGATCAAGTCTTAATCCATTTGCCCGGCATATTAGCCTTTCCTGAGCAGGCACCCACCCTTACCCCACCACTGTGGAAACAGCTCTTCACCTGGCTCAAAACCTCTGACTGTGGAGCCTTCCCCCAGTCTCTCCATCCTACCAGATAGAGCAAGCCGTGGCTGCCCCTGTGCTACCAGAGCAACATGGCCTTCCTCCCCACAGCTCTCCTCCTTCCATTGTGTCTGCATATTTCCTTATATATCTGTCTCCCCTCCAGACCATGAGATCTTTGTGGACAGGAACCCCTTCCCAGTCATCCCAGAAAAGAGTACAGTGCAGCCATACACTTAACCATTCTTCAGTGAATGAATGAGTGAATACATGAATGAAGAAGCTGCCTGATTGCTACTTGCTTTTTCACACACCAGAGAATAATGCCTATCACACCCTAGTTACAGAAAGCAATCAAGCCAAGCTCAAATAAGAAGGGACTGGGTATTGAGAGACAGTGTGGAGTAAAGAGGTTAAGAGTTAAGTTGCTTGGGTTCATATCCTACCTCTACCACTTTCTAGCTGTATGATCTTGGCCAACTTTCTTCACCTCTCTGAGCTTGGGCCATGGTGCAGGAAAAAGAGGGCTCAGTGGGGACTCTGGGCCCCCCTGCAGTTGGGAGTTGGTCATGCCCTCAGTGACAGGTTGCGGATGTCCCTTCTTTGTTACTGTCTAAGTCTATTAATACTGCTATAACAAAAAAACACAGACTGGGTGGTTTGTAAACAACAGAAACTTATTTCTCACAGTTATGGAGACAGGAAGTCCAAGACCAAGATGCCAGCCTGGCCATGTTCTGGTCAGGGCCCTCTTCCTGGTTTACAGCCAGCACCTTCTCTCTGTGCTCTCACAAGATAGAAGGGACTGGGGACTCCCCAGAGCTTTTTTCATAAGGGCACTAATCCCATTCATGAGGGCCCCACCCATGACCTAATTTCCTCCTGAAGGCCCCACCTACCAAAGCATCATGTGGGGGGTTAGGACTCAAACATTCAGACCAGAGCAGCTACCCTGTCCCCACTACCCACACTAAGGGCCTGGCGCTGCACAGGGCGGTCATCACAAGTGTTGCTGGAGGCTTTCCTACCTGGGGGAATAGAGTGCACCAGCCAGGGCAATGCAGTGTGGCATGGGGAAGGGGCCTGGCAGCAGCCTTCAGCACACGGAGCGGGGGGCCCAGCCTCAGCTCCTCCCCAGCTGCCCACTGACCGGGCACTAATGCCATCCCTCCCTAGGGCCTGGGCTTGTGCACCTGTAAAGTGGGGGGCCAGGTTAGATCACTGACTCCTCCGTCCCATGGCCCCAGGAGGTGACCTGGTCTCAAACGTGGGAGAGTGCGGCACTGTTGCCATCTCCTTCCCCGGGTGCTCCGACCTCTAATGGCTTCTGGGAACACAGACAGGAAAAGCCTCTGTTAAATCACTTTTCCTTTCTCCAGGTCCAAGCCAACAGACCTGGAACAATAAAAATCCAGCCCAGTCTTCTGTCACGATTGTCCCCAAACCTAATAAAAGTTGATGCCTTGGTCCCCTTGGAATGGTGAGCATGATTCTTCCCAGGCAGCCCTGAAGGCCTTTAGGCTTCGGTACTCCCTCCAAAGGCAAAAAGCAGGTGGCAAATGGGCGTAATGAGGACACCAAGACCGCCATGGATGTGGGAGCCCATCTCTAATCAGGAAGGTCTGAATTAGGCCCAGCTCTCAATTGTCAGCCTCAGTGAAACAAGGCCCATTGTAATGGACACAGAGGGAACCCAGCCTTCAGTACAGCTGAGGAGAGGGCGATGTTCTCTGTGAGCCATGAGTGCTGGAACCTGCTGATTTATTTTCAGATACACATCTTCCCTATTATTAATAATGAAGCACTTGGCTGTCTTCTAAGGTCTTCCTCTGTGCCAGGCACTACTCTAAGTGCTTTGCTTCATTAAGTCATCTAATCATGTGTTTATTCAACCAAAATCTCAGTTAAGAATTCAGCATATGCCATAAGCTGTGCTAGACACTGAGGCATAGTGTGAAGCCAAATAGCCATGGTCCTGCATTCAGGGAGCCAAGAGTCTACCACTATGGTTCTCAGACCCAGGTGTGCATCCAATGAGACTCACTTGGTGTGTCAACTCTGGGACACACTCCCAAACAGGAATCAGTTTTTCTCAAGCACCTCACCCCTAGTTCGTACTTTGTGAAACACTGGTCTGGTGCTGTGGGAGAAGTCTATTACTATGCTCATGTTACAGATGGAGACACTGGCGTTCTGAGACACTGACATTGAGTAATTTGCTCTAGATCACACAGCTCATGGGTGACAAAGCTCGGATAGGATTAATCACTCTGTCTGATGTCAGAGTGCATTCTTAATTATTACTCTATCCTGCCTCTCCAAACTTTACTCAAAGAATTGCATGAACAGAGTATCAAATCATTTCATTGTGTAATTTTTATGACTACCTAACCTCATCAGGTGGAAAGTATTACTATCATTCCCATTTCACAGATATGAAAATGGGGCTCAGGGGGTTAAAGCACCTTGCTCAAGGTCACAAGGCTGGCAGACCTCAGAGCCAAGATTCAAATCTGGTCTGTCCCACTGCAAAGCTTATGCTCTTTCCAAGACTTCACTCTACTTCTTTTGAAAATCCTTTTATAAAGGTAAAGAGCAGTCAGATGGAAAAGCAGTAACTACAACCAGCCATGGACAAAAGGGAAGGAAAAAACAGCAGATAACTCTGCTAGCAGTCAGGGCTTGGGGGAGAGGAGCTCCTTCTCCCACAGTCCCTGGGGGTGTCAATAGGCACAGAATCCCTGAATCACCTGTGCCCCATGGAGCCTGATGCTCAGACTGGGAAATTCTCACCTGTGTACACACACGCAGCCACATGAACATACACCTGCCACCATATGCATGGCATGTATGCAGGCCACATTCAGATATTCAAGTGCACACACAGTGTATCTGAGGCCACACTTCTTGAAAACCCAAGTCCTTGGGAACAACCTTCAGAAAAGACACCTTGGGGCAGGCAGTCCCTCTGCCACCCTACCCAGCAGTCACCACAAGATTAAACAGTCTCTGCTGAAAAGTGTTTTCCAGTCAAAAGAGGTTTTAGCAGCGAGAGTGCATGTGTGAAGATCAGTTCCCCACTCGGGGATCGGCCAAGCCAGGGGAAAGGATGGAAGGCTGAGGTGGGCTGCCTGGGGGCGGGGGGGGCGGGCATACATTAGCAATGATGTGACTAAGCTGCCTGTAGGGCTATGGCGCCCAACCGAAGGCCTGGACCCCAGGGGACTTGGTCTTTTTGTTATCACATGACAAGGCCCTCTGTGCAAAGCAACAACTTACCTGCAAGGAAGGGGGATGCATGTCACAGCACCCCAGGAAAGCACGGAGCTAACTTCCTCAGAAGCCAGAACACCCTAGGGGAGGCCCCAGCTGCCGGGTCTCCTCTCCCCAGACTCTCCATCAGGCTGCCAGTGTGATCTCCCTTCCCAGGCATCTTTGACTCATACTGAGCCCTGACACCCTTGAGAAGGCTTACGAGCCCAGAGGGAGCCCACTGCTGAGCTGCCCCTGGGCCACAGCGTATTGGAAGATGGGGAGCACAGGGAGGAGGCCCAGTCACACCCATCTGCTTGGGGAACACCAGTTCTGCCATGTCCCTGTCAGCACGGCCAGGACATGAGGGCCATCCTGGCTCCCTCTTTCCGACTCCCTCAGGTGCCAGGACCTGCTGCTTCTGCCTCTTTATCCCCAACCAGGTCTCTCCTCCTCTCTCTGTCTCAACTGACAGAGTGCAAGAAGCCAGACACCTGGGACTGCTCCTTCCAACTCTGCCTCATCTTTTGGGCTTCTGCATTTGTATCTGCATTGTCCAATTTTGGCAAGAACCCTGCCAAATCAGGTTAGCCAGGTCTCCCCATTTGATCTCTGACCATCCTCGATATCTCATCAGGGTCCTCATCCCCCATCAGCCGCCAGGTGATGCCTGGTCACCTTGGCCTGCCTTCAGCAGAAATCCTGTTAGGTCAGTTTAGCCAGAATCCCCTTAACCTGATATCCCCTCTTAGTAATTTTCTATCCACTGACCCCCACCCTGTTCCTTGGCTATAAATCCCCACTTGTCTTGTCATGTTTGGAATTGAGCCCAGTTTTATAGAGAGATGTCCTTTCCCCCATTTCAATAGTCCTGAATAAAATCTGCTTCTACCACTTTAACTACTGGTTTTATTTCTACCTGGCCACACCCATCCCACTGCCATAGGCCTTATAGGATTGCCTTTTGCCTGTGCTCTTGATGAGGGCCTCCTACCACTCACCCTTTC
This sequence comes from Smutsia gigantea, assembly GCA_032199065.1. Classification (NCBI taxonomy): domain Eukaryota; kingdom Metazoa; phylum Chordata; class Mammalia; order Pholidota; family Manidae; genus Smutsia; species Smutsia gigantea. The sequence continues at coordinate 257,921 of JAVSCE010012455.1, read as the reverse complement.
AGAGCCTACGCTTCTCTACAGTTGTCCAGCACAACCATAAATCCAGCCACTGAAATGCTTGAAAAGGTAAGATGGCTCCCATCGCCCACAGGATAAACCCCAAATCTTGACTTGGCCTTCCTTCAAGGCCCTTCACAACCTAGGACCAGCCAATCTGCCTGAACTTATCTAGTGTGCCACTTTCCCAGACACTCTGACCTCTAACCATGCGAACGCATCTGTTCCCCAAACAGCCTATCGTATCTACTGCAGTAATGTCCTCGCTGTTCTGACCTCTGGCCAGGTCTTCATCCCTCCATCATATAAATTCGAGGAGGGTCAGGCACAGGGCAGCATTCAGTGAGATTTTAGGTCAGATAGGTAGGTGAGTGGATGGATGGATGGATGGATGGATGGATGGATGGATGGATGGATGGATGGATGGATGGACGGGTTGGTGGATGAGGAGTCTATTTTTGGCTCTTGTCATTTTCATCTAATACCTCCATGGGAGGCAAACGGCCCGACCAGACATTTTCAAACACAAACGTAGCTTGGCCTCTACTTTTAAAAAGTTGATAGCAAAGATGAGAGTAATAATACCTACACTGTAGAGGTATTGCAAGGATTAAAGGAGAGAAGGTACAGAGGCATTTAGCCCTGTTCCTGACAGGCAGCAGATGCACGCTGAACCACAGTCACTGCTGCTGCGATGGGCTCCCTTCAACATGCAGGGCCCAGGTTCCCCCGCCTTTCCAAGCTCTGGGTAAGATGGGCCTTTCCTGAAGCCTGGAGTGAAGGCTTGCGGCAGCCACAGAGGAGTACTTGGCCTACTTGGTGCAATTTTAGACTCAGGCAAGACCCCAGACAGTAAGTGATACAAAGAGCACTCGCAGCCAGCTCAGACAGTGAGGCCCAGGGGCACGGTGATGGGGTAGCTCTCCCCAGCAGGGGCTGCTCAGCCTGGAGGCCCAGGGCTCTCACCCAGTCGCTGGCAGAGCCTACAGCTCAGGCCTCTGCACACTGCCAGGCATGCCTCCTCGTCCCCCACAAAGGCAGGCAACCCCTGTCCTACCGGCAGCAGGGAAGCCCCTCCACAATACCCACTTAGAAAAACAGGGAGAGTTCAGACAAAGCTGCTCCATGTACACGAAGGTCTAACTGTGCTCTCCAGCTCCTGCTGCATGAGTTTTAGGGTCTTCATGGTCTCCCAGTATCCATATACCGCCCTCTAGCCCATCTTCCACACTGCAGACAGGGCAAGCAGTATAGACACTGATCTGATTCTATCCCTCCTGAGGATACAATCCATTTGGTGGAGGCTCCCTACTGCCCTCCAGAGGAAGCCCAAATGCCTTGGAATGGCATTCAAGGCCCTTCACTGTCTTCCCAGCCTCTCATCCTGCCCCACATGTTCTGTCTCTCAGTCCTGGGATATGTCGGAGTCAGTCACACCTGCAGGCATCTGCATGTGCTCTTCCCTCTGCTTGGAGCATCCCAGAGCTGCTCAGTGAGGAGGTGATTGAGCCAGGCCTTTTCTTCTGACTTGAGTTCCACATTCCTTAGGTGGAAAGGGCTTGGAGATTCCAGAGCAGTCCATTGCTACAGTGCTGAGAGGCCAGGACAGACCTCTTCCATTTCTCATGTCCTGGATTCTCTGAATTTGCCCTCATTACAAATCACTATGTGTCACTGTGAGTACTGAGTCAGTGGTTAACCAAATAAAGCCAGTATAGGTTTCAATCTGTATCACCAAGGGTTTTAATGCTCAGCTGCCAAAGAGAATACTAGCTGGCATTCCCAGTTAACTTGCCCTTACCTTTAGTCCCTATGCACTGCATGAAATACTCTCATGGGACTACAGGAGGTAGGGGTCCAGAGAGTGGAGGCAGGCCCTGGCAACCCAGGCCACAAAGAAGCACCATGCTAGTGCCCATTGGGAAGGCACCAAGAGCTAAGACAAAAATCTAACACAGAGATGCTTGCTCTTGCCAGCCTCCACTCCCTCTGGCATCTGGACCTTCTGGGACCCCTGAGGCATGGACCTCCCCATCTGTTAGGAGGAGGGCCACTGAAGGCCTCCTGGCCATGTGCACAAAACTGTCACTCCCCTCCATCAATAATAACTCTGCCCATCCAAACAAGTTTTGAATCACAATAAGGGTCAGACACCCAAGAGTAAATACATATACAACTTATCCCTTTTTCCAGCTCAACAAACTCTACTTTTGCCTGCTAAGAGTCTATCCAAGGCAGTATCTATGAATTCAATAAATAGATCTCTATGACAAAAGCAGATTTAACACAAATACCAAATTGTTTTTGCTGATTGCAGTAGATGTTTTTCTGGTAGACAATGGATGCTTCATCTATATCCTCACACACACTAAGCCCTTCATATTAGCTATTGTGGCAGAGACTGTCAGAACACCCACAGTATGGCTGGGCACATGACTACTCAGAAAAAAAGACTACAACTCCCAGATTCCCTTAAAGCTAGGTGTGACCTAGGACAATAGGATGTAGGAGGAAGTGTTATGTTTAACTTCCAGGAATTATCCTTAAAGAGAAAGGATGTGCCCTTTTCCTCCTTTCTTTTTCCTGCTGGTTAGAATGCACACATAATGGCTGGAGCTGAAGCAGCCATTTTGGACCATGACTTGAATGGCTCATGTTGAAGATGATAGTAGCAAGCTAGAAAGAGCCCAAACCCCTGATACTGGAGTAGCCAGACTAGCCCAGCCTGTTTAAAACTCAGACTTCCTGAGTGTGAAAGAGAAATATATTTCTATTCTGCTTAAGTGACTGTTATACTGGGTTCTCTGTCAACTCACTGCTGGACATAATTCTAACTGATAAGGCAGGTGGTTTGCTTTTACTAGGCATCCTCTTCTGCATCAGTGCCAAACATCCAGGCCACTCTGTCCCACATGCTTGGGCTTCTCTAAGTGAAGTTTGCCAGGGAAGAGGAAGGTTCATATAATGCAGGAGCAGAGGCCACTACAAAGGCAAGATTTGCCAACAGGACAGGATCGTGGTGCCAGCACTGGGGAGCAGGGAATCAACCAGCTTTACAGAGTTACAAGCCAATGTGTCCCATAGGAAAGACAGAGAAGCAAGGAGAGCTAGCTTTCAGCTCTGGGAGGAGTACCAGGAGTTCCCCCAGCCCAGGTGGGAACACACAGTGCACTGGCTAGACCACATGACAGTTCCTGAATCTCCTTGGGCTCCAGTCTCCTGGTTGAGCAGGATGATAGCACCTGCTCCCCCAGGACCAACATGCTCAGGACCTCTCAGAGGAGAACACAGGGGACCTCAAGGTAGTCCCATCCTCGCAGCTTCCCAATGGACACATTGATTTTGGCACTCTGCTGCTGGGGAACTTTGACCAACCCTTGTGCCGTGGGGGACCCAGAAATGAGCTATCCCTGAGGCATTTTTTTGGTCCCACCCTCACACAGCCTTTCTGAAAGCCCTTCTCCAGCTCTTTCTCTTTCATTTCTTTTCTCTCCTGGCCTCCCGCCTCCCTGATTGGCCATAATTTAGAAATAAAGCATTTCAAAAGTTTCACCAGATTCTCAGATTCCATGCGCGTGAGATTCCTCGCGAGATGAGGCAGAGAGGAACCATGGTAGTCTCGTGTACCTGGGAGTGAACGGTCTCAGGAAGCAATGTTCAACAGAACTTTCTATGACAGATATGTTGCACACCTGCACGGAGCAAGACAGCAGCCACCGGCCACAGGTGGCTTCGGAGCACTTGAAATGTGGCTGGTGCCACTGAGGAACTGAATTTTCCATTTTATTTAATTTCACTTAATTTCAATAGTCACATGTGGCTACCGGCTGCCACCTTGAACACTGCAGGTCTATTAGAGTCAGACACCCCATACAGCTGTCGTAATGTAGATTCAATTGTTATTAATTGTGATAAGCACCATGGACGGTGTGAACAGTGTACAGTGAGGGTGTATAATCAGGGCATTAAACCTTTCTTGGGTGCAAAGGAACATTTCTTTGAAGCAATCAGATTTCAGTGGGTGACCCAACCATAAGCATAAAAACAAAATTCTATATGGGAAAAGAGAAAAGCCTGAGCAGAAAGAAACCAAAAATATTTTACAAATGCTTTATAATGAGTTCATTTTATTTATATAGAGAAGAATAAACTTTTTCTTTAAGTGGGTCAGCTCAACACTATATAATTCCCTGCTGGAAGAAAAGTAAACTAAATAAAGTTGCTGTCTATTTATAGATGGGCCAAACCTGATTGTTTTTTCTTATGCAACGAGGTCTGTCATAGAACAAAGGGTTCCCCACCCTGGAAAAAAAGGGGGACAAGCTGGCTTCAGGGCCACTGCCTCAGCCTGTCCTCTTCAAACCCGAACGCCTTGTCTCCCACTCTACAGCCTCTAGGGCCTGATGTCATCCCTGAGACCAGGGAGCACACAGAGTCCCAAAGTTGAGAAATTTCCAAGACCTTTGATCTCTTTAGGCTTCCTGAGGAAGGAAGATGTAGTGACCTTGCCCAGGAGGCCATTACAGCTCAACCCGCTCATGAGGTCAAAACAAGCTGAACACTTTGGAAAAATTGGTGGATACAAATGCCATGAGTCACCCAGGTGACTGCCCATTTCCTGGACTAGAATAAGAACTTTTTAAAAAGAAAACAACATATTTACAAATGCATTCACTAAAAAGAAGGAAAAGGAAAAAGCAGCCAGTGGGGCCTCTGGAGGCTGTCTTGTCCCAGGAGGCAGAAGTCAGGCCTCTGTCCTCTTGCGGGGCTTTCAGGGCAGTGAGCTGTACCATATGAAAGTGTGGCACTCACCTCACTCACCTGCTAGGGCCAGACCACGGCAAGGGCCCTAAGGCCCAGAGAAAGTTAGCCATCCCCACTCTGGCCCCCAAATCTCTTTGTTCAGACATTCACAGTAGCAGTCAACGTGTGGCATGCATGTTATATTTATGCTTCCATCACCTCAGAGAGATCAGAAGCTTCCTGAGGACAGGTGCCATTTCCATCCATCCCAGCATCCTCATGCCTGGCTCAGGGCCTGGGAAGAGCAAGTGTGAGTAAGTGACCCCTGAATGAATGAACACAGCATATAGGCAGCACAGTGTTCAAATTCCAGCCCAGCCTCCTACTGGCTGTGAGACCTTGAACAAACTTGAAGAACCTCAGAGCTGGAATTAAATATGAGGAAGCATTTTAAGCCCAGCCTGGAGCCTGGCTCCCACTAAAGGCTTGATAGGTAGAGGTTACTGTGGACGGAGCTGGAGGGAGATAAGACCCTGCTAAACACAGAGAAATTTCAGAGGGCCCTTGGACTGACTTAAACAACTTGCTTTTGGCCAGAGACTGGACCCAACATTTTAGCTTCATACAGTTCTGTTGGCTTTTCTCCAGGAAGACAAGGGCCTCCTTGATCAAATAACCACTCCCCTCATCTCCAGCCCCAGCCCTGACTCCCTGTCCTTGGTGCCCCACCCACATTCCTGAGCTAGTCCAGACTGAGAACAGCAGTTTGTCCAGGAGCTGCAGCTTCCCATCCAAAGGGCCTTCAGGACCGATAGGTTGCTGCAACAAAGGCCGGGACAGCTCCACGTACCTGGTTCACCCCCATCACGGCCTGGGATTTTGCCTGCTTGTATCAGTTCCGTCTGGACCAGCAGTTCTCAAGCTGTTGACCCAGGACCCAAAGCATCAGCATCATCTGAGAATCAGCTAGATATGCACATACTTGGGCCCCAACCCACTCAACACCTAGGGAACCCCAAACTCTGGGAAGCGGGACCCAGAAATCTGCATCTTAACGAGAAGGTGTTCTGATGGGTTCTCAAGCTTCGGAGCCACCCTGAAATTCTGCCTGGGTGTCTCTCTTTATCACACCTCTTCCCATCCCTAGATTGGGATTTTCTTCCTATGCCCCAACCAGGGTGTGCACTGAGGTCCCTGGCAGACCTGCCTGCCTGCTCCCTGGATTTCTGGCTGACCCCATCCCTGTACACTTTGCCCTCCTGACCCAGCACCCAGGGCTGAGTACTACTGGCATCTAGATGCTGCCCCTCTAAAGCCCACCTACCCAGCCACAGGGCCCCGATGGAGCCAGGGCCTCTGCCATACCCTCCCTGTCTGCCCCTCCAAGATCTCACAGGCCAGAGAGATGCTCAGAGGTTTAGGAGGGACAGCTCAGAGATGGGAAATGCCTTTGAAACTCACTGGCAGGGGAAATGGGAGAGACCATGGAAGCAGAGAGGAGGTATGCAGAGAGGACTAGGGAGCAGCAAGCTCCCCACCCCTTCCCCAGAGTGCCTGATCGCCCACCAGAAGGCACTGCTTGCAGCTGCCCCTCCTGCGCCCTAATGCACAGTTCTCCTTTTAAGTTGCACTTTCTGCTAAGCTGCAATCGCTCACTGCTGGGTGCCAAGGATGCCTGCCACATCCCTGACTGCAAGTCCACAAATGTGGTCCAGAAATCCATTTAACTCCTAGAAAATGCATGGGCACATCCCTAAGGGAGAGCTGGAGAATTTGCTGCACCAGACACAGCCACATCCCATCTGCCTGCCTGACTCTTGTGTAATTATACATTGATTACCGCTATCCGTCTGCACTGCTGGCCCCTGCTCCACACTTCGTAACTACAAAAGCGTCTGCTGGGTAGGGGCCAGTGGAATCCATCTCTGCTGAGTGGATTCCGCTGGGTCACCACCCCTCCGCTTACGCCACCGCTTCCTGCCTCAGCTCAGGTTCAGTTCTCTGCTCCCTGCAACACCCCAGCTGGAAACAGCTACGCACTGTCTGTTTCAGCAGCATCTCTAGAGCTGCGGCTTATGGCCGCCCCAGCAGTTCTCAGTCCTGTCTTATACCCTGCCTTGTGTATCTGCCCCCATGCTTGCTCCCCTCTGCCCCAGCCTGCCGCTTCAGCCCTGTCTTTTCTGGGTTCTGGAAGAAGTATGATCACCATGAGGAGAGGGGGCTATGGGGTCGGGGGGTGGGAGTAGTCTACACTGAGGGAGATACACACAGGTAGCCTCAAGGGTACCATAATCTGAAACATCTCAGGAAGCACCTCGAATCTGCATCTTCACATCTTCACTGTCTTCCAATGTGCCTTCCATGGAAGACAGAATTTGTAGCTGTTAGCAAATATTATGTGAACAAAAGGGGGTTGAGAGAGCAAGCCTTCTGTGATCAAATTCATCTGAGATGCTGTAGCAAGGAACCAGGCTTTCTTACTGTAAGGTGGCATAGTGCCTTGAGTGTGGTTGATGTACATAGGTCATTCCCAAAGAGAGATTTTCAAATGTATCTATCCACAGACCTCTATTCCAGGCATGGAACTACTATTCCACGGACCACACTTTGGGACCTGGAAGCCTCCCAATAGCTGTGTTGTGAGAAGAGTGGCTGGTTTCCTCACATGGCTTATCCATATCCATCTCTCGGCCACATGCCCTGCACAGGGAAGGTGTTAATGCAGAGGCAAGAATAGCCAGAACTGAAGCCTGCAGGGCCCTACTGCAGACAGTGTTTGTCTGAGCAAGACTCCCCCCGGCAGATGGGCAAGGGGCCTGGAAGAAGCAGGCAGAGAGGAGTGAGCAACAGGGGCTGGTCCTGAGTTATCCATAATCCCTGAACCTACTTTTGCAGGCATCTTCCTAGGCTCTCTGAAATCATGGTTGCTTGAATACCTACCAACAACCCAGTGATGTAAACAGTAGTCCCCCCTTATTCACGGGAGATTCACACAGTGGGTGCCTGAACCCACGGATAGTACCGAACCCCATATATATTATATTTTTTTCCTATACATGTGTACCTATGATGAAGTTGAGCTTATAAATTAGTCACAGTAAGAGATTAACAACAATAACATAGTAAAATAGAACAAGTATAACAGTCTACTGTAATGATACTGTGAATGTGGTCTCTCTCTCTCAAAATATCTCACAGTACTGTAGTCACCCTCTCCTGGTTGTGATGATGTGAGATGATAAAGTGCCTATTTGATAAGATGAAGTGAGGGGGGTGACATAGGTATTGTGACAGGTTAGGCTACTACTGACCTTTTGAAGAGTCGTGAGAAGAAGGATCATCTGCTTCTGGACCTCAGTTGACTGAGGGTCACTGAAACCGCAGAAGTGAACCCACGGATGAAGGGAGATTACTGTACATCATGGCTGCCATTTTACAGATGTGGAAAACCAAGACTCAAAGATGCTTAGAAACCAGCAGGACTAGAGCTAAGACTCCGAATGATAAGTCCTGCTAAGGACCCTGAGGGGAGCCCTGGCTTCCCGGGGAAGGGCAAAAAGCAGAGCTGACTGACTACACCCGGTCCAGCCCTGCCCACATCCATGAGCCATGACAATCAAAATGCCAAGGACCTGTTCCCTCTCCAGCAGCCAACAGGCTGCAGGGGCCTCTTGTAGCAGATCTAACTCATGAGCACTTTCCTGACAAGGTGTAAACATCTGCCATGAACAGGGTTCTTATCTTCCCCAACCCTGGCTTAATTCATGCTCCAGTGCTTTACAAGAGTCCAACTGTGATAGCATCGCCCAGGAGTGGCCATGTGTCATCAGGTGAAAACATGGAACTAGTGCATGTCCCCCGCGACAAAGCTTTCCCGGGCTCTGACTTAAACCTGCCCTGTTTGTGTTGGGGAAATCCGATTATTCTCTGCAAAGTAATTTCCTGCACCTCCTAATTTCCAACAGATGTAGCCCCGTGCCTGGCAAAAACATTCAGGGGTAGCTTCTGTACCTCCAAACACATTCAGGCAGACCTGTCCCGACCTCCCCAAGGCCCAGAAGCCCTGCAAGGAAAAGAGAGGAGAGGATGCTTTTGGTGCTGGAGGGAGGCGCTCACACTCCCTGTGCATACTCAGAGCAGCGGGGGCTGCTGAGCAGCTCCAAGGACAAGCAGCCACTGGCTACATTGGCCCAATCTGTCCACAGACTTTCATTCAGCAACCACTATGTGTGAAAGATTTCAGAAGCTTCCCTGGTCAGCGAACTGTGGCTGTCTTGGGGGTCTTTATTTACAAGTAAATGGAATGGAGTGAGCATCAGCTGCGTGACACAGCTTCAGTTCACTGAGTGTTTACCACAGTTCTAGGAGGTGGGCGATAGGATCCCCACTTTCTAGAGGGGAGACTGAAGCTCAAATTACTTATAAAAGGTCGCCAGAGCCACGTGAATCTGTCACCAGGAGACACCTCTTGCCTTTTTACCATGCTGCCTCCCTGGGCTTTGAAATATTTAAAAGCACCAGACAGCCTTATTTAGGATAACGTCCATAGTCAGTCATGTTCAGAACAGAACAGAGCACCAGCTAATGATGGTGCCATCTAGAGCAGAGTGGAGGTCCTTGCTGGCTGTCAGGGGGCCAGGGCTCCCCATAATACAGGTTTGGCTGCTCCCACAGCTATGCCTGGTGATGGGAGCCCCTGAATTATAAAGCCCCTGCTCCAGACTCTCATCTGCTGCTAAGCATTGAACACTCATGGACAAAGGGAAGATTCCCTCCCTTTCCTAACTAAAACACAAGTTTCCCCCACCTCCTCCCCCTCTTCCTCTCTCACAGGGCTTATCACCGCTGATGCTGCATCACGTCTCTATATGTCTACTTCTCTAGGTCTATTAAGGCCAGCACAGGAGGAGCAGTTCGATTGTCATTCTGGCTCACATAGCACCTACAGGGCTAGCACAGGCCTGGCGCAGAGGTCTCCCAATAACTGTCTGTTGGATGAATAAATGAACAGAAGCCCAGTGTGGTTGAAGAAGATGCCAGAGGGCACTTGGCTACCTAAATGAGACACATCTCCTGCCCTGGATGAATTCACAGCTCTGTGAGAACTTCCTAACTTCCTAGTGAATGACCAGACCCATTTCAATGATCTTTAATGAGTCCTAGAGAACAGAAGTCAAAAAGATTGGCATCAAGTATCCTGCAGCTCCAGTTTTTAAATAAGGTAAAGATTTAGATTCTAGACTGCAAAACTGTGGTGGCACCTATGAGTGATTCTAGGAGAATCACACCAGGGATGATTGAGGCCTAGGAGCTCAGATGGCCTGCTATACCGGGTTGACTACTATCCCCCCAAATTCATGTCCATCCAGAATTTCAGAATGTGACCTTATTTGGACCGAGGGTCTCTGCAGATGTAATTAGTTAAAATGAGATCATACTGGATTAGGGTGGGCCCTAAATCCAATAGGAGCAGTGTCCTAGGAAGAGACTCACAGGGAAGTATGCAGGGTGGTGACAGAGGCAGAGATAGAGTGACAGCGTCTGTAAGTCAAGGAATAACAGGATTGTTGACACCCACCAGCAGCAAGGAGGAAGCCACCTTCAGAGGGAGCATGGCCCTACTGACACCTTGATTTGAACTTTTAGCCTCCAGAACTAGGGGAGAATAAATCTCTATTGTTTTAAGCCACTTATTCTGTGGTACTTAGTTATGATGACCCTAAGAAAATAATACACCCACCAAGTGCACATCCTGTCAGATTTACCTCATTTCCTTCATAGAATCTCTAGGGCAGCAAGGCAATAGTGAAGGCTTCCTGCAAGGTGTGCCTTCCTTGGCCAGAGCCTCTTCAGATGGACGGATAGGCCATGGTCAAAGGGAATAGCCTGGTTAGGGAGGTACCACTGCTGTGCCGAGCAGACTCTTTCTCAAAGAGATGAACTCTTCTCCAGAGAATTCCAGCATATAAACAGGAAAAGCTAAGGTATGGGAGAACACAAAGCAGGATCACTAACATGGTGTGCTTTCTCTCATTTCCTTGTAGTCCTATAATCTAAATTAGACATAAGCCAACAACAGAAATAAGCAGACCATCAGTGCCAAGTTCAAGGATAAAGCAAATCAATCACACGGAGTTGACAGGACCTAAAAGATCACCTTGTGCAAACACTGAAGGGTTTAAAGGAAACTGGGACCTAGAGAAGGGAGTGGCACTGGTTGCCCACGGACATGCAGTGAGGTAGAGGCAGAGATGAGCCCAGGATTCCTGCTTTCATGCAGTTGGGGTAAATATGAGGAGCAAAGGTGAACCTCCACCACATGGTGAAGAAGTCACCATCAAGGCTAAGCAAGACTAGGCGATACGACTCTAGAACACACTGTTCCCATTGTTCTTTGTCCCTGCAGTTGTGAGCACACACCCTGCACCCCATACACAGCACACCTGACAATCGCCTGGATTGCTACCTATGGGGACTGCAAAAATGTCACTGGAGTACATCAGCAACCTGGTACCAGTTAGCTGAGGTTTCCATGGGCAGTTATGAAATAGACAGAACAAGAGGAAAGTAAGTCAGTATCATTTTTGTAAAAGCTAGTGCCCTTGAGTAAAAACAATCTTAGTGAGCTCACTACATCTGTGGAGTATTTCTGCAGTGTGCATGTGAAGTTGCACCATGCAGCTGCAAACCAGGCCACCAGCCTTGCACGATGGCAGCTGCCAGCTGCTTGAATTTGGAAGCAGCAGTCAACTGAAGTTCCACAAGGAGTAAAGCAGAACATAGCAAAGTTTATGATGTGTCAAAGTAAGCTACCGTTACCTTTAGCAGGTATGAGTGACTATCAAGTTATGAGTGACAGAAAAGTGTGCCGTAAACTACAGTCCCAAATAAGTTCAAAGGTTATGTTCAGTGCATGTTAGCCCAAAGAACATAAAGAAAAAGGCATACAGATTTTATTACTAGAAAATCCATTACTCCCTAGTCCCAACAAATATTTCAGGAATATTAGAAGAGATTACAACATTGGCCTGCCTGGGAGGCCAACAGATCTTGGTAAAGCCCTGGTGCCAGGTTTTCTTTCTTTCCCTGACAATCTCAGGATGCAGACACTGGTTGGCCCTTGGAGACTGTCCAGCCTGGCTGTTATCATACCATGTCAAGGGGCCCCAGCAAGCCATAGGATGCCTCCAGGGCCCTGCAAACAGAGGAACCCCCGAGCCTCACTCTTTCTAACCAGAAAGACTGCCATCTTATCTGTTTTATTCTTGGAGATCTATGTTAGATTTCATTTTTTAAAGGGTTGTGTTGGTTTTCTCACACAGAATGATTCTTGCTCTCCCTGGAACCCTCATGATTGATAGCATGGACCCTTTTACCAGAGAGCTTGGACTCAACTCTCATCTCTGCCACTTACTAGCTGTGTGACTTTGGAGAAGTTACTTAACTGCCCATGCCTCCATCTCCTCATCTGAAATGTGGAGATGATAACAGTATCTACCGCATAGTGTTGGGAGGGTTACATGAGCTAGTGCTTACAAGACGAGCAGAACAACAGGTGGCCTTTGCTGAGCACTTAGTGATGGTTAGCTCTTAGTGTTGTCTCAATGGAAAACTGAATTCAGCTGTGAGTATTTCTGAGCTATTTGAATTGTTCCCAAAGTGGGCCTGGATGCTTGAGTTGAAGGCAGCAGAGGTAGGGCTGGATGGATGTGGTCCTTGACCACCACGCCCTGGACAGTGACAGCCAGTGCCCCATCTTGTTGGACAAGCTCCCCATGCAGGCAACCTTACTTGGCCACAAAATACTTACAAAATACCATGTTCCTTGGATTCTAAGATGTTTATTTCTTTTTCATATTTCAGTGTTTCTGAAATGGTAACAAATCTTACAATGTATACTTTTAATGTGATAGTGTTTCTTCTTTTTCCTCTGAAAAACTATTATTAAATCAATGACGAGCCTTATAATTGGTGGCATGCTAAAATAGAAAAATGACCGTATCTTGTAATTGATGCAATGGGACCCTCAATTTGCTCTAGAAAAAGACAGTGAGGAAAGAACGGCTAAGTCCTACTGTGGAGTATCTGCAAATGCCCAGCTGGTGCACTTCTGGGTAGGTGCAGCCCTGTCCCTGTGGGCGGAGCCTGGGTGTGCCCCAGGCCTGAGGGAAGTTGGGCAGGAATGGCTGTGCATCATGTCTGGAGCCACACAGCATTTCCTACCCTTTTCCACAAACAGCAGAGATGGCAAGTAAGGCCTGAGCTAAGAGTTTCCTGGCCTGGAGCCCCAGCAGCTCATAGGCTGCTGGACTGACCCAGCTTCCCTGGCAGAAAAGCCCACTGCGGGTGGAGGATAAGTAGCAACGAGGGTGGAGAGCTTGGCTCAACGGGACTGACTTCATGGAGAAAATCATCTGCACTGCAGGAGAAGTTACTGCCACCCCCACTCTCTGTCCCCAGGTCAAGTCCAGTGCCAGCTCCAACTTCTGTGTTTGGAACATCCTCCCTGCCTTGCCAGAGCGGCTGTGAGGCACAGCGACTGGAGCCCAGTCTGCCCAGGTTTGAACCCCGTCACCACCACTTACTAAAAGGCATTGCTCTGTGCATCTGCCTCCCTGTCTGGAAAATGGGCACCTCCCTCATAGGCTATGCTGGGCAGTAAAGGAGTCATAACAGGTAAATGCCAGGAATGCGGCCCAGCACCTAGCAAGTCCTGTTTAAGTGCTGCTTTAGAGATTTGCTGTTTGCCTGGTAAAATCCTATTCACCCTTTGAAAATTCAACGAACAGTCACCTTCCAGAGGCCTTCCCAAACTACCCCCCACCCTTACGTTCTCCAGCTGCCTCTGTTCCTTGGACGTACATGTGGACAGGGGGAATCTTATGGGAGAGGGGCGGGAAGAAGGGTGCTAGTCTCGCCAGCTATTGTCTGTATCACACTGTAACTGTCTGTTTGTTCTGCTTGTTGGTGGGGAGAGCTTCATAAAGGCAGGGACTGAGTCTGGATCATCTCTGTGTCCCAGTACTTAGAACACGACCTGGAATCAAGTACACCCTCAGGACTGCTCACAGCATGGAGAGGAATGGGATGGGATGGAATGAAATGGAGCAGCAAGGCATGGGACCTGATGGGATGAATGGAATGGGACAGTTGTAACAAGATCTCTTCACATCACAACAGGGACACTTGCCTGAGGCATATTCATGAAGAAAAAATCACCTCAATATGGAAGGCAATTCCCCAGTTGGTGCCAGTGTCTTTTAGGCTGGGATAAGCAGGTTTCCCTGGGGACGTCAGACCAACACAAGCCCTCTGGGTCCTGCCTATGGGAGACGCCTCCTTCAGAGCCAGCAGAGAGCTCAGCTGGAGGGGTTCTGCCCCACAACGCAGCTCCTGAATGTGCCTTCAGGTTGCAGGCTCCATGGCAGGTGTGGTGGTCCTGGAATGGAGGCCGGCTCACCGCGCAGGGCACTGGCCCTAGCCAAGCAGCCGTTAGCAGCTCTGCTTGACTGCCCACTTTGCGAATGCTGATGGGGATTCCAAAACTCCTGCCAGGCCTTTCTTAGGGGATCTCTTTTCTAGCTTGCTCACTGGGAGAAAGGTGTTCTTGGCATAACATGCCACAACTTTGCCACCGGGGAGCTGGCAAAGTTTACAGCCCAGAGGCCCCGTGGCTGACACTTCTGCCACAGACGACTCATTTTGTTTAACCTTCCTTTCCATTATGGCATTTTAACGGAAAAGTCACTTAAGACCTGCAGTGAAAAATACATTTTTCTAGAACAATGCATAACCCAAATACCATTTGCCTTTTCTTATCAATTCTTGGTTCATTCATCATCTTTATTAAAAATCCATGAAGAAACAGCAGCCTCAGAAACTGTGGGGTGCCTTTTTCAGGGAAATGAGGAGGAAAGGGCAGGAAAAAGGAAGGGAAATCTGGACTCCATGTGAGCACAGTCACCGTCTCTTAATAAGCAGCCCAAGAGAGGGCCTTTCCCCATCCTCCACCTGCAGCCCAGCCAGGCAACTCCATTTCTGAGATCACAAACCAAAACTTCTGCAAATGAAGCACCATGTTGTAGAAAAAGGAATCATATAGTTCCTGATTCAAATCCCTGCCCTGGATATGAAAGCCAGTTGACCTGTGACAAGTTTCTTAAGCTTTCTGACCCTCAGTTTCCCAGTCTGCAAAATGGATATAATACTACGTACTTCATAGGATGATGGTGAGGGTTAAATGACAAAGCAAATGTGAAAACACTTAGCAGAGTCAGGCAGGAACAGATGTTCAGTAAAGATCAGTCCCTTCATAAAGTCATGCCTAAAGTTCCCAGCTGAGGGAAGCCTTTCTGTTCCAGCTTGGCAGGAGGACTGGGGGAGTTGAGAAACTTCAGTGCAGAACTGTGCCCTAGGATCTTCCCCAAAACCTTCCAGGGGTCATGGGTGTGGTTTGTCCAAACAAGGCACTGCCTCCAGAAATCTTGGGCTCCTGTGAGCAGAGGAGTACATGACTGCTGGGCAGAGCCAATAAGGGGGAGTCATCTATGTGGAAGAGGGAAGTCGGAATAGGAGAGGGGAAGGGGTAATAACACAATGCCACTTCCGCCTCCCATCACATTTCACTGCACCATAAATCTTAGGGAGGGCACCTTATTACTCCATGTCCTGATGAGGAAGCTATGGCTCACAGGGGTGAAGGGACCAATCCATGGTCACCCAGCGAATAAGTGCCTGGCTCTGGCCAGGCCATCTGAGTCCCCCCATAGACCACACTCTCGACCCCTCTTCTTTCATAAAGGATGGGGGCCACTCCCCCAGATGCTGAGTCTTCTAGTGAGCAGAGCTGGAGCCTCAGAAGTTGTCCTAGAAACACCTCCCACCACCACCATCCCTGCCAAGCTGACCTCCATCCCCTACCAGCCCCAAGGCACACAGCATGATTTCAAAGCTCCCCACACAGCCCCATATCAAGTTCTACAAATAGCAAAATAAGTCAGTAGATAAGCAAATGATGTATTATTTATTATGAAATTCCATGCGGAAGAAGAATCAATCACATACTAAGCTCATGAAATACTAATACCATGCCTTGAATCCCCATTTTAATAGTGGGCACCTCAAAGCTGAGGAAAGCTTTTTAACCTGGCTCAAGTGGAAGAAAGTGGCAAAACAAAGTTGATCTCAGGTCTGCCTAGCTGGGGCCTAGGCCTTTGCCTCACATTACCCTGGCTGAAGCTCTGTTTGGTCCCCGGCAGTCCCCTGCTGTCCTCAAGTCCACAGATGGGGACGTGGGAACTCTGTATGCTGGTTCTCTCCCTGCCATCCCCAATTTGCCATCTTCTCCCTGGCGCTTTCTGCTTTAGCTTCCCCACTGAAAACAAGACCCTCCAGCCCAGGAGCTGCCTCCCTGACCCCCACCCCACCCGGTGGAAGTGCCCTCGGGGAGCCCCTCGGTTCTCAGGTGAATATCCCAACCTGTCTTCCTCAAGTCAGCATGTGGCTGTTGGTCTCTCGCCTCCCCGGCAGCATCTGGAGACTTGGCTCTTGCTGCCTTTGCTCCCACGGTGCAGCTTCAGCTCAGCCTGCAGTCTGTTCTTTCCAGAAGCTTCGTTCCAGGAGTCTCAATAGAGGACCAGCCGGGTGCTGGGAGGACAGGCCCTGCTGCCTTTGGCTGCATCACTGTAGAGCCTCTGGACAGCCTCCAGCCAGCAGCCCTGCCACGCAGGCCCCAAGGAGCTCTCAACTTGGGAATCTGAACATTTAAGCTGAGAAAGAATTTAAATGCACAGAATCACCTGACACAGAATGTCTTCTCTGTGTAGGCAGTGGGCTAGGCATACCTGGAGCTATTATCTCACTTGACTATCACTCCATCCCATTTTACAAGTGAGGAAACTGAGGCTGGAATGTTTACCTAGTTTGTAGCTGTGGACAGTGGGTCACACAGCTGGCAAGTGGGATACCCAAGCCTTCCAGTGCCAAGTTCAGCATTCCCTTTGCGTAGCCCTGCCTCCCAACACCACGCTTTTGTGGAAACTATTCTGAGAAATCAAAGCAACTCTTTTCTATCCAGAACTATAAATATCCAGAGACAGGGAGATGAGAT
Organism: Smutsia gigantea; assembly: GCA_032199065.1. NCBI lineage: Eukaryota > Metazoa > Chordata > Mammalia > Pholidota > Manidae > Smutsia > Smutsia gigantea. Next base: position 241,072 of record JAVSCE010012455.1, on the reverse strand, counting down.
GAGAAAACAGACATCCTTTCCTAGGATTTGGGAGCAAAGTCTTGCAAAGCTCCCAAAAGCATTTTGAGTTCTGAAAGCAAGAAACTGTCAGGACAGGGGGAAAAAAGAAAAAGGAAGAAAGAAAGGGCAGAGTGCAAAAGGTGAAGGGTTAAGCTGACCTGACACTGGAAGCATCATGGCTTACACCGATGCCCTAAAACCAGCAGCGACCTCCTGCATGCTGACTGTGAGTCCATGTGCTTGTTAACACTTAAAACAGCCCCATGAGGTACGTACCAATGTTATCCCCATTTTAGAGTTGTAGAAACTTGAGCACAGAGAAGTGAAATAATTTGCTTGAGGTCACAGAGCTTGTAAGCTTTAGCCCCAGGATGTATGGCTCCAGTGCCCAGGTTTGTGTCTACTGAGCTATTCAGCCTCCAGCTGAACAGCCCAGCTTAGGAGGTAGCATGCCTCACTCTAGGCCAGGACCCTGTTCTAGGTCCTAAGAGAACAGGCCTATTCCTGGGAGTTTACACTCTGCTGTCAATTCCAGCTGGAAACCTAAATCCAGCCCTGTATTCCCAAATCCCCAGAAGGACTGCAGGCAAGCCCTTGGAGGAGTCTAACTAGAATAAACATGTAACAGCTCCACCTGGGGTCTTCTCTTCCACATCCCCCTTCTGTCCTTCCCCGTGGCCTCATGCATTTCCTCTGCCTTGTTTGCAGGTTGGAAAATTCTTTAGTGTCCAGTGCAAACCTGAAAACTGTCACTGCTCATAAGAGTGGCAATGCAGACAGCCCCCGACCCCACCCCGCCCCCAGGACAAATTGCTAATGGAGTTGCTTGGAATTTAATGCCAATTTTTCTGTGGAAACCATGCTAACCCAAGGAGCAGTCTCCAGCCAGCTGATCGACACAGCACATCTACCCAGAAAGTACACAGCCAGCATTTACTCTAGTCTGCACCATCCAGTACAGAAAGCACTAGCCACATGTGGTTATTTAAAGTTAAATATGTTAATTAAAATTAAATATGTCACACTAGCCACATTTAAAGTGTTCAAAACTAGCATGTGGCTACTAGGTACCACACTGAGCAAAGCAGATCTAGAATATTTCCATCATCCCAGAAAGTTTGATTGGACAGCCTTGATCTAGACCCTAGCCCCAAATTCTAACACTGCCTAAGACAATAAACTTGGGTTGCCAGAGATACAACATCCCTCCTAAGGGAAATCATGGAAAACTGCAGGCAATAGACAGGAGGGCTTTGGAATCACACAGCTGTCAGTCTGCCACAGCTCTAACACTTCCTAACTACACTGTTAGACTCTCTGTGACTCAGTTTCCTCAACTGGAGCATGGGAACAATGCCCTCTTCCAGGTCTCTATAAGGATCAAGTGAGATGGTGTTCAGCATGCTCAGTGCTCCCTCTGCCCATTTCTAATGCTACCTGCCAGGGGACAGTGGCCAGGGACCCAACTCTAAGCAATCACGAATGACTGCCACAGTCTGGAGGTTGAAATGGGGCTCCTAGCTACCCAGAGGCAGTGGTGGGGAGGCAGGAAGCTGGCAGGCTTGTGGCCTCAGCAGTCTGCCCTGTTCTTCTCTCATCATCGCTTGTCATTTCAGTCCCTGTGTTAGGATGATCTAAGGCCACTTTGAAATCAGCAACCATGAGGGTAAGTACCCCAATCGCAGGCATTGGTAGGGAAAGGGCAGGAGGAAGAGAAGGCCAGAAATCCCACAAATTGGCCCTGGGATTAGGAGAGAAGCCCTCGAGCCACTTGAGAATCCGTCCATTCGTTCAATAAACAATTACAGAGTATGTTAGGACTTCCTATTCGGTACAGAGGAGACAAGCTGTGTAAGACATGGTGCCACACTCAAAGCCTCCACAAACCAGTGGATGAGACCAACAGAAAATGCACAAGGCTCTAGTGTGGTAAGGGCTCTGACACTGGGCCTTGGAGCTTAGACAACAAGATGGTGAGTAGACAGATCTTAGGAGTGGCAAGTAAGAAAGGTTTGGGAGGCTTCCAAGAAGTGGTGCTTGCACTATATCTTCAAAGACAAAGTGTGGAGATACACCCCAGCAAAGGAAACTGTAGGAACAAAGACACATGGGGCCTGAATACTTGATGTCACTACATCAGGCCGCTCCACAGAGCCAGGGGCTTCCCGGGAGGTGATGGGAGATGAGGGTGGAGGGAGCAGGTTATGAAGCCATGGTTCTAGCCTATATATTTTCTCATTCTGCCACATGCCCATTTTATGGTGGCTGAGAGGAGCAGAAGCAGAGCCAAACGGCAGTCACATTTAAAACTGCTGTTCAGACTTGGCCCACTTCATGGCCGCTCACATTCCAAGAGGGAGCCTGTTGTCATTGTAAAGAATGTTCGTAAGTTAGGGATCATTTATACATTAAAAAATAAAAATATATACAGAGTATGAGCCTTGTTTAGATCATGGATTATACAAACACTAACAGATGGGTTAGCACCCTTTTTCTTAAAAGGTCAGAGAGTAAAATAATTTAGGCTTGGCAGGATATACAATCTCCCTCCCAACTACTCGGCTCTGTAGCTGTAGCACGAAAAGAGCCATAAACAATACATAAGTGACCGAGAGTGGCTGTGTTCCAAGAAAACTTTATTTATGAACATAAGCAGTAGGTGAGATTTGGCCCCTAAAGCTGACTCCCCCTATAAAGAACATCCTCGGGCCCAGCAGGGAAATATGAATAAGGATGGTAGATAATAGTATTGTATTGATGTTAATTTTCCTGAGTGTGATAAGTATACTGTGGTTCTGCAGGAGAATGTCTTTATTCTTAGGAGATACATGCTGAAGTAGTTAGAGGGCACAAAGGCTATAACTAATTCTTGAATGGTTCAGGGAGATCATGTGTATAAAGAGATAAGACAAACGTGGCGAAATGTTAAGAATGGTGAACCCAGGGGAAGGGTATATGGATGTTCCTTGTACTAACATTGCAACTTCTTTGTAAGTTTGGAATCTTTCCAGATTAAAAGTTTGGAAGAAAAATAGCCACTTAAGCCACTTCCGAGGAACAAAAGGTCTTCATGAACAGACATTCTGCTTTGTGATCCACCAGAGCGCTCCACCTGACCTAGCCCTTCTGCAGGGCGGGTGCAGATGCCCTTGGTCACGCAGCTCGCCTTTCTTGATCAGTTCCACACTACCAGAAAAGTCATTTGAGTGCTAAAATGGGTGCAGGTTCCTGGCTCCTTCTCAGACTCCCTTTTCTTCTGGATTTGTTCCTCTTTACCCAGCAGCCTGCAGGTCAGTTTCCTTTTGACACTGGGCCTCAAAGGCTATGGAGGAACAAGCACCTCAGAACACCAGGAGTATTCCCTGTCCTGGGATTTCCCGCAGAAGACGGACTCCAGAACAGCCGCTGAGGAAAGGAGGTCATTGGCAGTCTCTGAGCAAGGGCCACCAGGAGCCTGCAGGGCTTTGTGATTTCCGCTAAGCCAGGAGCCGCTGACACTGTTAAGAAGGTTGGCAGCAGCACTTTCCCAAGTAACCCAGATCTGAATCTCCAGTGATTCCCCTGCAGAGTGACTGCCTAATTCTTGACTTATTAGTAATCAATACCATGAAAAATACTAACACCTCCATTAAAGTAGGCACCCATTGATTTCCATTAGGAAGGTGGAGTTTGGAAGCCCCGTATCTCAAAAAGCTTCAGTTTTGATTTTTCACCTGTCAAGCAGTACCATAAAATACAAAGCGCACAATTCCTGGAAGAGGGTGAGGCAGAGAGTGGTGGGAATGAACATTCCAGGCCCCCCATTCCCCTCAGAGCATGGCCTTGCAGGAAGATCAGTCCCCTAAGGCTCCCTGGGCCTCTCTGGGCCCCCAACCCAGCCAGCCCCACCAGGGGATGCCCATCACTGACTCTGCAAGCTAACTCAGGCCCGTATCTTCTTCTGGGGAAGAAAAAGGGAAGCAGAAGTCCTTCATAAGGGATATATGTCATTGCTTGGGTATCAGAGCCCTGAAAGACTTGGTAAGACTTTCTAAACATTCTTCACGAGCTAGGATCCAGAGACCTTAAAGGGTCTTTCCATCTCCAAGATGATGTCCTATGGAGATAAGCACCCTGCATGTCTTCCACCATTCCCCCACAAATACCCTTGGTAGTAGACTTTGTTCATTTGCAATTACTCACTGCCCTCATCCTTGTCTGTAAGAGAATTACTACCTCCCTCCCCTTGCTTTGTGACTTACAAACCTCCCTCCTCCAGGGTGCAGGTTCTGACACATGACTTGTTTCAGCTAATGGAATGTGAGCAGACATGAAGTAGGCCAAGTCTGAGTATAAGTTTTAAACGTGACTGCAATTTGTCTCAGCCTCTTGCTTTTCAGCTACAATAAGCCGGGCATGTCACGGAATGAGAAAGTATATGGAGCAGAACGGCAGCCAATGTACAGCTCGCATGCAACACAAGGATGAAATAAACCTTAGTTTCATAAGCCACTGAGGCTTAGGGCTGTTTGTCACATGGCCAAACTTAGCAACAGTTGGCTAAGCAACCTCCAATACAGGAACAGCAAGTGGGCTGCTTTACATCCGTATCCTATGGCTCCTATCCATCACCTAGCAAAGCCTAGGTCTGGCTCATCTTCACTCTGACTCAGCTTCCATCCATTTACACCTGAGGCTCCTTAAGGAGTGATCTTCCCAGCAGTATCCTTTGTTTATGACTCATTCATGCCAGTGACTCCAGTTAGGAGAGGGAAAAACAGGCCTAATATTTCAGCAACCCCCCTGGGGATCTCAGAACAAATATTACCCCTTTTCCCTCTCCTGGAGACGCTCCACGCCAAGGCGGCCGGACACTCATGTTTAAGACAGGGTGGGAGCTCGACACAGGACAGACGCTCAGCTGGCTGTCCGGGATGCTGGACTCCAGCACAGGTGAGGTCACTAGGCCACGTTACCCCTTAAGCCATGAGTCTACAAGGGCCTGGCTGACATAGGCAAGACTCTCCCTGTCTGAACTGACTAGTGGTTTTCTTTCCTTTCATTTTTTTTTTTGATCAGTGGTTTTCAAACCCAGCCCTGGGCTGGTCTCAGCAGACAGCTGAGTTGAGAAGAAGCCTGTGGCCAGTGGACCCTCATCCCCTGCTCCAGCCAGACCAGTTCCGCTTTGATCTGTTGAACCAATTAAGTTTCCAAGTAAGATTTCTGTCTGGCCAGGAATTCTATGAAAAATGCATTTCAAAGCCATTGAGCCAGTGATCTCTGAATGCTTTCCCAGCACTGATGCACTCTGAGCCTCCCCAACCCCCAACTCTTTGTTTATCTCTGGTCCCCCACTTCCTTGTCACTGTAGTGAAGGTTTTACTAACGCCCAGGGGACACCCAGTGATGACTAACTGACAAGTGAGAATATAGTGAGGGAGATTCAAAACAACTCCACCAAGAACTCTAGAACAGATGCCTCTAGTTCTGCAAGGCCAAGAGAAATAATCAGTATAGGGAGGCCACTATGGAAGCGAGCACAGGGTTTTAGTTTTCTGTGAGAGGTTTATCTTCTGCTTCAAGTGTCTGGGTGAGACCACTGCTGGCCCCAACCTCAACATCCCAACTGGAAAAGGATCCTTTGGAATGAGATTCATACTTTTAGGTCACCTTATATGGCCATAATATCTAGCATGAGATTTTCCACCCATCACTGAGCATGGGACAAGGAGTGACTCACAGCACCAGGGCAAAAGCAGGGGTGACTGTGACCTGCACTCCGACTGCTGGTCAGGAGGCAAGCAGGCCGTGGCAGGGAGCGGGGCCGGATACAGTGCCTGGGGTGCTGCGGCAGCCAGAGGAGGTTCACCGAGACAGAGAGAAGCTGGCCCCCAGAGACAGGAGATGCCCAGGAAAGAGAGAGACTCCGATTCAGGGAGATTTATGTAAGAGGGGTGTGAGCAGAGCCGCTGCTCAGTAAGTGAGGGCCTGCTCGATGGAAAATGCAGCTTAGATTTTCCCAGCTAGAAAAATACACAGAAATGGCCCAGATTCCTCTGTGAGCAGAGGTGATACGAGTGAGCTCAGCCGGGCTGAGCCAAAGTAAAGGTGAGCTCCAAATTGCGCCTGGAAGAGAGACCCATTTCACGGGGCAGTATTTCCCCAAAGGCTTTAGCACCATACCAGCTGTGCACACGACATGAGATTTAACGTGTCCGACTGAGTCTGCATGGACCACCCTGGCAGCCCCCTAATCTGTCTCCCGACTTCCTTTCTTGTCCCCACTCCCTCCGTGCTCCACACTACAGCCACAGCACCTTCTTCACACTGCGGATCTGTATTGTCTCCTCCCTTCTGACACAGCCCAGCTGGCCTGGCATTGCCCACATCTGCTGACCTCTCCTTGCAGCTCAGCCCACTGGGCCTTGGGGGATCTTCCCCTGCCCACAACCCCAGCCTCATCTGGCCTCCTTCCCCTCACTCCCTAGGTCCCTTGCACACACACTCTTTTCCTCCTTGGAGACTCTGCCCTCTGCCTAGAAAGATTTTTTCCTTATGATTCACCCAACCAGCAATTTCTTTTCCTTCCACGCTCAGCCTAAACCCCAAAGCTTTCCCTGTCCCCTCAGGCTCAGGAAGGCTCTCCCCACCAGCCCCTCATTCCTCTCACCATACTCATTTTCCACCTTGATTGTACTGCTTGCAATGAATGCTGACCCAGTCCCTCTCAGGCCACAGACTGCGGCAAGCAGCACAAGAAAGGGCTGGCCTGGGTTCTCCAGCACACCCTCAGCATGGACACTGTACTTGGTGCACTCAGGGCTCAATAAACTGTTGTTGGACAATTGAATGAATGCATGATTTACTTTCCTGTAAAGAGTTAGTCTCCAAATTGCGCCACCCCCCACGTCTACCCTCTAGCCGTATTAAACCCATACCGCCATACTAAAAACATGAAAACATGAGTTAACATTTACTGTTTCTCCTGTGACTCAGCTCTTCCTGAGTCATCTCACTGAACCCTCACAGCAGCCTAACGAGTTAAATAAGCCTTATGATTTCCATTTGACAAATGAGAAAATTGAGGTTTAAAACACATTTAGTTTCTTACCCATAAAGCACATGGCTAGCGTGTGTCAGGGTCACGATCTGAACCCGGCCAGCTGGTCCTTGGCCCATGTGTTTAGCCACCATGCACAGAACAACTTTAGGACACAGCAGGCAACGATCGCAAGGGCAGGTGTTTGGAGAATCAACTCCTGACTCTTCAATGGAAGAAGGAAACCAATGGATCTGCCATACATCTCCTCAGCATGTTGGGAAATGAGGTTATTTGGTGATTATTGTAGCTCTTCAAGAGTAGTGCCGCTCTCTGAGCCCCCAAGGCTCCAGTCCTCTCCATGACTAGGCCAGACTGGAGTCAGGGGACATGCCCCATGACTGCTCCATTCCTCTGGCGAGGGGCGCCTGCCCTGGCAGTGAGAATGTGCTGTGGAGTGTGGGGTGCTGTGCAGTTTTTGGATCAACCATGTCCCCAGGGCCCCCTGCAACGGGTGCTGCAAAGCGCTGGCTCTGATAACCTCTTGTCAATTAGCCGTGTCCCAGGCCAAACATAATATCTTGACAAAGAGTGTTTTAATTCAGTTCAAATAGACTTCCTCCACAGAGCCCATAACACATAGTGAGGTTATTTAATCTAGAAAGAAAATCCAATGACCTGGAAAAAAAAAATGGTGTGTGTTAAAGCGACTCTTGTTCACCTGCATCTCCACAAGCTCTTATTTAATCTGCAGGTAGCAGCGTCTGCCTGGGCTGCAGGCTATGAAGGTGTTTGTTCACTCCAGGGTCCCTGCCCTGTCTCTCTGCTCTGGAATGACATGGTGAGCTATATGCCCAGTGATGGAGGCCATGACCCCCTTACTGACTGGGAATTCATTGAGACGTACTTGACAAATACAGATTTCTGGCTCCATCCCTGGAGATTCTGATCCAGCAGACCTGAGGTGGCCCCAGGCATCTGTATCTCCCCATGTAAGCAGGGCTATGGGTCAGCTGGACACCAGCAAGTAGTGGGGTGGGTGCTGTTGTCAGGCAGCGTCTTGCAGGGATCCAGACACAGCCACTCCTTCCCACGGGATCCTAGACTGGGTAACATCTAAGCCTCAGTTTCCTTATATAGAAAAGGAGTACACAGTATGTGGCCTGCTTGCCCCTTGGGGGGCTCTTAGGAGGCAAGGGAAATGACATGGTAGAATAATAAATTAGCTAACACTTTATTCACTACTGTCCATGTGCCAGGCACCAGATGAAGCACTTTGCTTGCATAACTCTGTTTCACAAACACTGTATAAGGGAGTTAACTACTGTTACCTCTGTTTTAAAGATGAGTAAACTAAGGCACAGAGAGGCTAGGCAGCTTGCCCCAAGTTGCCAAGTGTGGGCTGTGAGCTCCAGTGTGAATCCAAGGCCCAGCTCCTCTCCAGCCCCACTGGTGAAACCTGGCAAGGCCGGCATGTGTGAGGCAGTGGTTCTGAGCTCAGCTTTCCTGCCCCTCAGTCCCTGACGGCATCAGGATGGGAGGGCTGAGCCCGAGGGATGGGACAGGAGGAGCCTCAAACATTAAACATGACTGGCCGGTGCCCTTCCACAGGAGGACAAGGGACAGATGGCCCTTACCTCCCCGCCAGCTGTCAGGGGGCAGAAGCATGCTCCCGTCTCTGCTGACTGGGGAGAAGGAAAACACAATGGCAGTAACAACTCCAACTGGGGCACAGGTTGCCATTAGGAATAGCCAAGGCCAGAAGCCAAAAGTATTGAGAAAAATTCTTAGAACAATAGCCCCTAACATATGGACGTTTGACAGAGAGGATACTGCCACAGAGAACCAACTTTATGCAGAACCTTTCGAGCTGTCATTTCTTTGCACCTCCACAGTAGCCCCGTGAAGCAGGGCTTCTTCTTGACCCACTCTACAGGTGACAAACCTGGGTCTCAAAGATACTAATTAAGGGGTCTCAAGCAAGCAGTGGACGCTGGATCTCATTCACAAGGGCCCAGCTCCAAACCCTGCCCTCCCTGTGCCACAGCATTCCCCAGAGAGTACTTTGCGTCCTGTAAGGTGGGCTGATGCCGCGGCAGAGGCTCACCCCTCACATGTGTGTCCTGGAAATGCCCTGCACACAGCTTTAGATACCGAAGATGAAGCTCCCTGGAACATGTGGGAAGGCCCTATGCTATGGTAGGGGTGCCCGCCGTGAATGTTGGTCAGGCCAAGATGAAAAGTTAATGATCAGTTCCAGGAACTTGCTCAAAGATGACATTATGAAAGCTTCATACCCACCATGCCAGACTGTTATATTATTCCATTTTACAGATGCAGAGCCTGAAGCTCAGCAAAGGGGAAGGGAAAGAAGGGGGTGGGAGTGCTCTTCAAGGCTGCACATCCCCAGCAACCTTGCCTGCCTGGGAAGACAGGCTCAGCTTGGTCAACGCAAAGCTGGTAGAGAACAAGGAGCCACTGTGAACAAATCTCCAGATTCTGAGGGGAAAATGAGATGTTTTGAGGACAGACAGATTTTTCTCTCCACCAAGGGCTTTGTGTGACTGAAGGAGATGTCCTATTTTCTATCTTGTATCCTTGTCATTGTCTCAGTAAGCCCACTGGGAAGATGCCCATGCACAAATGTCAACAGTGACTTCGTGAAGCTGATCTCAATCCTTCATGCGCCAGGAGGCTGGTGTGTGGGCCCCACTGTTTGAGGCTCTGTCCTGGGGCTTTCTGCACACCACAGCACTTGAGGCTCACAACAACATTAAAGGTTGGTTTGGTCTATCAAGATTCTTAGTTTAGAAGAAAAAGCTCAGGGACACTAGACTGGCTCCCCAGGTCTCCCAGCTAGTCCCAGGTGGAGCTGCAATTCAGACCCAGGCCCCTGAGCCTGAGCTTTCCTGGTGACACCACAGTGTCTTTCAGCAGCAACGGGAATCTAAGCTGACCAGTTGTGGTGGGTGTGGCTCCCCCCCACCACGACAGGAGAGGAAGGACAATCACTTATCACATGACAAGCTCCATCAGCACATGGGGGACAGGGAGGCCACCTTTCTCACCAGTTGCCTCCGATGCCAGCCAAGGAAATGGTCTCCCTGTGGGACAACTGCCAGTGGGTCAGAACAAAATAACCTGGGCCTGCATTTTACCGAAAGAGCCAGAGAAAGCAAAAGGCTTCTGAAGGCTGCAAATGCACCTCTGGTCCTGCTAAAGCCACAAAGCTGGTCACATCTACTCTCTGAGACTAGGAGGGTAGCGAGCCTAAAGGCTAGGCACTCAGTGGGTAAGCCTCCCCTTTGCTCTGGGCTTAGAGACTGATTTGGATAGACAGCCCTGACCTTTTGTATAATCCTGCGTTACTTTAAAAGTATCAAAACATATAACCCTCCCTCAATTCCTAGCCACACCTATATTCTGGCTATGCTGCATGATAGCAAATCCTCCCAGAAGAGGCAGCAGACCTGGCTCTGGCGTGACCTTTCATCTGCTTAAAGGAACCCACAGCATCACGACCACCAGGATGGCACATGAGGTTTATTTAGATCCAAAGTCTGTTTCATGTCATGAAAGGTCTACCCACCAGCACTGATCACTTTCCAAGATGGCTAAAGGGAAGCCAAAGACACTCTGGGAGCTGATGTTAAAGGGGAATCCCTTCTGCAGAATGACCAGGAGAGCCACACGAAACAGATGGAGCCAATTCAATCCGTCCCCCAGCAAAGGAGTCGTGTTAGGAAAACAAGGACGAGCAGAAGCATTAGGATAAATTACTCTGAGTGTTCGTGAAGGCTTGCTGCTCTGGGAGCCTAAAGAATTGTTTGCTCCATCCTGGCAGGCCCAAAGCATGCAAATTAATAGCCTGGATTTATCATGAGGTGTTTTTCACTGGCATTTTTGGACCAGGTTTCTTTAAGTATTTGGGTTCATCTATCTAGAATGTGCCCAGTCCAGTTATTGCTCATAACACATCATAAATCCAACATTTAAGAGAGGTTTATTTAAGCCAGCCTGGTGTCCAGGTTCCAAACTCATTACCATGAACACAATTAATTCCTGGCAGAGCATCAGAGGGTTGGAGCCAATACACTGGGTCTGTGAGCCGCTCATGGTCACTCACAGTCTCTATGGGGGGACCCCCCAAGGCACCTTTTCCCCATTCCAGAGCCACTTGCCATCCCTGGATCTGCCTCTGCTTTTAGGCTGCCACACCTTTGCTCAAGCGGTTCCTTCCTCCCGGCATGCTCTCCCTCCCCCACGTCTTTGCCTTCCAAAATTCTAAATAACTTTGAAGGCCCAGTTCAAGGGCTTGCTCCACAAAAGCTTTTCCTGACCATCCAAGGCAAGTCCCTCCCCTCTTGCCTCTCCAGCCTATGTAGGGGTAAGTGAAGAGGTTGTGAGTTGGCAGACCCTGGGCCCAGCCCCTTCTCCTTCCTGAGCCTCAGTTTCCCCATCTCGGTAAGATGGCCTCAAAGTTCCTTTTAGGCAAAAGCTGACTTCGGTTCTCATGCCCTATGTCACCTTCTACATGAGGCCATGAGTTCCTCGGGTTGTACACTTCTTCATTCACCCTCATGTTCTCCCCAGCACAGTGTGCCTGGCAAACAGCAGATGCTAAAAAACAACAGAAGGGAGGAAGGAGAAGGGAAAGGTAGAGAGGAAGGGAGGAAGGGAAGATGAGCCACTCAGCTCAGCAAGGGGTGCCATTCATAAGTCATCAGCTCTTTTAGAGAAACACATTATCATTATGGTCCCTTCTTTAAGGAGGGAATGTGGTTTCAGGCTCAAATATTAAACATAACATCCATGTTTACTGAGAGCTCACAATGTGCCTATCACAACACCAGAGGGGGTGACCTGACCCCCATTTCACAGAAGAGGAGACTGTGGTTCAGAGAGGTGCAGCAACTAACCCAGGGCCACCTGGAAAGAGACAGAGCCAGTTTCAGGTTCTTCTACTAAACCACTTGGCTATATATTTTTCCATTTTTTTCCAGAAGGCAAAGAATCCTGGCACGTATTAAAGCTATGCAGGTGAGAGTACGTGCCACCCTTCTCTAGCCAGCTGATCCTCCATGGCAACTGCAGGTTGCTGGGCCCTGATTCTGGGACAGGGTCTTTGGTCAGGCCCCCCCATCACTACTCACCAGGCTGTGGCTCCACACAGAGCCTCATCCTGGCTTCATAGCCTGAGTTTAGAATAATTTAAAGAAAAATCTAAATGACAGAGAAGCATATCATTCCAATTAATTTCCCCAAAGAGACCAGCCACAAGGTGTTGTTTTAACCAGCTGTAGTGAGAAGAGAGGACAATGGGGGGGGCTGGGGGGGGAAGGAGCTGCAAATATTTGTCGAAATGTTCTACTATATGCAGACACATTTTCTATGTCCTACAAGGCACTTTATATATGTCACTTCATATAAGTCTCACAATGATCATATGAGGAGAGATTATTATCCCATTTTACAAATTAAGAAATTAAGGCTCCAAGAGGTTAAATACTTTGACTAAGGTCATAGAGCTAAAAGGAAGTAGAGCTAGGATTCCACTCCAGGCCTGCTCAGCTTGGAAGCTCAAGCTGGGGTCTAGGCCTGCTCTCTCTATCACATGGTACTAATGAGGTCAGGCCTCTGGGTGTATGGCCCACATTATCTGAGAATGAGAATGTGTTTTGTAAACTGAAACCAAATCTTTCTTTTTTTGCTTTTGTACAGAGAAAAATCTCTCTCCTTTGGCCATGACCTGAGCTGTAGCTGTCACAGTATGAATGCTATGACATTAGGTCCAGGGATGGAACAAGGTGGGGCGGCTGGCTGAGGGCAGGCCTTCACCACGCAAGCCAGGGCAAGCCCCTGGCGCTGCCCCACCTGCCCTGGCTGGGTGTTACCAGTGTGCTGTCTATAGACAGAGACCAAACCTCCACTTCAGCAGTTGTCCAACTATCTCTGTTGCCTTTCCGAACGTCAGACTGTCATCTTGATGCAACACTATGTATCAACAGCACTGACTGAATGTGTGGCCTGAGTTCAGTTTCCTCATCTAAAATGGGGATAATGATACTTACCTGACAGGTTGGTGGTGGGAATTAAATTAAATAATGTGTGCGCCGTGCTCAGCCAGGGCCTGGCCCATACCAAGGGCTCAGTAATGTTAGTCATTATTCTGATTGTTATCATCACCTTTCAGCAGAGCATCAGAGGGTGGGAGCCAGGCCACAGCGGGGACAGCTCTGCTCACCCAGCCTTGCTCCTGGGTCAGTACCCTCTGAACCTTCCATGATCACTCTCTGGAAACCACCTACCATATTGGGAGCCGAGTGATCACCTAGTGTCAGAAAAGGAGGCCATTCACACATTCCAGAAGTGTAAAGACCCTGCCCCTTCTGGCTTCTGTTTCATTAGAGACAGAGTCCCTGGTAAGGGATCTGTGCCCACCCTCTCCCCTCCAGTCCAGGTTGCCTGCGTGAAGCCCACACAACCCTGGGCTCTAGACCCAGGAGCTAACAGGTTTGGATGATTTGGGGACAGGTCCTAGGAAGGGTAGAACCTTTGATCTTAGTGGAAAGGGGAGGCAGACAAACTCCCGGCTGGCCCCTTTGAAGGAGAGAGTATTTTTGTCAGGAAGGTTCTTGGTTTGGGACATGTACAACTAGAAGTGAGAAGGCAGGGCCTGGGTGAGGTGGTGTGGCCATGGCTCCCAAGAAGCAGGAAACTACCCTATATGAAAAGAGGAAAGACTGTGGCAATCTGGGAAGAGAAGGAGCAAGAAAGACCTCAACCTCAAGACACGACCTTTTCCATGGCCTTTCCCATACTCCCCGGAAGTGCAGGTGCTGTGAAGGCCACACACGTGAGACTGCCCGAAGGAATGGTCTTTTCACTGGTATTGACTTGGGACAAAGCAGAGACCACAAGTACACAGGCCACTGCCAGACATGGAGGAGACTCTGAGAAGTGCCCTGGAGTGTGCCGAAATCGTGGAGAGGCCGACTACATCCCTGGTCCATGGGATCAGAGCTGGGAGGGGGTGAACCAAGAGAACCCTAGCAGCCATCGGTTTTGCAAGGAGGACTCAGGGCAGACCCTCCTGATGGTCACTGGCTACAGATGCCCAGGGGGAGGGACTGAAAAAGACTAAGAAGGAAAAATTAAACTCGATAGGCCAAGTGATCTCCTCGCTTTCGCCTTGTGACTGCTCTCCAGAATGCTCTTTCCAAGTGAGAGAACACTGGCTCAGTGTACTGCTTTCCTGCAGGTAGAAAGAACTTTAATTAAAAAGTAAATTGCAGCTTGAGTACACCTGGTAATGTGTGCAATGGCCTTGAGCCAATTAAGGTTTCCCTTTTATCCTTTCCTTTGCCAGCATAGATTTATTGCTTGGCTTTTAAAGAAAGAAGAAAGGGAAAGAGCAACAAGATGTTTCAGGAAGAGACACTACCTCCCGGAGTCAGGAGGTGAGGGGGAGTCGGGGCCATGTGTGGCAGGAGGCCTGGGCCTCCCATGTCAGGACAAATGGGCACTGCAGGCACTTGCTGGCTGCCACCTTCCTCTGGGATTCCTGCTGCATAAGCAAAGGCAGCGGCAGGGAGAGAAAAGCAAGTGCCAACCAGTCCTTCCCTACCGGCTGTTTCCTAAAAGCAGCTTCTGGACGCTCCAGGCCTAAGACTGAAAGAGCTATGTCAACAGAAAAGACCTTGAGGCTTGGACCAACTGGCTCCCTGGTGATCCAAAAGGGATGGGGCGGCCTCCCTGCACCTGGGCCTCAGGAAGGAAGGAGGTGAAGGCAGCACTGCTGGACAGCTGGGGCAGAGGCAGGCCATTTCCAGAGCCGCAGCAAGCCAGGAGGGCAGCCTGAGTCTCCTGGCCAGCAGCATCCCAGCAGACACGCTGAATGGCTGGGAACTGGCTGTGGACAGACACCATCCCAGTGGGGAAAAATGAGAGTCTAGGCATTTGTCTGGCCAGGGGGTGGTGAGGACAGAGGAGAGGTAATGTTCTACTGCCAGGGCATAAGGCCATCTCTCGGGAGCTTGCTGGGCCACGCTGGTATGCCTGCAGCTGTATCTAGTGAGTGCTGAGCAAAGGCCCAGCGGCCACCATCTCTCACACTTGACCAAAGCTTGGAAGCAGCAGACAGCAGGTTACTCAGCCAGGCAATATGGCTTGCTTACTACAAACAGTGACTTCTAAACTCGTTTTAGTCATGTTAATGTGTGTCCAAATGAAGTCCTATGTGAACCCCAATATATAATACAGAGAGAGCAGAGCTTCTCTGGTGGAAGTGGGGGTTAAAATGGAGGTCTCTATCCCCACCCATCAGGTCCATGGCCTCCGGATCACTGCCAAGGTACCTCATGGGCCTCAGTAGGGCATAATCAGAAACCACAAAGATCAGACAGGGGCTTCAGAACTGACACCCAGAACTCCTGTGGGGAGGGGCAGTAAGTGCAGATGTGATGAAGATTAACTGATAATCTGTGCCTTTCTAAATAAACCATTAAATCCATTCCTGTGCGCTCAAGGCCATGCCAATAGATGATTTTATAAATCAATGTGCTGAGCCCTAGAATGCTTAAGAACTAATTTCCACATTTTAACTCTCTTTTGTTTAGGAGAGTTCTGGGAGCACAGGGGGTGGGTGGTTGTCAAGATGCAGCTTTAATATGCTGGGTCTGTTCCCAGCCTATAGCTGAGCTATGACAGAGGAACCACCTGTCAAATGGCTTCATGGGACCCAAGAACTCAAAAAGACACCCCCCAAACCTCAGTGTGGTGGCTTTCTTACGGTCATGACAGGAAGGCCAGAACGGAGCAAGTTTAGATTCTGCATCACTCCACTTTGGACTAGAAAGCCAAAGGGAAATTAAGTGCATTCGAGAGACAAGGAGACAAACAGAGGATGAACGGATAGATGGATGGATGGACACCAGACAGATAGGAGATATTTCTGTGAACCTAAAGGCCTCTATTCTACAATCAGATTAATGCTGGCTTTACCACTATCTTACCTTGTGACCTTTCGCATGTCACATTCTGAGTTGGGTCCATGCTCCCAAGATGCAGCCCCCACTGTGAAAGTACCTCTGTTACTCATCCTAAAGGCTGACTGAGGAAGGCACCAACCTGTTCCTTCTCAACCCTGAGGCTTAACTCTAGGTTCTCCTTATCAAAGGCTTTCAGAAAACAATCCCTAAGACATTAACCCCTAAATATCCAGGCTTTCTCATGCCTCTGGGCCTCTGCCCAAGCTGTTCCCTCAACTTGGAACCCCTTTCTTCACCATTTTGCTCCTGAACTCCTGCTCATTTTTCAAGTTCAGATGCACAGTTCTTATGGCCAAGAAGTTCAGCCACTGGAGGTTACAGAAAAATGAGACCTCCACAGGAATAATATGCAAAATAGTTTATACTGGAATAGGATGGGCACCGGCCAAATAGAAGACCCAACCAATCCAAACAGATGCTCGTCAAGTCGGCCCATAGGGCCAGACCAGCATGTTCGAGGAGCCTTCGGCCCTGCCTCCACCTATCACCCCACATCACGGCTGTCTCTCCCCCTGGCTTACTGTGCACCTAACTCACTCCTGGGCTCAGTCAGCAAGGATGAAGGCAGAGAGCGAACAATCTCTACCTGCTGAAAAGCATCTCCATGGGCAGGTCTATGGCTGCAGGACCAGGGGTTATTTCCACCCCAGGCTGGCTCAAGCAACCATACTGGGGCTTCTGTGACCTTTACCCTCCTCCCCCATGGGGCATCCTAGTGAAAGGATGCCAAGGACTGTGTCTTCCTCCACAGTGCCCCCATGAAGCCTGCTTTGCAGCACCCTGTGGCCCTTGGAGAGAGGGATACAGTGTGTGTATCAGTGAGAAAAATGTATGTGCTGCACAAGTTGTGTCTGTCTAGTGTCCCAAAAGAAGCAGGTTTGCTGAGCTCCAGCTATGGCAACCAGAAAGGCCTCATCTTTCCTAAGTTGTTCAAAGACACAGGACAGAAGTGCCCAGAGGCCTAAGGGGCATGGCAGAGCTGGGGTATAGGGACAACAGTACAGCCCACACCGGTGCCGGAGGACTCAGCATAGGGCAGAGGGGGAAGCCAGGGCAAGAGGCAGGACTCAGGTAGGCCTGGCTTCCTGGCTGTTCCCTGGATTCAGAGAACTGCCGAGTCCCACTGGCTCTCTGATGTGACAAATTCATTTTTTGTCGGGTACAAATGGGGCCTAAATGTAGCCAGGTGCTGGTCGTAATTCCTGCCTTATTGGGATGCCTGCCAGGGTTTTCTGCTTTTATCCTGCACCTGTAATCACTGCTGACCTCCCTGCCACTTTGGATCTGCATACTGATCCAAGTGGAAGAAGAGCAGCTGAGACCCCAGCTGAGCTGCCACCCACCCATTTGTCCCCTGTCGCTGTCCACACTCGTAGCCCTGCTGCAAGCCCAGCTCATCTATGCTAGTCACGCAGACCAGGGCTGCAGAAGGGCACAGCTCCTGATTGACTCAACAGGGGCTGCCACCTGGGTGCTGGGGCCGCCCCTGCCAGCTAGACTTGCAGAGAAAGGGAAGTCTCTGCAGAGAGGCCTAAAAAGAACGCATGTGTCTGTTTCATATTCAGCAGGACAGAAGCATCTAAGCTGGTTGGGGGCTTGTGCTTATTCCCAAAGGGGCTGCCACCCTCCCCTGTAAGCCGGGAGCTCTGTGCTTCAGGACTGACTTGAGTGCCTACGGGGACTGATAGGCCATCAGGTGGCAGGCATCCAGGTATATGAGATGTTGTGAAGAGGACCAAGTCCTTGCCCTCATGACAGTTACAGTCTATTGGAGGAGACAGACAACAAATGAGCAGATGTATCAAATAATCTCAGGTGGTCATATGTGCACAAAGAACAACAAAGCAGAGGCAACAGCAAAGGAGTGAGTGGCTGTCAGAGCACGCCTCCCGGAGGAGGTGAGGTCTGGGCAAGGGGCTGAATGAAGACAGGAGGAGCAGTGCAAAAAAACAGGCAAAAAACTAGTCTGGGCAGAGGCACTGAGGCAGGAACACAGCTGGTGTATTTGAGAAATAGCACAAGGCCAACGGGGCTAGAGCAGAATGAGGCTTGAGATAGTGGCGAAGGAGGAGGGCAGAGCCAGATAGCAAAGGGCCTTTGCTCTATGACTTCAGTGTTACCTGGTGGGGACTACACGTTCAGCCACTGTTTCACTTGCCTGGGCCAGTGGAATGTGAGCAGTAGTGATATACACCAGTTTGAGGTGAAGCTTTAAGATACATTATTATATTCAGACAGCGTTGCTCCCTCAGCCTGGATCTTGGAGTGAAGACACTGTGTGAAGCAGGGCTGACACTCAATGTGAATGGGAGATTTACCTTTGGGGTTGAAAGCATTGGAGATATTACCACAGTATAACCTAGCAGAAACTCACTAAAGAGCTTTGTGAGTCCCATTAAAGGAATTTATTTTTCATATAATGAGTAACCGTCACAGGGCTTTGAGAAGAATGTCCTGATCTGATTGAATTTTTAAAAGACTACTCTGGCTGCTGAATGAGAACAGACCCGCTATCAGCTGTACTCCCCTCCCAAGTCACATAGCATTTCCACTGCCACAGACCCCCTGAAGATGGGCCACCCTGGGCCTTCAGAGGGAAGGGTGTAACATCTTCCCCCATGTTATTTTAGATCCCAAACTGGAAGGCACTGGCCACTCTTTAAGTCCAGCCTTGGGAAGGATGTGCGTGTGCTCTTCTGCAGAAGCCGTGAGGGCCAGCAGAAATAGGATGTTTTCCAGCTATCTGCAGAGAGTTGCATTCAATTTGTCACTATATGAGGGGATTTTTCCACAATATCACAGATCCAAGCATGAAATTTCAGTCTCCTGCTCATTTACTGGTCAGGGAAGATAAAGCCAATCCTGCCCCTGCTCCTTCATTCTTCGCAAGACCATCTCTTGACTTCTCTCTCCTGGCACCTGGTCCTTCTGGATGCTTGTCCTCTTTGTGCACATCTCAGATCCCCTAATAGGTGATGATCTATTTAATGCCTCCTTCTGCTCCCAAATATCTCACACAGTGCCAATAGCAGGTGCTCAGTTAGCATATTTTGAATGAATGAATAAATGCATATTACCAGAATCCATAGGTGAAAATAAAATGCAGAGGACAAAAAGTTTGCTAGCTCTGGTTCTGGCTGAAAAGTACCTGAAAGCTGGATTTAATCAATAAATGGAAAAGGCTGTAGCTACTAAATTCCTCCCTACCTGGACCAGCAAAGGACACATTTACATCCCATTTCCTAAAGGTAGAACATCAAAGATCAGAGGTCCTGTGAGATGTCACTCATGCAAATGCAGACCTTGAGAAGGGCACACACATCAAGACAGTTCCAGTGCCCGGACCACACCACATGTGTGGCCAGAGAAAATGCTGAAATCTTTCACCCCTTCAGGAAATCAAAAACCAAACCACTGATGTACCCACTTATCAGCCAATGGTGGTTAAACCTTCACAGCATGCCCGGCATTAGCTGGACCGTGAGGGAGAGAGGAAGCTGGCCAAGACATGGCCCTGTCAGCAAGTCATCTCAACACTGATATCAGACCCAAATAAGTGAATTTTTTGTCCTGGGCAAGTCAACAGCTCTCCACAAAATGAAAGCAAATAAGGTCACCCTTAATGAAACCGAAGTGATGCAAATTCTTCTAAGTGCATAAGAATTCAGAAAGGAATGGCAGCATGAGCTAGCTGCCTAGAGACACTTCGAGTTTTGAAGAGTGTGGCCAGGCAGAGAGGAGAAAATAGGACATGCAGAGAGAAGCAAAAAGGGGAAGCAGGAGAAGTGGCTCCTGAATTCCAGGGACTTGGTTCCAAAGGCAGGACAAGTGGCCAGAGGCAAAAAAAAATTGAAGCAAACTGTCCTGCCAACAACTGGGGACAGGAAGATCAAGGATAGACACTGTGCTGTGCCAGGAGAGGCCCGGAAGTTATTTGCAGGAAAGAAAAAAAAAATACAGTCACAAGGGGACAGCTTGTATTTTACAGTTTTAAAAAAGTAAATCAAAGGAAACAGGAACCCGGGAGACCTCAGATTACCGACAGATAGCAAGTGGATAGGAGACACCACAAGGGAGACCAGTTCCTGTTCTCCAGGGCATTTCAAGTAGCCACATTATCACCAGTGAATGTGGTGGGTGCTCAGAGGAGCACATCTGAACCAGGTAAGGACAGGAAGGGAAGCCTTTAGTAAAACACTCAGAGAGCCATTTGTTCCCTGAGATTCTTGGGAGTGTGGAATACAAAAAAGCAAAACCCATACGCCAGAGTGCAACTTAATCCTGTTATTCAGCAATATCTACGAGCACATATACACATAAAGCGCTTCGGCTCTAGACTGAAGTATGATGGTTGTGTTCAGAAAAAGTGCTTGTATGATGGGCTGTGAGCTGAAATAGCCACTTTTCTCATGGAACGCCATTTTTACTTGAAAGAACTAACAGACCATAATTATTCAAAGTTGAGAATCTGGCAAGATTTTTCTCAAAAATGAAAGAAGTGAGCTACTCAATTAAAGGAAAATAATTGATAGTATTTTACCTGATGATAACATGCAAGCTCATAAGCAAAAATTAGAACTTTGGAAACTTGCATCCACCACCATGCATGACAGATTCTCAATACTTAAGACTTCTGATGGTTACCAATGGTAATATTAATGAAAGTAATTTCTGTTACTGTACAATAAAATGTATAAACATTTAGAAGACCTGCATAACACAGGGAGCATATCTTTTCCAAATGAACAGTGCAAAGTGTTACAAAACCTTGCTTGGGTAAAAGATAAGTGTAAAAGTACAAGAAAGACCAGTGGATTTTAATGTAACAGAATATAAAAAGCTTATTGACATGGTTTTAGATTCTACATTGCAACTAGCCTCTAAAAACCTACCACCTATTTCAGTTTTGGTGTAGTATCAAGGAAGAATATCCACAATTATCTGAAAATGTTATTAAAATTCTCCTCCATTTTCCATCTACATATCCATGTGAAGAAGAGTGTTTTTCATATACTTCAGCCAAAATAACACATTGCAATAGACTGAATGAGAATTCAGTTTTCTTCTATCAAGTCAGACATTAAAGAGATTTGTGAAAATATAAAACTATGCCACTCTTCCCAACAAAGTATCTTTCTTTTTGGAAACTATAGCTCTTTTTCATTTTAAAAAATGTTATTTATGTTGATAGATAATTGAGTTTATTATTGTCATTGGTAAATAAATTAATAAATAATTATTTTGCAATTTTCTTAGTTTAATATGGTAAACATTGATGGATATAACCTACATGAGCAGAAAGCTCTTTGGGGTCCTCAGTAATTTTTAAGAGTGTAAAGGAGTCCTACAATCAAAACATTTGAGAATAGATTCAAACAATTGTTAGACAATAGGAAATTCTTCTTGCTCATAGCCCAGCATTGATAAAACTCAGGCTTGGCCTCTGAATCCCAGTGAAAATCTCTTCCTTATTGACAAGCAGCTGCCAACAGGAACATTTTTGCTTGGGCTGTAAATGGTCAGGGCAAGGTTGATAAAATAATTTGTTTCAGGGTTGATATTTAGCTGGTATACACTGGTTCCACCATACCAGTTATTAAAATACTGAACTTAAAAATCTTACTGTTTGGTAAAAAGCCACTGTCCCCTGCCACTTGAGATATATATGTTCCCCACATCTCCCGAATGCCCATTATCCTGGCCCCTCACTCAGGGCTCCAACCCTTTACCAAGAACCAGCAACTAAACAGTTACTGCCTCTCACAGCACGGGGCCCCCAGCACCCTGCTGTAGCACTATAGCCAGGATCTGTTCTGACAGGACACTGCTAAATGCCACATCAGTTGTTCATATTTTTGAATATTAATCTTCCTTGGCTCACTCTTTCAAGGATGAGAAAACTTGGAGGCAACTTGAAACTTTAAGGGGACAACTTTTCAGAGGGAGGGAAGCTGGATGGAAACACCATGATGCCAGCGTCACTATGTCAGGGAGACAGACCCCATAAGCAAAAGGAGGCTTGCCTCTGAAGAATGATTTACACACCAAATCAATGAGAGCTGCAAGACGTGGCTGTGGGACTCCCAGCTTCTCTGTGAGATGGAAATGAGCCACCACCACATCGAAGCACAAATCTAGGAAGGAGCATCCTGTAGTTCAGCCCGCTCTTTGAATTGGACTCCAGATCCAGCTTTGCAGGGTCACCCACAGTCAAGCAGGGGAAATACCCTCAAGTGGGAAAAGCTGAGATTGATGCCTAGAATCTAATGTCCTTCAAATTCTGTCTCAGAAGTGACCAGTCATCACCATCAAAGCCAGAGTGTAACAAGGAAAATTAATGGACATTTCTCCCCTTTGATGTCCCCTGGTAGGTGGTCAAAGTGAAAGAACAGGGAAAGGTCCATGGCTGGTATTGCACGGTGACACCCCACCCCCACTCCCATTTCGAAGACTTAAGCAAGAGGACCTCTTTATGATCCCCAAAATTAATATGAACCCAAAATGCAGAAACTTGAGGTGAAAGAGAGGGAGAGAAGGAGAAAGGAAGCCTTTCCTCTAGTTCACTGAATGGCATGTCTCCATCAATTACCGTTATAGGCATTTCACAAATCTATATTTTCTTTTCTAACTTCCACATCTTTATACACACAGGTCTGCCTCGAGGCTCCCAAACCTTTCCTCAACCTTTCAGAATTGAAATCCAACCCATCTTTCAGGGATCAGTTCAGATACCTTTCTTCCATGAAAAACTTCCCAAAACCTGCTCACACATCTGCTCAGCTGGAAGTGAGCCTGCCCTCTGCTGACCTTCCATCACACACTCTCGTCATTCCCTTTCTTATGGCCTTGCAGCCCTCTGTCCAGGTCTTCACCCACATATTGGCCTATGAACTTGTAGGCAGGGACTACATCTCCCTGTCGTATCCCTCTGGATACCTCGCATGGAATCTGGCATTGCCTGTTAACTACATCAATGGCCACATGGATGGAGACGGGAGGATGGAAGGAACAGTGGTATAATGCTCTGCCTTGATTCCTGCCAGGGGAGTCCATTCTTACCTCTGCCTACTAGTTATGAATTTTCTCCCTGGATCACACAGATGCTGGGTTCAGCAATATCCTTTTTGCCTTATCATTCAGTATCCTGACCAACCCCATCTTCTTCCCCCAAAACTGGTGGACGAAGACTCAGGGATGCCATGATGCAAGAGGTGATTTGTCTAGGTCAGCTCTGGGTTCTAGGGAAAGTTTTAGTTTTCTCTGTCCAAAGATACTGCAAACACCCTACACATACAGGTAAGTGGGATCCATCTCAACATCAAGCCCCAGCTCTAGGATTTATTGAAAGTGACTTGTGATTTGTACTTTGTCACTTTCCCTTTTGATGAGAACAGATGTTATTTGTTTCTAACTCCCAGACACCTGGACATAGAAAAATTCCCAATGCCCACTTAATTACCATGGAGCAAGCAGTGCCCATTAGAACTCTACCTGCATGGCCTGTTCCTGCCCAGCCCCGAAGAAGCAGGATCAGCTACACAAGTGAGCAGAGCGATCGCAGTCAGCATGGGAATGGTGCCCCAAATCTATTCTGGGGAGGCCTGCATGCATGGAATCCCCAGGCACGGAATCACCTTCCCAATTGATAGGAGCAAATGAAGGGACTCTGAAGCCCTGAATAAAGGGATGAAGTGTTTGGACCTTGCTGTTTAGCTGCATGCCCCTCCCCTGAGGGTCCCTATAGGAGGAGAGGGAAAGAGAGCCTTCAGTCACTCTGCAGTTTGAGTCTCCTGCCAGGGACCAGTGAGGAGAAGGGAACAGGTAGTCAAATCCAGCATTTTTTCCAGGAGAGAAGCACATTTATGAAACCCATAGATCCTCCTTACTCCTCTGAATAAACAAGGTCTGGAGCTCCTAAACAGAGCAAGCAATGTCCTTTGCCAAAGACTGTGAATACCCACATTCCAAGGGATCTTCACATTTAGCCATGTTGCTAAAAAAACAACTCCCAAATAAGCCCCAAAAGGAAAACACTGTACCACGGCTCCCCCTTTGCTGTTGAACAAAGTATTACCTCTACACTCATAGGAACTTCAATGAAGAGGGGTTTTTTTTTTCTTCAAGCCTTAAACAACTGATTTGTACAAGACTCACAGCCTTGCTGAATGCTAATGACAGCCCAACCCCAGGTGGGAGAGTAACGAGTTTGTCCATCACTCCCAGCACAACCACCCAGCACCGCCACCCAGCACCACATAAGCCTGGAGCTTCAAAGGCCCGATCCTGAGTTGGCTGCTCACAAAAATTCCCAACAACCTACTCTCAGATCCACAGCCTAACTGGTGCATGGCAGGGCAGAGGAACACCCATGTGCTACAGAACTATGTGGCCCAGGAAGGCAGAGACCACGTGGCCACGGGAGCACCCACTGTGTCCACAGCCACAGAACTTGATCCAGCCATCAGAGGAGAATGAGACAGAGTACCGAGAACCCAGATCCAGGGTCACCCAGGCCGGGTCCTGCTCCTGGCTCTGATGCTTGCTGGCTTTGTGATTTCTGCTAAGGTAATTCTCACATGTGTAGCAACCATAGAGCCTGCTCATGCAGCAGAGATGGCTGTGTGTCCATAAAGTCCATTTCCTATTCCTCCTGGGCAGCCAGTTAGACTACATTTCCCAACTTCCCTTGCAGTTAGGAGAATTCCCTCACCACACAACTGAGTTCCTACCATTAAAACATGGTGGAAATAATGTGTTCCACTTCCAGTTCTGGCCTATGAACACCTCCCCTGAGATTCTCCATGTTCTCCATCTTCCTGTGTCTGCTGGCTGCATGCAGACGGTCCAGCAGAAGGCCTAAAGACCCAAACCTGTATCCTTAGATGGAAGGAAGACTGCCAGCTCACCAGGAACTTCTACAGTGGTCACTGGGTAAGTGACAATATATTTTTGTGGGTTAAAGCCACCGAGGTTTGGAAGTTAGAACTGCAGTTAACTTTTCTTACTCTAACAAGTATATACCAGTAGGACATCCCCTACCCCCAGCCTGCTTACTTCTGAAACCTCCATTTCCTCACTGGTGAAACAGGGATGTCACTGTCTGCTCAACAAGTTACTATGAGGCTTGACAGAGATAACATATATAAAGCATCTAGCACAGTACGTGGCCCATGGAGGACTGAATTGGACAGATCTCACTGGGTTCCTTCTCATCCATGCTTCTCAGGTTCTTCATTTGTAACTGGAAATTGTTCCAAACACTCCCTTTCTATTTTATAGGCAAGTGGTGAGGGAGGCCTTGACAGCCTGAATTTTCTCTTCCTCCCTTACATTTTCAACCACAGTCACTCTGTCCACAAGGAAAGCAGTAGGTACTGCTGCCATTTTAAAACAACTTGATGGAAATGCTCCCTTCTGGGTGAATGGTGAGGAGGGGTCAAAAGAGGCTGAGACAGGGATGGAAGTGAATCCTGTCAGTGCTGGACAGAAATACAATGAGCCCAGCCATACAGATAGGCCCCTATATACTTTGAAGGAACCAAAATAAACCAATAACAAGGTATGAGGCCCTGAGAACACATCTATAATCCTAAAAGCCAACACCCAGCTGTGGTTAGATGCTACAAGGACTCAAGGATTCTAGTTTTGATGTAAAACATTTGTCAAAGGTTCAGATTCTGCTGTCACACCAAATGCAGTCAATTCTTTTCCTACCATGTGCTATGTGACCCCTGGACACATTATTTAATGTTTGTGCACCTCAGTTTTAATATCAGAAAAGGGGGGTAAAAGAGTGTCTATGTCGGACTGTTCCTGTGAAGATAAAATGAGATAATTCAAATATAATACCTGGCACATAACAAATACTCAATAAATATTAGCTATGCATGTCTACTTAGCACAGATCAGTTTTCAACCAGTTAAGGAGACTCCTATTTCTTTAAGCGAGTCCCTAGAAACACTGTCAAATGTCTCCAGCAGGCCTTTTTTCTATTTAATGACTCTAAAGAGACAGAAAAGCTTTAATCAATTCCCGGAAGGAAAAGGCTAAGAAATTCCATGCACAGTTACAACAAAAAAAATCAAAGATGTTTCCCATACATTGTCCAGCAGACAGAAACATATTGATATGCTGTTCCTGCAAGGAAATGGACTGAGTTTTCTAGATAATCCTGAGCCATTCATCTTTCTCACTACTATTCTCCACTTTCTGGGGCCAAAAAGTACCTCCAGCCAAACAACGGGCTCCCTCCCCCAAGTTCCTACCAAGTTCCCAGGAGGAAGCATGCTTCCTCACCTTATGGACACACAACACACATTCTGCATCTGGCACAAGCTCAAAAAAACATTAAATTCAGAAAAAGGGTATATACCACAATGCCTTCTTAGGAAACCAGAAACAGTGGGAAACAGTGGGAACATTATTCATGTAAAAATTCCACCACTCATCAAAGCACATTTGGGGGCTCCAGTTCTTTGAAATACCAAAGGCAAGACAGGGGCTGACTTCCAAGGGAATCTGGGACCCATCTTGGAAATATTTAAACATAGCTCTAAAGTATAAAGAGAAGGCATGGTACCTTGTGAATTTAAGTAAGTCATTTCCTTCTTGAGACTTCTGGTTACCTTTCTTGTAGATAAAAAGTCTGGAATCAGACCAGGACAGAAGTTATACAAGCTTTCTTTTAAATCTGTCTGCTGCAGCCCCCTCTAGGCAAGACATACAGTATCCATTTTTCAGTGGTCCACCTGCTCTCTTTTATATTATAACAAGGCCTTATCACCCATTTAAGTTACCTACCTGGCATATTTGAGTTTGTGGCCCCGGACCTGGAGGGCCTGAAGAGATGCTTCCAACTTTGTCAGTTCATGAGTCTAAAATGACTACGACATGAAAAGTCCACACCAAATCCTTCCTCAGCTATCCACATGTGCGACAGGCACCACAAAGCTTGGCTGTCCTTCTCTGGAAACAGACTGCTGCTAACAAAATAGCCGGAAGGTGTGCAAGAGATTTTGTTCCCTCTTCTCTGCATGTAACATCTCAAAATACTAAGAGTATTTATGTAGCTGGTCCATGCCTGATTATTTTTCTACAATCTCTCCAGAGGCTACTAGGAGTAATTTTCACCATCTAACAGTTTCCAGCCTTCCCAAATGCACCTTCAAGTTCCATGGATAGGATTTCAAAGATGAGCCCCATGCTCATTGGAACATTGCTCCTGCATGGTCCTCATGTTTGGAATATCAGAGTGGTGGAATTTTAGATGAAGGATGCTTTTCTATTGCTTCTCAGCTGCTCTCTGCTTAGCTAGAGGACAAACACAGTAAATACTCATTTTTGGAATTGAAGGCAGTTTTCACTCTGCACCAGACTATGTGTATGTCTGTCTGTTTGTGAGAGAGAGGATACATCACCATTCTTCCAAAAGGATTGTCAGATGCAGATGGTCACAGTACATTGGCATCCACATTTCCTCTCCAGAGGGTCCTCACTCCAGAAATGTCTTAAAGGCTGAAAGGCTCTCTTATATCCACCAAAGTTGGAAAACCACTAGCCTAAGTCAGTTCTTAACATTAATAACCCCATGCAATTTTTAAACAGTTTTACTAATATGTAATTCACATACCATTCCATTGGCCCACTTAAAGGGTACGATTCAATGTTTTTAGTATATTCACAGACCTGTGTCTATGTATCACCACAGACTCATTTTAGAACATTTTCTTCACTCCTGAAAGAAGCCCTGTACTCATTGTCATTCCCCATCTTCCACCCCAAACCCACTCTCAGCCCTTGGTAAACACTAATCTACTTTCTGTGTCTACAGATTTGCCTATTCACATAAATCAAATAATCTGATATTCAGTCTTTTGCACCTGATTTCTTTCACTTAGTATAGTGTTGTCAAGGTTCATCCACACTGCTGTATTTCATTTCCTGTTATGGCTGAATAATATTCCACTGCAGAGATACACTGTATTTTGTTTATCCATTCATCAGTTGATGGTCATTTGGGTTGTTTCCATATTTTGCCTATTATGAATAATACTGCTATAAACATTTATGTATGAAGTTTCCATGTGGACATATGTTTTCAATTATCTTAGGTATATACCTAGGCTTAAGAACTTTCAAACTGTTTCCAAAATGACTGCACTTCACATTCCCACCAGGAATGTATGAGGATTCCAATTCCTCCACATCCTCACCAACACTCATCATTATCTGTCTCTTTGATTAAAACTATCCTAGAGGGTGTTAAGTCATATCTCATTATGGTTTTGATTTTTGCATTTCCTGAATAGATAATGATGTTAGCATCTTTTCATGTGCTTATCCAACATTTGTATATCTTCTTTGGAGAAATATCTATTCAGACAATTTGCCCATTTTTTAACTGGGTTGTTTACCACATTTTGTTACTGAGTTATAAGTTTTCATGTATTCTGAATATTAATCCCTCAACAGATAAATGATTTCCAATATTCTCTCCAATTCTGCTGCTTATCATTTCACTCACTTGGTAGTGCCTTTTGATACATGAAAGCTTTTAATGTTGATGAAGTTCAATTTATCTATTTTTTCTTTTGTCACTTGGGCATTTGGTGTCATATCTAAGGAGCCTTTGCCTAACCCAAGGTCACAAAAATTTATGACTATTTCCTTCTAAGAATATTATAGTTTTTGCTCTTACATTTATGTCTATGATCCATTTTGAATTCATTTTTGTGCATGGAATGAGGTAAAGGTATAACTTCTAATTTCCTTTTGATTTCTCCTTTGATCCATTGATTATTTCAGAGAGTACTGTTTAATTTCCACATACTTGTGAATTCTCCAGATTTCCTTCTCTTATTGATTCCTCACTCCATTCCATGTGGTCATAAAAATGTACTTTGGATGAGTTCAATCATGATAAATTTATTTAGGCTTGTTGTATGGCTTAGTATTTGATCTCTTGTGGAGAATGTTCCACGTGTGCTTGAGAAAACCATGTATTCTGCTTTTGTTGAATAGAGTATTTTATAGATATGTTAGGTCTTGTTGGTTTATAGCTTTGTTCAAGTCTTCTGTAAACTGATTGTACTTCTGCCCAATCGTTCTTTATTTGAAGGAGGCATTGAAGTCTCCAACTGTTATCGTTGAATATTGTCCATTTCTCCTTTCAATTTCCATTTTTGTGCCATGTATTTTGGAGCTGTGCTATTAGGTACATATGTGTTTATAATTGCTACATATTCTTGATAGATTGACCCTTTATTATGCAATGTCCCTCTTTATCTGTATTAATATTTTTAAAGCCTATTTTGTCTTATATTAATATAGCCACTCCAGCTTTCTTAAGGTTGTCTTCTTCCATCCTTTTCCTCTCAGATGACTTATATCTTTGAATCCAAAGTATTCCAAAGACTCCTATAGACGGTGTATAATTGCATCTTGTGTTTTCATCCAGTCTGCCAATCTCGACATTTAGAGTGGACACTTTCAACTACTCACATTTAATATTACGGATATAGTTGATTTCTATCTGCAATTTTGCTTTTTGTTTTCTGTACGTCTCATCTGTTTTTTTGTTCTGCTATTCCTCCTTTACTGCTTTCTTATGCATATTTTCTTGTATAACATTTTAATTTCTTTAATGATTTTTCACTATATTTCTTGAGTTATTTTCTTAACGGCAGATCTAGAGCTTACCTTATACACTCAAGACCCTTAATTCTGGGGAAAAATAGAAACATTACTTCTATTTCGCTCCAGTCCCTCTTCTCCATTTTTGTGTCTCCTTTGTGCTATAAGAGATTTAGATTTTCTTAAGTGCTTTGCCATTCAATGTATGCGCTTACAACTTCTATTTTTTAAAATAATTTTCAATAGTTGTGTCTGTTTCACAGAGGAGAGGATCCGCAGAACTCCCCACACTGCCATCCCAGAAGTGCTTCTTCTAACCCCATGTGATTTGCACTGAGAAAAGAATCATTTAGAGAACAGCTGGCTCCATTTTCCAGTGCTCTGTTTACTTCACTGTGACCATATTTTCTAAGTTAAAAATAAGGGGCATGTGATCTGGCAAGAGCGTTGTACTGTGTCCAAGTACAGGAGTCAATATAGGCAGTTAAGCTTTGGAAATACCAGAGTTTATAATTTAGATGGCTTCTGGGGACAACAGACCAGAATATTTGAAATTGGGGTGCTCCAGAAAACCTGTGGATGTATAGCTGCTAAAGCTATGGTTCTTCTGAAAAGTTAGAAGGGATTCCTGGCTGATACAAAGTCTCCTTTGAAAGGGGACAGTTCTAAGCTGCGTCTTCCCATCAACCATCTCAATTTGTGTTTGGTGCTCCTTCAGACAATCAATGAATTCTAAAGGGAATTTGACCTGGAGAGCACTAGGCTCTAAACAAAAAAAAAAACCTCCCAACAGCCAAGACTAAATTACCTGGCCACGTAACACCCAGTCTCCAAGGCTGGTTACAGGCTGCTCTGCTTTAATTCTGAAGCAGTCACCACCTCAGCATTCAGAATCTAGGGAGTTTTCTCTCTTAGGCAACTTGGGAATTTCTCAACTGAAGTCTAGGTATACAGATGTAGGCATGGGGAAGGTGGCCTGGCAAAGGGAGGCGAGGGAAATAGGACTGTCTCGGAGACTTTATTCCAAATGTTCCTAAAATCAGGCTCTGAAGTCACAAGGGAAATCTGGTTTTGAAATGATAGACAGCCCAAATCCCCTCTGTCATCAGGGTAACACAGCCTCCCTGGAAATATGTAACTGCCTGATTGCCTGAGATTGTGTGCAAACTAAATACGATCTTCATGCGTCATAAATACTGTAGTTTTAAACGTTTCCACCCGATACTTAAAACCCTTTATTGTCCTTAAAAAGATCTGTGGTTTTTATTGGTTTCATTGCTACTGGAGATGCCTGGCCAGTTGGGGACTGCATGGACTATGGGCCACAGACCTCCAGACTGGGGGAAAGCGGGGCAGAATGTACTATGGCCAGAGTTCTTTGAAAGCATAGTAAGTTTATTATTTATAGATTGAATAAATATATCTTATTCATATATATGTAACTATTTTTCAAAGATGTGCATTGGTTTGATTTAATAAGTTAAAAATCCATTTAAAAGCATTGTTGCATTTCTGATTGTTCATCACGTGTGGTCTCCACTGGCAACACCATGCTGACCGTGCCATACACTGGGCTGGATCTCAGTTTCCAAATCAGTGAAGGGAGGCAGGCTTACTATTCAGGTGACCCATCACTGAGCCCACACTGCTGGGGAGGGGCGACAAGCAATCGGCTCCTAGTCTTAGCTACTCTGGGCAGATAATACTCGGTCCTCGATAATCTGCAACATCACACCACTGAGTGGCAGCACCAGGACTGGAGCCAAGTGTGTCTGACTTAACCTCAGCACCTCCTCTGCTGCGGATCAGAAGGCCACATTTGGAACCGGAACCCAGAGCACCACTGCACAGCTTTGAGAAGCTTTCTGGATTTTGCTCCTGCTTTCTCAAACTGACAAAAACCAAAAGGCCTGGGCTCCCAAGGCAAAAAGAAAGAGATGGGAGGCTTTTCTGCCCCAGGGAAGAATCGGCCTCAATGACAGTTTGGTATTAACTAGCTCAGCCATGCAGGGAAGCATAATTAGTTTCCCAGCCCCGAGTTTCATTCCACCGGTCCCCCACACCCCAAGGGCTATACAATCTGTTTGAAATGGAAAGAAAAATAAAATCACTGCTTTCCTAGGCTAACCCATAGGGCTACTGCTCCTGGCCGTGGGCAAAAGGTGAGGCGTCCATCTGTCTACTGAGGTAAAAAAGAATGAAATAGTCATTTTTAAATGACATTTTCAATTGTTCCCCTATGTCTACTATGCCCTCTTCTACCCTACTGCTTAAATGACTCCTTTCCAATTGGAAATCAGGGAATAATAGTAAAAGAAAAATCACAGTAACCTGTGGCTCCTGCTAACAGGCTGCTCTGTCCCAGCAGAAAGAGTTAGAGAAGAAATTTCTTCCCATGCCCATTGCTTGGGCCCGCTGACTGGGGAGAGTAGGAGAGGCTGTGCTGGGCCATAATGAAGGGCCTGCAGGTCCCAACCCAGACCTGCACCCATGGAGGGTTTCCTGGTGGTCACTAGGGAGCCTGGGTCAGGCCGCTCAGACTCCACCTCTGTTCCCAGGCCATCTCCTGATCACAGTGCTCAAGGAATGCTGGCAGGGCAGGAAGGAAAAACCCTCTCCTGACCCCAGAGTTGCCCCCTCTTAGGGTCCCTGCCACCTCTTTCCTGAGTATGAAACAGCCAGTCCCAACTCACACTGTCACCCTGAAGACACCTCGGGATGGTGGGATCCATTCTGGGGTTCCCACAGGCCTCAGCACAGACAGGAGGCCAAGTCATTGCCACTTGGCGAGGAAGCCAAAGGCCAGGTTTCCCTTAGCTCTGTGGGCCCTGAGAAATTCTTTACCTTTTCTTGGAAATTAAGCTGTGTTTTCTCCTTCCTATTAACTCTCCAGGTACCCATCTAAATGTCCTCCCCTCTGTCCCTCCCTGTGAAGCACAGCCTCCCTGTTCAGCCTTTTCCTGGCATTATTCTCTGCTTCTGGTGCAGGTTTATTTTTCCCCTTGCAGACCCACAAGATTGTTTTCATTGGAAAGTGACCACAAGTGACAGCTTTATTAAAATAAAGACATCAAAGGTCCCCTGAAGGCTTCAGGCTTCTCTCAACAACTGATTCCTGGATCTCAGTGCAGGGAAGCACATTTTATACATACACACTTACACGCCCCACTGAGCTGCGGCTTCCCTTTGATTAAACCTGGGAACAGCCTTGTAAGCTATGAGGTGCCATGAGGGAGACCCCCGGAGCATGTGATTTCCTATCCCTGACCAAGGAGGATGCAGCTTGAGACAGCCTTGGGGGCACTGGCCACCCCTGAGCCTGGAGGGATGAGAACCAGCTCTTTAGTCCCCTGGCTTCCCTTGCAGACACATTTGAGGCCACAGACCTGGATATGAATCCTCTCACTAAAAATCTACATCGTTTTAGGCAGGCCTGCTTATGTATTCATTCAGTCACTCAACACATTCCTTCTTAGCCCCAACAACATGTCTGCTGCTGTGTGAAACTGGAAAATGGAAAAGACAAGACCCTGTCTCCACCCTCAAGAAACCCTCAGTGTAAGGGCAAAAGCAGATTACTAGTTCCAGCACAGTACAGCTTTCTCATCTGTAAAATGGGGCTAATGATCTCACAGGCTTATTTTAAGGATTAAATAATACAAAGTGGATTAAACAGGGCCTGTCAAACATCTAGTCGGTGCCTGATAAAGGTCAATTTTCTGTCTTTTCCTCTCCTTGATGTAAAATCTCTGCCCCTCCTCCATCCGCACCACCTCTGGGATTTGAAAATCTGGGAAGAAGTATGCTCCCTTCCCAAACAGATGCATCACCAGGGGCTGCAGGCTCACTTGGAACCCATGTCACATTCTGTGCTATGTCCCAGGAGTGAAGGTGACCGCGGGCAGTAGGGTGCAAGACCCAGTGACCCAAACAGGTTAGGAAGGGGGGTCTGAGGGGCACCTCCAGCCTCATCCCCTCGGACCTCGTCTAAGGAAATCTGCCCGTCTAAGGAAATCTGCCCGTCTGAAAATCTACCCAACCCTTATCTCTTAGGCATCTGACTTCATCTGAAAATAGACAACTAAGGATTTGCCTTCCTACTGCAGGAGTTTCTTCTGAGGTTGAGGAGAAGTAAGTAGTTAGAGAGGGAAACTTTCCAGACCTGATTCAGGGCCCCATCCTAGAGTCTCCAGGGCCTGGGGGTGGGGGGCCTTCAGGGCAATCACCAAGTCACACTGGGCCATGGATCCCTTAGCAGTGTGAGGAGGAGGGTGCTGAGGTTGCCTCTGCTCTAGCAAGCTCTGGGTCTAAGATCCCTCAGACTGGAGCCCTCACAGACAAAGCTCATCCTTCCTCACTAACATAAGAGGAAAGCAAGGAGGACTGTATTGAGCTGCACAACACAGCCCTATAAGTTTCAAATATTGACCAGGGTAAAATGGACATTTAATTTTTGATTTAGAAAAATCAATGTCTATTTTCTATACTTCTCAAGTAATTACACACTCAAAAATACTTCTGCCTGCTTTGCTAAAAACAAATGGCTGTGGCTGAAAAACACTCAAAATTCACAACTATACAGTTTTAGGTAAATAATTATTTTTATTGTTTTGTTAAGGCAATTATCTCCCTACTAATAAGTGACCAAAATAACCCCAGCTAATCAAGAAATGGTTTATTGCCCAGGAATTTTTATAATGATTTACTATAGTTCTTTCTAGTAAAAAGGCAAAACCATCCCTCAGTCTTCTGCTGTCACTAGAAAGGAATCTTCTTCAGAAGGACTTAAATAGTATTTTTTTAAATGTATACCTTCCCAGTGTGAAACTACATCTCTCTCTAAGTTGTAAAGAATGCATGTCAAAATTATATCATGCAAAAAGATGCGCATTTTGTAAAGGGGGAAGAAAGGAAAGATTAAATTGAATCTTCCTGACAATTGTCTTAAATCACACCTTCCTGCCTGCAATTGAAATTATAAGCCACGGTGCTTTGAGTTAAATCAAATTCACCCTGGCAGGAAGACAGGTGGATGGATGCAGCTCCAATTCTGTTGAAAGGTTGAAACACAAGAAAACCCAAATCTCTTCTCAAGGAGACACTTCCTCCACCAGGGATTTGGGGAAATGAGATTCTAGCCAGGTACCTGGACACCTTGCATAACTCCCCCACCAGCCAAGCTTTCAACAAACACAGCAAATTCCTGACAAAGTTCTGATGCCCACTGCAATAACAAGTGGGTTCTACAAAACAAGTATTTCTCTACAAACAGGGGCATGTGCCCGGCTTAGAAATTTAGAGCAGTAGTCAAGTCAAACTGAGACACTCCAACATGTCTCAGCTGAAAAGTGTAATTAGCATTAACCTAATCTCATTTCTGACCATCTCAGGCTGGATTTCACCGAGCAATTCTTAATACACACATCATGCCTAATTGCACTGAAATAGGGTTCAAATCTGACATACCAGGTATTCCAACCAGAAAATAAGACTCCTGGCCATATTTTCTATGCCAACTCCAAGATGGAAAGATGGTGGGAATGAAGGAAGGAGGGAACGGAAGGCTGAAGGAAAGAACGTGTTTCCCACCGCACTCCCGTGCCTACCACATGATTGGCAGAACCGGGTGTGCTGTGGGTGGGTGGGGTGGAGGGTACTTTCCTGCACATCACCTCATTTAATCAGAACAACAATCCTGCAGTATTTAAGGAGTAATTGTCCTCATTTCTATAGCTGGGGGAACTGAGGCTCGAGGGAGCAAAGAGACTTGCCCAGAGTCACCCCACCTGTAAATGGCACTGCTGACTTCCAGTCACTGCCTGCCCACTGCACACTCTCTTTACCACACGAACCGAGAGACTTGGGTTTTCCTCTTCAAGGTAACTGTTGGTTTTACTTAATATCTGAACTTGCCCTCCTCATCTACCCTACTCCACTCCTCTAAATCCTCCTTGTTCTTCAAAGATGTGTCATAAGTCCCAATAAGTCCGTGATGTTTGCTCTGACAGGGCACTCTTCTGGAATTCAGTTTTAACCCGCATTACTAGTTAGCTTACAAAAGCTCCTCAACTACTTCTTGTGCTTTCTTCCCAGCCTGATTATGAGTTTTTTAAAGAAAAAGAGCATGTCCTATATATTTTCTCATCTCTTGCCACGCCTGGCACAGACCACTAAGGCGCTCAGGAGGCAGCCACAGAGAAGCCTGGACTGATGCCTTTAAAAGCTAGGCTCCTCTGCTCACCCCTTCCAGTGGATCCCCGTTCCTCCCACAGTGACCTCCAAGGCCTGCACAAGCTGCTCCTCAACTGGCCCCTCTCTGACCTCACCTCCCATCCCTTCATCCCACGATCACTCTGCTCTGGCCACCCTAGCCACCCCACTGTTTCTCTAACCTATCCAGCACATTCCTGCCTCAGGGCCTTTGCACTGGCTATTCATGCCACTTAGAACTCTCTCCCCCTAGACACAAACCCCAGCGAACTTTCTTCAAGTCTTTGCTTGGAAGAAAGCCCCTGATAACCTCATTTATATGCATCCCCTTCATATCTTTGTTCTCCTGATACAACCCCAATACTTACTGGTTGCTCAATAAGTACTGCTTGGAGGGAGGAAGGGGAGAATCTGAGCATGTGACCAACAGAAGACAGTAGTACCTCCCAGGACACTGTCAAACTCCCAACCACGTAGAGAATAAGAACTTGGAAACACGTCTGCAGTTTCTCCAGCCATCCCATAGGCCACCCCCTTCAGACCCCAATAAACAATTCCAGCCTTGGAGTCCATCTCCTACATCTATTCACAGAGTTCAGCGCCCACCATTATATATACTTTGCCCAAATATTCCATTTCCTCAATGAAATGGGAAGCTCCCAGCAAACCTGGGCATGTGTCTGCTGTTTTGTGCGCACCATTCCCCTCTACGGTCACCAACCTGATCCCATGCCCTGAGCTCAGAGGACCCTCCCAAAAAGCTTTGGTCTGAATGAGCGGGGGAGACGGTCCTGGCCATACTAAGCCCCCTCCCAGGTAACGCAACTCTGCTGGCCCCAGAGAGACACACCTGGAGTCTTGGTGCTCCAGAGCACCCAGTCCCGGTCAGCTCCTGGCACAGGCATCCTCCCACGTCTCCAAAGGAGACTGGCAAAACAGTCACCCAGTAACCCATCTCATGGCCTCGCTGCTCTCACGAATGAGTCTTCCTGTCTCATCGGCAACATCTCCGCTAAGAGAAAGGAATGAACCCCTTTTCTCTTCATCAGCATCAGTGGAGCAGAAAAACAAGAGTCCCTAGACCCTTACTAAGGGGCTTCACAGAGGTAATGGGATTTTATCTCTTACTAACTGCATAACCTTGGACAAGCTAACTACGGTCTCTGAGCCTTGATTTTCTCACCTGTAAAATGGGGTAAACAGCATCAACCCACAGGGTGGCTCACATGTAACACATGTAAAGTATTTAGCACACAACAGATGCTCAACAAATATTAATTTCTTCCTCTTCCTGTCTCTACCGCAGACAAATTCAAACCTGTTTCTACAACCCTTCCTCACTGGTTCTTTTTTCCAATTTTTGAATCAATAAAAGTCTTTTTTATCCACTTTCCACTTGACTTGCCTTCTAATATAAATCCCTAGATTCTAATAAACTATTTTTTAAAAGCCTGACCCAATTATAGACTTGGAGGGTCAATGTCATAATTCCTGTCTGTCATACTTTCCTTTATACATTCTTTTAGAAAATAGAGCAAGTCAGGGGATCAGTTTATTATTAAACTGAGATTGAGAAGTGGAAGAAACCAAAGAAGTGGAAGAAACCAAAATGTTAAAAGACTCACTTCTGCAACCCTGTGAACTGAGAGGCAGGTCTCCAACCTCTTCCACATCCCTCCCAGTCCTCCACGGCTACTTCTCTCCCATCAGGGAACTACGATGGTGAGTAATTAGACAAAGGCTGTCCCATGGGTCCGGACCCTTTGAGGCAGCAGGCACATAAACACCAAAGCATCATCACTGCAATAAGAGAACAAGACCCTCCCCCACTCCCACCCCGGCTCTGGGACCAAGTGCAGAGCCATATAAGTCTGTACCAGCAGATCAAGAAGGATCTTCCACACAGATTACAGAAAATGTCACCAGCATAAACAGGAAGAGAGATTAGTTCAATAAAGGAATAAAGTCACATTTGTGCATCGCAAGTAAGATTTTTGCTTACTTTTAACTTCCCAGCATATAACTCACAAGGTTATTAATATGGACTCCTACTGTTTTGGGCAAATAAACAGCTGCTGATGTTTTGTGCCCACACCACTTTATTAGAGCTTTCCTTTACAGCAATTGTTTTTTCCTTTCCAAATCCAGAGAGACTGAGACAGCTAAAAAACAGAGTGTGCCAAAGCGGAACGAATAACAAAGGAGAGAGGAGGCAGCTTGTGTGGGTGGGGAGAATGGGGCAGGGGCTGCTGGGACCCTCACTGTCCTCTTTGTAACTCCTGGACAAAGTCAGTGTTCAAGAGCAGAAGACAAAGATATGGTGTGACCAAGAGGGTTATTTCTGCCCTGATGCTAGGCATTACCATCAAACAGAATTTACCAGTGTGAGATGAGGGTGACCAACCATCCAGGTTTGCCCAGGGTTGAGGGACCTTCTTGGACCCAGGAATTTCAGTTTTAAAACAGGGAAATCCTGAGCAAATGGGATGAACTGGTCACCCCAGATGACACATCACAACACCAGTGCTCAGGAAAGCAATCAGCACAGTGCCTGGCACACCGTAGGGGCTTGAAAGTCACATGTGCAATCAGCATGAGCTCTAGCCTGCACCTGGCACACTCTGCTTTTCCTACAAGGACAAGCTCCTGGGGGCTAACTATGATGTGGGCAGAGCCACAGTGATCCAAGAGAAAGGGCTCCCCCAGCCTCGTGGCAGTACCTACTCACTCTTCCCAAGCAAGGCCTCCTTCTGGCACCCTCGCCTGGAGGGTCCTCCTTACACGAGGACAGACCAAGCCATTTGGCTGGCTCCCTCTCCCACCAGTCTCCCCCTTCACCTGAGGCCCCTGAGCTCACACTCAAACAGTCTTCCACAAAATAACCTCCCAGGCCTCTCTGTGAGATTTTCATCTTTTTTTCTCTTCCATAGAGAGCACAGATATCAGAGGCAGTTTCCCTTCTTGACTCCACCACCTGTCACCTCTGTGACCTTGGGAAAACTCTCAAAGTCTCTATGCCTCAATGCTCTCACCTCGAAAACTCTCACTCTCCCAGTTGTGAAGATAAGAAGCTATCACGCATGGACAGCAACCGCCAGTCCTTGACACACAGTAGTTTTCTTCCATTCCCTCTGATACAACCAGTTTTCAATTCTTTATAGGCCTGTTGCTCTTAAAATAAATCAAAAGTCTGGCTAGGATTCTCATTTGTCACTTCACAGCTTCAAATCTCTCCTTAGCGTTCTTAGTCTTACATTCTTTGGCTCAAGCAATTTTGGTTCTGTTCTATGTCCCCAGATGCAACTAGCATGACACTTCCTAGTCCACATTTCAAATCCTGTCCTGCCCAGGGCCCTGAATTGCCTTCCCACTCCTCCCAAATCTCAGTGGTCTTTAATTCTAAGTTCCCAGGGCACAGACATGGATGGGCAAGTCACGCCAGTGAAGCCAAACAAGGAACCTGACTTTCAGATGAAGCACCCAACAGTCTTAAAACTGGGTCTTCTACCTGTACTCTGAAAACTACAAGACACTCCTAAGAGAAATGAAAGAGGACACTAACAAATGGAAATTCACCCCATGCTCTTGGCTAGGAAGAATAAATATTGTCAAAATGGCTATACTACCTAAAGCAATCTACAGATTCGACACAATCCCTATCAAAATACCAACAGCTTTCTTCAATGAACTGGAACAAATAATTCTAAAATTCATATAGAACCACAAAAGACCCCAAATAGCCAAAGCAATCCTGAGAAGGAGGAATAAAAAAGGGAGAATTACACTCCCTGACTTCAAGCTCTACTACAAAGCCACAGTAATCAAGACAATTTGGTATTGGCACAAAAACAGACCCACAGACCAGTGGAACAGAAGAGAAAATCCAAACATTAACCCAAACATATACAGTCAATTAATATTTGATAAAAGTGCCTTGGATATACAATGGGGAGATGACAGCCTCTTCAGCAGCTGGTGTTGGAAAAACTGGACAGCTACATGTAAGAGAATGAAACTGGACTACTGTCTAGCCCCATACACAAAGGTAAACTCAAGGTGGATCAAAGACCTGAATGTAAGTCATGAAACCATAAACTCTTAGAAAAAAACATAGGCAAAAATCTCTTGGACATAAACATGAGCAACTTCTTCATGAACATATCTCCCCGGGCAAGGGAAACAAAAGCAAAAATGAACAAGTGGGACTATATCAAGCTGAAAAGCTTCTGTACAGCAAAGGACACCATCAGTAGAACAAAAAGACATCCTACAGTATGGGAGAATATATTCATAAAAAACGTATCTGATAAAGGGTTGACATCCAAAATATATAAAGAACTCATGCACCTTAACAAACAGAAAGCAAATAATCCAATTAAGAAATGGGCAGAGGACATGAATAGATACTTCTCCAAAGAAGAAATTCAGATGGCCAACAGGCACATGAAAAGATGCTCCACATCGCTAATCATCAGAGAAATGCAGATTAAAACCACAATGAGATATCACCTCACACCAGTGAGGATGGCCAACATCCAAAACACAAATAACAACAAATGTTGGCGAGGATGTGGAGAAAAGGGAACCCTCCTACACGGCTGGTTGGAATGCAAATTAGTTCAACCATTGTGGAAAGCAGTATGGAGGTTCCTCAAAAAACTCAAAATAGAAATACCATTTGACCCAGGAATTCCACTCCTAGGAATTTACCCTAAGAATGCAGCAGCCCAATTTGAAAAGGACAGATGCACCCTATGTTTATTGCAGCACTATTTACAATAGCCAAGAAATGGAAGCAACCTAAGTGTCCATCAGTAGATGAATGGATAAAGAAGATGTGGTACATATACACAATGGAATATTATTCAGCCATAAGAAGAAAACAAATCCTACCATTTGCAACAACATGGATGGAGCTAGAGGGTATTATGCTCAGTGAAATAAGCCAAGCCGAAAAAGACAAGTATCAAATGATTTCACTCATATGTGGAGTATAAGAACAAAGAAAAAAACTGAAGGAACAAAACAGCAGCAGACTCACAGAACCCAAGAACGGACTAATAGTTACCAAAGGGAAAGGGACTGGGGAAAATGGGCGGGAAGGGAGGGATAAGAGGGAAAAAGGGGCATTACGATTAGCAGATGTAATGTTGGGGGGGCACGGGGAGGGCAGTACAACTCAGAGAAGACAAGTAGTGATTCTATAGCATCTCACTACGCTGATGGACAGTGACTGTAATGGGGTTGGTGGGGGGGACCTGATGAAGGGGTAGTTTAATAATCGTAATATTACACATGTAATTGTAGATTAATGATAATAAAAAAAAAGTGGAAAAAAAAAACTGGGTCTTCTACTCGAGAGTCTTAAACTCTGGACCTTGGTGGAATAAACCCATTCATGCCAAAAAGTCAGTCCCAAGCCCCCTGTTCAGGAATCATTTTTCTTTGTTCTTGTCTGTCCTTAGAAGACAGGTGCAGATGCCACTTCTCTGGCATCTGCCACTTCCCAAACGCCATACTTGTGAACTCTTGAATGACAGTGCTAACAAAACACAACCTGGTGAAGCATGTCTGCCAGCATCAATACCATTTCAGCAGTGGCACACAGGAAGTCTGCCACTGTCTCACCAGGGCTGAACACTTGGAGCTTTCAGCTCATCATTAAGGGCAGCTTCATCTTCCAAAAGCAAACCTTCATGAAATTGGAATTGAATGTCAGCAGTGGAAGAGAACTACATCTCAGAACTGCGCTGGGATGATTTGTCCTAACACATTTTAATCCATAATTGTATAGCCAGAAACACTACCAAAGCATTAATGTTCATATAATCAGGAATCCTCTAGCTTAAAGTTCTAGTTGACTGCACTCAGCTGGGTCCATAAAGAGGACATAGACCCACCCAAAAGATTCCAGAACAGCAGTGGTTCCCAATCACCACCACAACATATTGTGTTAGGAAAGTTGCACGGTAATTTGTTATTAACAATAATTTAAGAACCAAAGTATGTGAATGATTAAGCTTAACTAATAAATTGAAGGGATTTCAAAGCAAGCACACAGTCTTGCATACTAATATGCTCTCTTGAGTAGGAGAAAAAGGGATGGAGTGAGAACGAATGAAATGTGGTGGGACATGCAGCCTCCTGGCCCTGGGCGTGTGCCTGGCACCAGAAGGCATGCGTGAGAGAAAAGGGAAAGCACCAAGAACTCTGGCACCCAAGCGCTGCTTTGTGGAATGGAGCTGCCCAAAGGCAAAGTGAGATTTCATAAGATGGCAGTTGTAAGCACCATGGACTATTCCAATCTCCAAAAGCCAAATTCAAGAACCTCCAGCCTTAGAGAGACATTCAAGGCCAGCATAAAAAGCACAGCGCACCAATTCACTGAATCTGGACCATCAGCAAACAGACCTAACCAACTCTACCCCTTGCTCTCTACCGCAGTGCCCACCCCACCCTGAAGAGGCCTTCTGCCTCTCCAGCTTCGTGCATAATCCTCTTTCCCACCTCACTGCCTTCTGGCTACATTCATCACTCATATTCAGCTCAGTGTTTCCCCCAAAAGACCTCTGTGCAACACCACCTCTAGCTGAACTGCCTTTACACGCTCCTCCTCAGGACAGCCAGGCCATGCTGGCCTCGTGGATAGGACCCAAGCAGTAAAATGGAGCGACAATCCTCAAGAGCCCCTCAAGTCCCAAATCAAGGCAATTGCCCACACAGCCCTCCAAGTTAAGTGAAGTCAGGAATCCCATAGGATGTTAGTGGAGATGTTCCAATAACCTTGTGTGGGGCTCTGAATCCCATAAGTACCCTGGGAAAAACAGCCCAGCCTAACCCAAGTGACTGAAGTTGACCTTTGAGGCCCTTATAAGCCAGAAAACCAGACTGCCTCTCTGACATTTCATTCTGAATTCTCCTTGAGCTTCTACATCAACCTACTTATCAAGGACAAATAACAATTTATGTCAAGTGAGTGGGAAAGAAAGTGGAATTCATTTATTTTATAGCCTGCACACTTCTAGATAAAAATGAAAATTCTTTGGCCATAAGAAAAAGTTGTATTCTTTGGCAAGGTTTTTTCTACCCCATGAAGATGTGGTCCTGGGCTCTTAATAAAGGTAATTGGGCTCAACCTCTAAATCTTACTATTGAAGTCTCTCAAAATATTAATCACTGTTACTAATATAATTTCACATGCCACAGTTCATTCCAAAGGACAAATAGCTTTACTGTTTAAATGACACCCTTTCTTCAAATAAACTCTAAGCATTCAGCAAACATCACATCCTCTTCTTTATAACCCTGCCAAGTGAGGGATCAGATGAGAAGGACATCTGCCAATTCCAAGTGACATCCAAAAGCTATGGGAGACCAAAAAAAAAAATCTCCCAACCTCCAGGCCTAGTACATTTCCTCATTTTTAGGGATGATAAATTATTTGTAATTAATGAGAAAACTGTTCTTACTGACCTGATGTACATTAATATGCACATAATGAATGTTCAGGAAACAAAAAGCAGGTAATAATCCATTTCCCCCATTGATGGGATGATCTTGACTCAAGTAAATAAGATAATGGATTTAGAAACTAGTCATATAATATAGTACATTATTAATCATGGTATTCAGAAGAGTAAATAGATGTTATAAGAACACCACCCAGGAATTCAATTTCCTTTTAGATTTGTTTACTCTATTGAATTCTTTATGCTACCATCATCTGATCTTTCTTCTTCTCCCAAAACAATGATTTTTTATCTTTTTTTTTAAAAAAGAAGCAAAGCCTTTCCAAATATGAAATATTTCACAGAACACCAAAGAAGATGAAGGAGGAGCTGTGCTGGGTGCAAGGAGGTCAGAGGGTGGGTGCATGAGGGGTCCAGGAGACCTCACTTGATGCTTTTATTTTTCAGGCCCCAGATCATATCTTCTAGAAGCTTGGGTCTCCTGGGGAGTCTGAAACCACTGTCCTAAGGCATCTATGTAAATCAAAACTTGTGTGTATTATGTAGAATACAGACATAATATACATTTCATTCATTCATTTGTGATTATGTAAATGGAACACATATATGAAATTCACAAATCACAAACACTAATATCCCAAGAGAAAAACTGACAAAGGACACCAATACAAGGTGAAAGCAAACTCAGGGGCTGGGGGATGATACTAAGTTCTGTAGTAATCCTAGTACAAACCAAAAGAATAGAACATTGGACAATGATCACATTTGCCCAGAAAAGGTTGAATGACTAACACCCAATGCTGGGCAAGCTCCATGAAACCAGCACATGAAACTAGTGGCTGTATAGAAAGATTTTCCTTTTGAAAAGCAATCTTTCATAAAAATGTTCACACTCTTTGAGTCAGTAATAATCCCACTTCTGGAAATACATCCTTAAAAACAATTCATAAGAAGATAATAGTGAGGTGAAGATGTTACCTACACTAATATACCAGAAGAGAACATGTTCAATAACAGGGAAGTAGTTAAATCAGTCATGGTCTGTTGATGGCGGAATATTATACAGTTGTTAAAAATACAGTACAAGTTCTCTTTAAAAAGCCTCCACTTAATCACCTCTCTAAATGAAGATGCTCTCATTCCCCTGTAAAATGAGCCCCAGGCTACCCTTGTCCTGTGTCAGCTTTTTCTCTCTTGCACCCACTCACATCTCCTGCTAACAACTGAATTGTATGCTTAACAACAGTCCACTGGGTTTCTTCCCAAATGTACTTCGATAACTTGTCATTGTAACAGCATAATTTAATTATGTATTATATAAACCAATGGGATATGACTGCTAAAAAGATGAGCATTGTTTCTAAGAAAATCAATTTAAATGCTCTGAAAGGACTTTATAAAACTAGCCACTTAAACAGCAGCCAAATTACATGTGAACAAAATAGCTGCAAAGACCAAAGTCATAAAAATTTAGGCTACTACACTGCAATTG
The DNA here is from genome assembly GCA_032199065.1 of Smutsia gigantea. Taxonomy (NCBI): domain Eukaryota; kingdom Metazoa; phylum Chordata; class Mammalia; order Pholidota; family Manidae; genus Smutsia; species Smutsia gigantea. The sequence continues at coordinate 196,200 of JAVSCE010012455.1, read as the reverse complement.
CTTCATAAGCATCTTCCAGTTCTCAATGAATTTTAAAGAAAACAGAACGAGAAATCAGACTTTGTAAACAGCACATTATGGGAGTGGTTTATGCATGGAAGATGAGAAGAAAAACAACTGGCAGACCCAGCTCAAAGACAAAGGCTTGCTTGGCCTTCCTTACACCAAAAGGCTGGCAAATAAATGTATATTTTGAACAGTATTAAAATAAAATATTTAATGCATGTATGTAATGTTCTATTTTACTCTCCACTTTAAACAGTTTCTCGATTGACTAACTTACACCTAGACTGTGTTGAATAAGAGGGATTCTATCATCCTTTAAAAATGAGGCCACTATGACAGGAAGGAAGAGTGTCTCAATTCACCACTGCACCCAAAGTCACCTTCCCAGTATGGTACCTAGCACATATTAGGTCTCCAATAAGTAAGTGCTGGATCAATAAACCATGCATCAAACAAGAAAAAAAATGCTTCTATCAAAAATCAAACCAAAAAAAGCAGAAGTCATGTGTTAAACCATGACTACACCTTCATTTTTAAATATGGAGGCAGGTAGACCAAGCTAGAAGGGAATGCCCAAAATACCAAATAGTTGTATTAGAGTAGAGTGAATTAGAGGCAATTCTATACACTTTAAAATGTTTTCTTTAATATTGGCACATTCTTTTACAGATTCAAAAAGATGCTAACCAGGAAAAAGGGAGAGCTATACTTTTCCTAGTGGACTTCCAAAGTAAGGCATGAATGAATGTTTCCATTTCCTAACTTCTTAACACTTAGGTCTCCCCTGGGACACTCTCAACTCCATCCCCTCACCACCACCAGCAATCCCATCTTTCTCCTCCTAAGAGCAAACCTGTCCAAACACTTATTTCGTGTCTCCAGCCCATCCAGACGCTATTTTTAAAATCTGGAGTTACCCAACCTCTCCTTTACCATCTATGTGTTAAAAAAAAAAAATTTTCTCAAAACTGCAATTTACATTCCCAAGAGGTTCCCAAACACCATCTAATTAAATTATTCAATCAGAAAACAAATTAAAATGAAATATCACAGCAACCTCCAAGAGGAAAATAAACTTTTCAGTCATGACTAGAACAGACCTCGAGGGTGATGCTCCAAAGCCTTTTCTGATTGCAGGTCCCACGGAACATCCTGCAGAACATTTTGTGACATTTGCAGCTTCCAGAACAAATTTCCTTCCAAAGCAAAGAGGAGCCTGAGCAAAGCTCCAAAGCAAGACATACGAGCTGTAGAATGGAAATGCTTTCATTAATGACTAACCAGTGCAATGGTCTGTCTGCACTGTGTATTCATTCACTCATCCACTCACCCATCCAACACCTACTCTCCATGGACTTGCCAGGAAATGTCCTGGGTGTTCCACAAACACTTTTTTTAAATGAATGCAACCTCTGCCTCTCAGCATGAAACAAAATAAAATCCAGAGCTTCCTGAGTTTATATATGGGAGAGCCGCCAAATGGGATGGAAGGCTACGACTCCATCATCCCTCAGCCATCCTGAGGACTCTCACTCGGACATCCATTCTCACCATCAAGTGACACCAAGGACCACTGCCTCCCTTGCCATCCGCAGGCCCTCTTAAGAGACAGTATGGTATGTGGTTAAGGACACAGACTCCGAAGTAGCATTAGCTGGGTTTAAATTTCTGCACTACCACATGGTGGTGTGACCCTAGACAAGTACAACCTCTCCACCTGTAAAATGGCTCTAGTATTACCTGCCTCATAGGGTTGCAAGGACTAAATAAGTCAATATACATAAAGCATTTAGAATAGTGCCTGGCACATAAGAGATGCTATATAATTTTTAGCTGTTACTATTATTCCCTTATTCACACTCAGCTCAGCAGGGTAAACTGAATTGCTCAAAAGGGGAACTTGACAGTGGAATACACATATACAGTCCATCTCATCAAGTGTGAGAGTCTGATCTTATCCTTTCCACCCTCTGCCTTGAAAGAGCTGCACTTGGCTACTCCCAAACTCTGTGGGCCCCTCACCTAAATAAGGTAAATCCCTAACTTTACTTTAAATCCCCCAAATTGTAGTTCAAGGATGGCTCCAGCACCACTAGGAGAGCTGTCACTAGGCATTACTACCCCATCTTGGCATAAACAAGTACCTGGGGGCCCCCCCCCCACCTGCCGGGAGTCGGGTCTCCCCCAGGTCACTGACCCTTCCCCAACCCCTACAGGGTGTGGCTTCTGCCTTTCTGTCCTGAGAAAGGAGTTTCTGATTATCCACAGGAGTCATATAATATGGTCTCACAGATACACAAGAGAACTGGACCAACACATGCTTTAAGGGACCTGCTACCTCTTTTTTCCCACCTCTCTCAATTTTTGAAAGTTCCAACCACTGCACAGTTATAAGGTTTCCTGGGAACGAAATCACAAAGGCTCCTTTCAACTCCAACATTGCTCATTTTCATGTAGAGCTTTGTAAATCATGTGACAGGTACACACTCAACATGATAGCGGCCATTCTGTGATGAGTTCATGGGTTAACAATGTCTCCTCAAAGCAGTACCTTGCCCCCCCACTAGACTGGAAGGCACAGAATAATTTTCCAGAAACATATACACACACAGAATCTGTGAATGAAACTCTCTTAAAATTTGTAGGCAAACTGGAAATGTGTCTCTGGGAACATTCTGAATCACCCTAGGGCAATCATTGTACTTCTATTGCTGATTAACTGTCAATCCGGACCCACAGGATGGAAAAAGTAATCAACAGCAGCAAGAGGACCATCAGATAGATAAATTGCTCTGGCAAGCCCAATGCAGAGTTGAGAGGCATAGACAGATGAAGGAGCGCTGTCAATGGTCTCCTTTTCTGGGGAAGTGTCCTGGAGCCATGCACTTGTTTTGAAGACATTAGTCAGGAACACAATGGATATGTAGACCTCTCCTGCACTCACCTGAACCTCCTCTGGGAGGGAACTATTCTGGACGCATGGGAAACACACCAAATGTGTACAGAGCTGTCCCTAACCTGGCAGGGACAGCAGGTGCAAGGGTTGGAGCCAGACACCCACGTGTAAACACTAGTGCTCCTGCGAAAGAAAGCCTTCTGTTCAACCCGATATTTGCCAAGGTCTGCCTGGTACTGGACCCAGAGCTTGTTTGACCTACTAGGTGTCCAGATGAATGAGGCTCCCTGCCTTTAAAAGACTCACATGCCTGGTAGAAAGCAGGGGCAGAAGGGAGGCGAAGAACAGAGAAGTGTGAACGTGAGAGACGCACGTATGTGGTGTGCGTGCACTCTCGGCTCCCGTGCCTGTGGCTCCCGGAGCTCTCCATCCCCTGCCTCTGACAGCTCATCAGACGGGGGTCGCCCTGGAGAGCGCCCAGTACCCTATCCTCCCCTTGGCCTGGAGCGCAACCAGCGTTGTTTTAGACGCCAGACCCACCCCAGGGCCTGAGAGTGGAGCTGCGGGAGGGAGCGGCCTTCACCCAGCCGCGAGCGGCCCCACTGGTTAGGCGCAGCCCTAGGAGGGTTCTCCCCGTCCTGGGTGGAAGAGCCACCGCAGTGTACAGAGCTCCAGACTCCGGTGCTTCTTCCCCGAATCTACACCTACTCCGGGAGAAGGTGTTGGACTCGCTAGCTGTAGTGGGGGTGGGAACCGCAATAGGTTCAAGCATCACCCCTAGCCTCAGATCCCCGTGCATTTCCAACCGCCTACGGACCGCGCACAGCAGGGCTGAGACTATGCAACCTTCCCAGCCCCGGCCCTTCCCGCAGCCGGTGGGTTCCAAACGCCAACAGCTGGGGCCACACGGGCATCCCGCCCTGAGCCCTTACAGTGGCCAAATGAGCTCGACTGCCAGCGCGCGCGCATTCTTGTACACACACGAACATTCACACGTACACACACTCTGAACCGGACCTGTGTGCGATCCGGAGAGCCCGCGAGCAGCAACCAGCCACGGAGTCACAAGCACATTTGGACACGTGCGCAGCGCGCCCCCACACCGCCAGCGAGCTGCACACACCCACACGTGTGCCCTGTAGAGGAGCGCACGGCCTCAGACACTGAGGATCTCCAACTCAGGCAAAAGAGGACACACAGCCCCGGAGCGACTGCGGCCTCAGCGCCCCGCAGTAGCTCGATAGGTGCGCACTAGCCCCAGCACACCCCGCCCGGCGCTGGGCACTCCCGGGCCTTGGGAACAGCCCAAGTTTCCCGGGGCGCCCGTACCTTGGATATGCTGCTTAATGACATTCTCCAGGTGGTCCAGCCGTTCAATAATCTTCAGGGTGTCACCTTTGTCTTCCTCCAGCTTCTTCTCGGGAGCTGGCTCCTGCCCCCGCACATACACGCTAGCGATGTAGTTGGTGACCCAGCCCACGTAGAGCAGACATATGATGTTGGTCATGCCACTCAGGATCACGCAAGTGGACACCAAAGTTTTGGTCTTCCTGGTGCACACCATTCTGGGCTCCCTCCTCCATATAGAGCTCCCGGGGAACCGTCCTTGCCGCGCGCCCCGGACTCCCCCGCGCTCACACCCCCTATCAAGCCAAGGGCCGCTGGGCGCCCAAGCACCTGAGTCCGGAGGTTCCCCAAAACCGGGTCTGCTGCCCGTGGAGTTGCTGTACCCAAGTTTGGCGCTCCCGCCGCTGGCCACCCGGAGAGAGAGCTTGACAAAGGAAATGAGGTGGATTTTGTTTCCAAATTAAAAACCTCCGAGCCCTTCTTGGAGCGGTCACGGTTGTCCGGCAGCTGAGCGCCGGAATACGCGCATCTGGGAAACTTTGCCACAGCCCGGGTCCGCAGCCGCGCCGCTTCCCATCGCCAGGCGCCGGTTGCCTCGGCAGTCCGACCGGCCCGCGCTGCTGGAAGGACGGCGGTGGCGGCGGGGAGAGCCGCGGAGCACGGCGGCCCGGCCCCCTCCGAGCGACAAGCGCCGCTACCAATCGCGCTCCGGCTCTGGAGAGGGGCTGGTGCTGGGTGGCTGCGGACCGACAGGGAGGGCGGGGGGGCGGAGTCCGACCCCCGGGCCCCACCTGGTGGCCGCCTCTGGCTCCCGCCCTCCAGGGACGCGCCTAAGCTTCCCCCGGCGCCGGCGCGGGCCGCCCCATACCTGAAGCTCCCAGAGACGGCGCACCGCCAGTCCCAGTCCCTAGATGGGCAGATTTCATCTCTTAGGGGAGTTCCACCTCCAGCTCTCGCGCAGGAACCTCCTGTCTTTGGGGGGTTGGGCGGTTCAGCGCCCCTAACCCGTCCCGGCCGCGGGGCTTCTTGCTCTGGTCCCATCAACCGACCCCTGGACCCTTTTTCTGGTCGCCAGGACGCAGAGAGGCCAGGGAAGCACGGGCTGGATTGTCTGTCCGGTCTTGCCTTTGGCCAAGCCTCGTGGGCATCCACTTCTTCCTTAGCCTCACTTCAACCTCCGCCCTGTCAGACGCTCTCTGTTTGCAGGCCACCTGGATGTCTCCAGACTTGGCAACTGTCAAAGGAGCAAGCCCTCCTAGGAATCTCCTAGAAGATACTGGAGCACCACCACCATACCCCTCAAAGATTTTTGCCCTGTCTAGGGTGTTTTTTTCTTTTATAGTCTGTGCAGTTCCCAAGACAAAGCTGTCCTGTAACCCCAGTTGTCATCCATGTGGGACCGAGTTCATCTCAGTGCAGGAGGAAACCCTGCACAGAAATAATCCGGGTGTGTGTCGGAGATGGGGGGGGGGGGTGGAGCGAGAGGCGATTAAGCTCTCTGGGAACTATAAAACTCCTCTGCATGCTGTTTGTGACTGATATTAGGGAGAACTGCGACTGACATGACAGCAAAGGGACATGCCTAGACTCCATCCGTTGGCACTGTTTTGTTATTGGAACAAATCCCTTTCTGTTGAACTCACTTCTTGTCAGCACCTGACTAGAATCCCTTTAAACAAAGACTTTAAAACACAGATTTCTATCCTCTTCTCCAACTAGGGGTGCATTTCCCTGGCCTGCAGAGTCTGGGAGGCAGCCTGCTGCATTCCCACCTCCTGTACCAGCACCCCAGCAGTGATGGGAGGAGTATGCAAGGTGCTCCCTCAGGTGATGTCTTCTGAATTCAAAGAACTGACCCCCAAAAAGGGGGAGGGCACAAAGCCAAGCAAGGGGCACTTTCTGGCCATCAGCCAGGGGCCCTTCGACTAGTGCTTTGCTTACAAAAAATCCCCAAAGATGTTGTGAAAATAGACACCACGTAGTGACATGGAAAGATTTCTCTTTACCCATAGCTGGAAGTGAGTTGGGGAAAGAATAGAGGGGGATCATCTGAATGAGAGGACAGAACATGTACTATTTTTGAAAAAAAAATCAAGGTAAAGAAATCTGCATCCAGGAGGGAAGAAAACATGCCTCTCCCTTTCTTCTCCTCTGGAAATATAATCAGCTAACCCATGAAGGATGTGGAGTTTCTGCTGGTTGGATTTATAGGCTCTGGCCTTGAGTAGAGCTCACAGTAAGGTCTAATTTTTCCTTCTGTTCTATACACTCTCCCAGGTGGAGCCCTAGAAGTTCAGTTCTTCCCAGGATTTTCCTAAACCACCACAGGGCTAGACAGACAGGAAACAATACTCATTTTTCACATTCTTAATGGGGAAAAAAATAAGGTTCAAGGAGAAAACAAAGTAGAATGTATCACCTTAAATTGTTGTCCAGATGATCCTCTAAGATAGTTTATAAGTGTGGAGGAGATGAATGCAACAAAAGAAAAAATACAGAACAGGCTTTCCTCTCTGAAAGGTCACAGGGTCAAGTTGTCCAGTTCAAAGAATTTTCAGTGGAGGTGCAGCCAGGTTCCATGACTCTAATTCCAGACCAACCACTTACTAGTTACATGAGCTTGGACAAGTTTCAAAATCTTACTGATTCTCAATTTCCCCATATGTAAAAAACGTAAACAATACCTGGTGAAGGACTGGTTGTGAAGACTAAATTTGAGAATGCCCCAGAAAGTGCTCTAAGTTGTGCAGGGCACAGAGTGCGTGCTCAGGATCAGGTGAGCTTCCTTCCAGGCCAGAGCTCAACTCTGTGAACTCCAACCTACTGTTTCTCCACAAACCAGTATCAGGGCTCTTTAGCTCAATGAAAGCTAATAGGAACTAAAGCTCCAAACAGCCAGGTGCTCATCTTGCCTAGCTAGGCTCCGGTACACTGGCTCTCTGTTCATAATATCTCTCTTTACCATCAGTATTGCAGTGATCTACATAGGTTACTAGGATGTTCAAAAAGGAAGCATTTTGGTTCATTTTTGCTCCCAGTATCTTCAAATTTCTACTTACAACTCCCAGCTCCTTGTTATGAAAGAGTGAACTGGAAGGGAGCACAAAGACTTTACCACAAAGATTTTACAGTCACAAGGCCAGAGAAGAGTTAGCCCCCATGTAAGCCCTCCTATAAATAATATCGGGGTAGAGATTCATATCTTTGGCCTTCAGTTCAATTACATTCAATCCAGCAAGTAATTCTTGAGACCCTGAAGTTTTGTCTGAAGGACCAGTTGCCTTGGGCTCTGCCCGCTTTACTCCAGACATGTACATATAATCTGAGTCTCACAGTATCAATATGGTACTCTTTTCTGAGTCTGGAAAGCTGCTAAAAATTATCCTTGTATAGAAGGATGTTTCTGGTTCTCAAGTTAGGCCATTTATCTAATTCCTAAATAGTTTCTCATCGTTATTTTAAATAAATCCCTCATCGGAGGATCACTGGGAACTTCATCAGATAATGGATGTGAGCAGGCCTAGCAGACTCTAGTACAATGTATTTCTTTAAACTTAATGCCTAGCATTTGAACCTGGGGTGCTTCCACTCAAAGGAAAGTGAGTACCTTAAAGAATCTACAAAAAGGGCTGTAGATGTTTAAGAGAGTCTTCCTAGCACAACGTTGGATTTCACCCGTCTTTTGTAGTGGGTAGGCAGCTGCCTTCTTCCTATGACTTGAAGGGGAGCTAAGTAGGACTTCTTACCCACAAGTACAGCCACACTGTCACCCCACCAATATTAACCTTCATTTGGAATATCTTTAATACCAGGGTTGGAAAAGCCAGTCACTGATGGAGTTTAACTACCAGCTGATTACATTCTAAGTAGGGCATCCTGACCTGGAAGTTATAAAGGAAGAGTAGACCAATGTTGGCCAATGGCAGGAGTCCACTCGTCAGAGAGGGATGTCAGTGATCACCAATACCCACCAGATGGCAGCACCATGCAAAGCCTTGGGACCAGAGGTATCAACTGGGATTTGGGGACCCCAGGGGAAAAGTGGGCCCTGAAAGTGGAAAGCCTCAATCCCTGATCTGGATGTGTGGGAAGTGGGATTGCCAGGTCCCACAGAAAATGGATCTGGGGGGCTTCCAGCAGGGATGGAGGCAAGGTTCAGAGACAAAGGCTGTGGAGAACATTAGGTCCAAAATTGGATTCTGCCAACCCATGGACTGAGATGTCAGTGTTGGAAAAGCCATACTTCCGAAAGATAAGAAAGTGAACAAAGAGAGGAATGTTCAGTTTAGCACTTACATTGCATCAGGCCTAGTGTTTTTCATACGTTGTCTCTTGAGTACAGACTAGGGAGCCAAACAGCTGGTTCACATTCCAGCCCTGCCATTTACTAGCGGTATGATCTTGGGCAAATTACTCAACCTGTCTGTACCTTCAGCTATAAAATAGGGATAATAATAATAGTCATCATCACCTCACAGAGATGTTGTGAGAATTAGATAAATTCATGTATATCAAGCACATTAAGTCACTCCAAGTATTATACTATAAATATAAGCATATATATAAATATAGTGTAAATATAAGTATTAACTAGTCTCACTATTACTCTCTCTGAGAACCAAAGTATCTGAAAAGTAAATGAAAAGAGAGATGACAAGCCACCAGAGGGAACTGTCCTCTAAAGAGGAGAAAAGGGTCCTAGAAATGGACTCTTACCTCCTCTTTTGTTTTATTGAAGGGCCCAGAGCAACTCCTAGATGAATTGCAGGGCAGATGCTGACAGGCATCCTGCAACTAGACCCACTTAGCCATCTGTCCACTTACTCATCCACTAAATATTTTAGAGTGCCTGCTCTGTGCTAGACCCAGGGCTAGGTCTGGTAATGCAGAGACGACTCACCTGTACTCCCACTGTCAAAGAGACACTGTTTAGTGGAGGCCAACAAATACACTCGGTAATACAATCTGGTAAACTCTAATCTGATACACTCTAATCTCACATCATCATATTAATATAAAAGATAAAGGCACCAGCAGTTGATGGTGGCAACAAATTCCTTCCCAATAAGTAGTTATGCAACTTCTAAAGGGCTTCATTTCCATTCAATCATTAAACAGCTCTACTGGGTGGGTGTTTGCCAATTCAGACCTAGAGGAAAATATTTGCAAGATATTTAATAGACCAAGGGTTTATATCCAGAAAATATAAAGAATTCATGTAAGTCAGTAAGATAGGCAAAAATATCCAAATGGAAAAATGGGCCAAGAATATGAGCAAGCAGTTAACTAAAGAAAAGGTATATATATTCAACAAATACATGAGAGGATGCTTAAACTTCTTAAAAATCAGGAAATTCATTTTAAAATATAGATACCATATCTCACCTATCATACTGACAAATTTAATGTGATAATTTTCAAGTATAAAAGAGAATATAAGAAATAAGTACTCACATATCTTGCTGGTGAAAGTATGATTGCTACAGTCTCTTTGGAATGCAGCTAGGCAGTGATAATGTTGAAATTAAAAATGCACATACCTTATGATCTTGTACTCAAAGTGTGGTCTGTGGACCAGTGGCACCAGCATAAGTTGGGTGCTTATTAGAAATGTAGAATGTTAGACCCATCTCATATCTCCTGAATCAGAACATGCATTTTAACAAAATTCCCAGATGAGTCATATATACAGTAAAATCTGAAAAGCAAAACACATGGAACTGTAACTACAGGCTTTCTTTAGGAGAATAACCACAATTAAGGGTAGTAGCCAACTTTCGTACTTCCTTCAGGTTCATCTGTAATGTCTGGAATTTTACATGAATGTTTTTCAATGTAATACTTCTGAAATTCAATTATATTTTTTATTTAAAAACTGATTCTTTTGGTTGTGTTGAAATCTGCTTCACGACAGATAGATTGCTCTTCTGCTTTGTGACCTGAGTTACTATTGTAACTACTCTTGGCTATTTTCTCGTCTGTAAGATAGGGATACCTATTGTACTTAGCAAACAAATGGCCAGGCCAGACTTGCACATTGGTAGGCTTTGAGTACATCACACCAAACGCAACTCAACCTTTGATGTTCATAATGATAATTCTTCAACCCAGCAAAATGGTCTTCCTTCATGGTTTATGGTCACATGGAAAAGAGCAATACTGTAGGAGGAAGATTTTTGTCAAGTGAAACAAATACATACACACACACACACACACAGAGTTCTTGAGCTCCTTATGCTAGTTTATGTGTTTGCTATTGAAAAAATGAAAGGAGTCATCAAGGTACATAAATGCTTTTACCATGCAATGAGGGCAGGAATGTATCAACCATCACCTTTTTCTTTTGCTCACTCAGAGCCACTTTTTAGTTTTGTGTATTATACATACATAAGATTTTTATAGAGTTGTCTGCTAGTGGAGATGCAATCAAAAATTTTACAAAAGTTTTGACTTCCTGTTCTTTAAAAGGATGCTCAGGAAGTAGCAGAACATAGTGATTACACATATGTAACCAGACTTTGAATTCTGGATCTTTCTTTTACTAGTTATGTGAATCTAGGCAAGTTACTTAAATTCTTGTATCTCAGTTTCCTCATTAGGAGAACTTAATATCTAGCCCATAAGGTCACTGTGGAGATCGAATGAAATATTTGTAAAGCTTTCTACTAAGTCTGTGGTAAGCATTTAACAAATGTTAATTTTAATAGTACTTAACACTTTTATTTAAATAAGTCATGGTAGTTCATTTCCAGCCCATAATTATACATATTAGATGGCATATTTTCAGAAACCAGACCCTTCTGTAGCCTAGGGACTAAACATGTTTTGTTAATGTTTTATTACTTAGAGCTGAGTATTCGTTTTCTGTATAATTCATGTAAGTAGAACCACGTAGAACTACAAGAACAGTAATGTGTCCTCTTAGACCACCTATATCTAGGGCAGGTATGGTGTGAGAGTATGTTCAATCCACCGAACACTGCCGACACATATCATCTGTTGATCTTCACAACAACCCCATATGGTAAGTTATCATTATACCCATTTTACAAATGACGGAACTGTATCTAAGGTCAAACATTAATGACTAAAGGTAATAGAGGGGTTCTAACTCCAAGTCCAGTATTCTTTCCATAAACCACATCCCTCCTGGGTACCTATCATCAGTGAAGGAATTGCTGGCTAAGACTCAAGAGTAAGACACTTCTTGGAAGTATTTGCGTCTGTAAAGAGGATTGCTGAAAACATAAATGCTTCCAAACCCTAACTGGATGTTGACCCCTAAGCAAGGAAAAGAGCTACTAAATTTCCTCTTTGCAAAGGAGGGAATCTAGTTGGTTAAGTGCAGAAAAGGAAAGTCACACTTACTGAGCAGAAGTAGAGTCACAGATTTCCTCATAACCATAGAAGGTGCTTCCCTGAAAACTCGTGTGGGCTTCAAGGCAGGAAGAAAAGCAGAAACAGTGAAATGCCCCTATTTTTAGGAAAATGCCTGGGGCCTACCCTGATTTCTGGTTTTAAAAACAAAAACTCCTTCAGCTACTTCATAGCACAGAGCCCTCCTTCCCAAAGTCTCAGAGAAATAGCACTGGACCTGTTTGAGGGACTGCTGGTGCTAGCCTGGGATAAGGAAAAGTAACCTTTTCAGGGTTGGCATATGATGGTCTGGAGCTCTTAAGTATGTTCTGTGCTCTGCTGCCATCCAGATGGTAAATTAAATATTCAGCAGACACACAACCTTGTCACAACAGCGAGGTGACTGGCTTGTTCAGAACAGAGTGATTTTTGTAGAAAGCCCAAATTGTAAGTGGCAAGAAGCAGCTGGGAGATAGTCAACAATCTGCTTCCTATGACAGAACCAGAGACCAGAGATAGGGACAGCTTGCATTTGCAGCAGGCCCAGAGTCCCTCTTCAAAGAACTTGAAATGTGTCATTAAGGACTTCTATATACTTAGTTCCAAGACAAATGCAGATGCACAAAAGTACAAAGTGCTCAGATGGATGACTCCAGATATAACAGCCCCAGCAGGTGCCAGTGGATAGGCTGATGTGGCAGAATGTATGTACAGATATCACTATGATTACTCTCCTGGCAGAGCCCAAATGCAAAGCGTATCTAGGTATTAGCTTGTAATTCTCCACTGTGCATGGGTGCCCATATCTAGGCATTTGCTTGCATGATGAGGGAGCTGCCAGACTCAGAATAAAGTTCTCAGGACCCTGTGTCCTCAGGTAACATGACAGATGTGGCAAATTCCTTGCCATCTCCCCCTAACTTCATTGCAGGGCCTCCAGCAACTGCTGAATAGGTAGGTCCAGCATCTTAAGGTTGTGTCATTCATACAGTTAATTTCTGTATGCCTTAACAGGTAACATTCTTATTTGTGAGGCTGTATTCTGAAACCAAAATACAAAAGTGAAGATTCATTTATTTGCCAATAAATTATTTAAAAATTCTCACTTCCACTAACTTTTCAACCATGATAATCATCTCCAAAATAGCTGTTGATAATAGTGCTAATGATTACAATGTAGTTAATATACAATGGCATTTCTCAGGAGTCATCTTACTTAACTTTTCAGTAGCTTTTGATGTTAACTTTGTTTTCTATAAATATTTAATTCCCTTGGCTTCCAGAACAACACACTGTCCTGGATTTCCTTTTGCCTCTCCCCATTGCCAACCTATCCTTTTTTACACGGCCATTAAATCTTGTAGCCACTCAAGATTCCATCCAAGCCTCTCTCCTCTTCTTTCTTTGTTCTCTCTAGCCTTGCCAATTTCATCTACACTCAAACCATCAGTTACTCTCTAGCGACAGACGATGATTCTGGCCAGTTCTTTCCTCCAAGCTCTAGACCAGTATACCCAATTATCCAACTGCCTACTAACACCCTCTGAGAAGCATTCCAAGGTCAAAATGGCAAAACCAAATTCACCAGCATCCCCTCCTCCCTACCTTCAGAGAGCTGGTCCTCTTTCAGTGTTCCCCATCTCAGTGAATGACAGCACCATTCAGCTGTGCAAACCAGAAGCCCAGAAGTTATCCTCAATAATTCCCTCTCCTTTGCTCCTCACGCCCAATTCAAGACCAAATGGTACTGCTTTTAACTACTAATTATGCCACAAGTCCTTCCATCTCTCTCCAGGTCTTCTACCACGACCTTAACCAAACAGGCTTCACCTCCCACCTGGACTTCTAACTGATAAACAACCTTAGTCTGTTGGTTCCAGGAGGGCAGATATGGGTCTCTCGAGTTTTACTCACAATAATATCCTCAAAGCCTATCACAGTACTAAATAAATATTTAGTAAATTAATGAATAATGTTTTTGCTTAAATTATGTATTATCTAATAGTGTCAGAGAACAATAAATCCAACATATAAGAATCTCCAGATAATTGAAACTCGATTTCTTTATTTGTTCCCTTTTATTTCAGTCCATTAGGATAAGAATTTCCTAACATATACTAACATGTCTTCCTTCTTTATTGTTTCAGAAAAAAGTTAACTGGCCTTATTCTCAGATGATGATGATATACATAAACAAATCCAAATATATGCCAATTTATTATAATTAGTAAGGTACTTTAACAAATTGCCAGATATATGATCAATAAACAAAAATTAATTGCTTTTCCACACTTCAAAACACAATTTAAAAAGAACAAAAAAATTACATTTATCATAGCAACAAAATTACACCTAAAACTCAAAGCTGTGCAAGAGACATCACTGCTCCAAGTCATACTTCCAGTGGCCATGGATCCGGGTCAGAATGTCACCACTGAGTAAAAAGACAAGGTGCAGAGGTGGCCTCTCTGACCACCTAATTACCTTCCTCTGAAGATGCTTTTCCTAATGGGCCTTCTAGATGGAATTCAAATGTCTCAAGTAACTCAGTGGGGGCTGAGAGTCCAGGATAGTTGGAGGACCCAATATGGAATCTAAGTCCTTACAGAACCCAGGCCGGAGGAGCCTCTCCCCACTTGTCAGACAACATTTTTTTCCTACATCAGCCTCCTAGATCTTCACCAAAGAACATTGTTTTAGCTGCTTATTATACCAACAACAAAAAAATCAGTCACCTAAAGACCGAGGAGTCATGCAGGGATCTTTCATCCGCCCAGCTCCCTGGCTGTGCTGTGAGCCACCCAAGCGAAACTGTGCAAGGTCCAGTATCATCAGCCTCAGAAATGAGGGACTGTGTCTGAATGGCCTAGAACAGGGGCGCTGGAGGGCATCAGTCCAAGACTGGAGAACAGCGAATCTAAACCCTAACAGAGCAGGACACTTCCTACGTTGGATCTAGGCTGCCGCCCACAATGAGAGAGTGACGGAACCATGCCCACAGCTGGTAACACCTTACAGTCCAGGCTCTGAGGGATCTCTTATACCCTGGGCTTCTCTGAGGAAGTTCCAAGCCGCTGTGACTTTTCTAAATCCCTAAAAGACTACAGTAGTCTAGAAAACAGTCCAACCCAGCTTCTGAAGGAGAAGGCCCATGACTGTCACGGCTGCTTACTCATCGTGCCCCGGCTCATGTTTACTGATGAGAGGCCACGGGCTTTGACTAAGCTTCAATCCCTCTGCCCTAGCAACCCTAGGACGCTCCCCCTCACACAATGGGAGACAGAGAGCTGACTTGGGAGACTGGAGCGGGAACTGAGCTCCAGGCTTGGGATCATTCCACCGACAGCTGGACAGCTCGCACATGCTGCTGGGAATGTGAAGCTATCTTTTTTCCCCCTTTTTAAAGAGAGGTTATTTAACATCATACTTTGTTATTGACTGAAATTAATCACTAAATTTATCAAATATGAGGTTAAAATGGGAGGATGTCACTGAGTAGGCCTATTTGCCTTTCCATTGAATAATCCCAACCTGCTGAGCAATTTCAGTTTATTTATGTCAATATTTTTAATGTGTGCCTTTGCTTAGAACCAAGCTGCCACTTATCACAATTGCCACAGATTTTCTCCCACTGTACTCCCAAATTCTTTCTAAAATTATTACCTTTAATCTGCTATAAATTGGAAAAACGAACAGCTAAATTATTGGAGTTGAATGTAAATGACGAAAAAAGGCTTTGAGCAAGGGGCTGAGGGACTCTCCTATGAATAAAGTATTCAGTGGTTTGACACATTTATTGGACCACTTACTTCCTGTTTCTCAACTTGCTATCACTGTTCCAACGGCTTGCACTCCTGGCCTCACCAATCCATTCCTCACAAAACAGCCAGCATGATTTCCTAAAACTGCAAAATTGATTCTGTCACACACACTGTCCATCCCTCCCCGCTTAGAAGCCTTCAGTGGCTTCTCATTGCCTTCTCATGAAGCCCAGGCTCCCTGATGGGCATTCAAAGCCCTGCCAGATCTGCCTTCTCCACCCTCCCGTTCCACCACTTCTAGGCCACTCTCAACCTCATCGCATCACCCCAACTCATCTTACAGGTTCATCTTAACCCCTTCCTCTAGAAAGCTTCCCTGACCCTCTGAACAAAGTCATGCATAGAACATTGGCCCATGGCCCCATCTGCTTCCCCATCTAAACATTGAGCCTGAAATCATAACTGCATAATGGCATCATAGATTTGTAGCTCCACCATTTACTAGCTGGCTTGCCTTGGGAAATTACTTACCCTCCCTAGGCCTCAGTTTCTTTATCTGCAAAATGGAGATAATTATTGTAACTACCTCTTAACCTCATAATGAGGATTGAAATGGTACATATGGAACTATTAGCACAATAAATGTGATTACTATTTTTTTATCATCTGTCTTCCTCTTTGGAACATTAACATGGTGAGGCCAGGAACCCTGCCTGTCTTGTGTTTACCATGCACAACACTGAGCACAGAATTTGGAACATAGCTACTCAATTATATGCTGAATACTTGCTGAATGAATACGTGAATGAGTGTTGATTTCCTGCCAAAGAACTTGCAGGGTCTCCCATTTCAAACTTGAACACATTTCTATTCTTCCATATAGGGTCCATCGACCTGCACCACCACCAGCCTCTTCAGCTTCACTCTGCTGCATCTCAACAGCTTGTCTGATAAAAGTCTCTTTCCCTCCTCTCCCTTCATCGAATCCTCCCTTCCAGACCGGGATCCTCCCTCTTCCAGGAAGCTTTCCTGTGCCCGCTGTTCAGGTCTTCTTGGAATTCCTACTCAGCATCACTCACTCTGTTCTCAACCATTCCCCAGCTGCTTTCCAGCCTAACCTCTCTTCCAGTTAAGATGCAGTGGCCTTAAAGGGAAGCTCTGCTCTACTTCTCCTTTTGTGCCCCAACTCCACACCAGCCCCTGGCGTGGGTCTCTCTGCCTCCTGCTCCTCCTAAGAGCCATTCCTTTCAATAATATTCCCTCAAAAATAACATCTTTGCAGTGTTTACCTCTGAGTTCCTGAGCTTCACCACACCACCTCACTTAAGGTATTGACTTTTCAATTCATGATAAATTATTCAGCAGCTCATTTTCAGCCAAACTCCTCTTCTCTTCAGGGCCCGTTCTTCAGCCACCATCTCGGGGCAGCCTTTAAGTCTAATGACGTGTTTACAATTCATGCTCTGCCAGACGTTAAAGCAGCGCAGCACACTCAGGGATGATGAAGTGCTGCTTGGAATTCTCAGCCCAAGGGGAGAGCCCAGCAAGAATGCCGCTCTGTTGTTTATAGAGAACAAAGATCTCTGTCTCCACTACAAAGGATCCGTGTGCAGCTGGTGGCAGAGAAGGGCTGGCCCTAAGGCAAGGTTTTCACCGGAACTTTCCAAGCGCCCCTGAGGAGCAGCCCAGCAGACAATGGGCACAGCCAGATCTGATTCCAGTCAACCCTAGGCTTGAGGATTTTCCGTCTCTGTGACACCATGCTGATGTTGGGGGAAAAAAGAAAGGAAAAGAAAAGAAAGAAGAAACCATAAATCCTCTGTGATCAGGGGATCTGAGAAAGCAGGCAACAGGAAGTAACACAAAGGCTTACCTTCAGGAAAGGGCTTTTAACGGAGCGTCCTCTCATCCTGCTCAAAGGACCGCTACCAGCCTGTCCCAGCCCTTCCTGTCTAATGACCTTGAGGACACAGCTCCCTTCCTTCTTGATGTCTGTGCCCACGCTCCAGCTCCCCTCCTCTCCATGTTAACCCCAGGCCTCCCAGGCTCCCAGCTGGAGACCCTGTGTCCACCGCAGCCTGTTACCCAACTGTGTCTCAGACCTTAGGTCACGACTACAGACAGATCTGGGGCCATCACGTGCATTAAGGTGTCATTTACATGGTTGGTATTAGGGGAAGACCATTGAGAGTCATAGGAAGAAGGGGGCTTGCCATTGCCTTAGTTGCTGACATCTGTAACTTCATCTTCTTTATAATTACGTGATCAGTTAAGCTCCATCCTGAGGGTGTATTCTAATGACCACCTTCAAGAGATTGACCCTGAGAAGACCAGAACTGAAGGGTGTACATGATGAAACAAGGGACCCGACTTCCTTGAATCCTAACGAAACTCAGCTGATGTTCCTGTAGCACCACAGAAGGGCTTGAAAATAAACAAAACAATAACAAAACAAATAACAACAAGGAAGAGAGTGTGTGCAATAGCCAGAGGAAAAAAGTAAAATTAGTCGACATGATGGCCACTTTTACTTTGCCACGGAATCCCATCTTTCCTCCTCGCTCCTCTCTCTTTCACTTAACAAGGAAAGGATACAAAGTCTGGAAGGACAGGACACTGTACCAGAGCCACCCACATTCTCTTCCTGAAGAAACCCACAGCCTTGGCAGGTGAATTCTGCCACTCTGCTTCTCCCAACACTCTCAGCCCCACTTCTGGCAAAGCTGATTGAACAAGAGGTGGCAACTCTTGGCCAGAGGTTAGCCCGATCAGGTTCTCTCTCGGGAATTTGTGATTGAGACACAAAAGGCTAAATCTATTAGCAGCAGGGAGTAAAGAAGGGTAGAGGTGCAGATGCTATACACAAGACCACCATTTTAGGGTAACCATGACTGGCCATGTGCAAGTAGATAAGTAAACAGAGAAGCCAGTTGCACAGAAAGGAAGGAAGGAGAAATGCTGAAAGAAAGTGGGACAGAAAGGTGAGAGGAGGAGAGAAAATGGGGAATCAGAGACCTTCTATACCTGCATTTCATGAGACTCCCCAGAATCCTAACTGAGCTAGTTGACCTACCATGCATGGGTGTTCTTACCACCCAAAGGTCCCTGACTTACAAAGACCTTGAATCCATGCTTCCAAGTTACTCAAAAGCTTACTAAAGAAAGAATTCACCCAGCAATGCAAGGAGAAGTAACTAACATTCAGTGAGCCCCCACTAAATGCCAGAGCATTGTAAACTATGGATTAGAACACACTAGTTCTAATCTAAATAATCCAACAAGATTGATACATTTACAATTGCTCTACAGCTAAGGAAACTGATGATCCCAAAGCTTAAGTAACCAATATCAGGCCTCATAACCAGAAAGTAGCAGAGCCTGGTTGTGAACCCATTGGGGCTGATGAAAAACCCATGTTCCCCAGCCTCCGTACTCCTCTCTGGTGTGAAAGAATGTGTGGTCATCTGCTCTGGTGCCATCAAGAAACTAATCAGGCTCACATCAGTGAAACTTCCAAATAATTGAAGCACATCCTTCAAGGGGAAAAAAGAGGTTTTGTTTTTCAAACATATTAGTTGGAAATCCTAAATATATGTGACATTTTCCTGCCCACTTAAACTGAACACTCACTGAGCACAATTTAACATTTTCCTGATTAGTTCATTTATTCAAAAATAAGTGGAGGACCTCCTGTTTGCCTGTTAATATCCAAAGAACTCAGGATGCAAAGTTGCATAAAACAAAATATCTGTCCTCAAGGAGTTCCTAGTCTGGTAGGGAGATGTAAAAACAATGTTGATAATCATAACCACAATCATGGTAGCTAACATCTACGGTTAGTTAGTACTTTACTTGCATTACCTTAATCCTCAGAATAAATCTATGCGGGAGATATTATTACTACTGCTATTATTATTATCATCATCATTTTGCAGCAGAAGAAACTGAGATTCAGAGAGTCCAAGTAATTTATAGCTGCTAAATATTGAAGCAGGGTGGAACCTGAGCTATTAGCACTACACTAACTACCTGGTTTCTTCAAAGGTAAAAACTAAAAAGTACAAACAATATGATCAGGACAAACTAAAGTCAACCACTGGCTAGTGATCGTAACGGAAGAATGATCATATGAGGAAGAGCAGGATTGCACTAGGTGGGCAAAGGAGAGCATGCACACAAAGAGAAGAGCATATGTAAAAGCACAGAAATAGGAAGAAGCATTAGGCACCAAGAGAGCTCAAACAGGGTTCATGTATTTGGAGCACAGGCATGAAAAGAATGAAGGACAGGGGAGAAAGTGGAGAGAAATAAGGGTAGAAATACAGGACGGGCCCAGATTTCGGGCAAGATCCTATTATACCTAACTTTCCCAGAGGAAATTAGGAGGCAAAGAAGGAGTTCAGTGGTAGGAAAATATTTGAATTTTTAGAGACAAGAAAGATGATTCAGACGGCAGTGTGGACAATGCAGTCTGAAGAGTTAGTGGCTCTGAAGGATGGAGGGCAGGAAAGAGGGGATATTGCCCATCTAGGTATATGTAGAAAGTGTGTGTGTGTGTGTGTGTGTGTGTGTGTGTGTGTGTGTGTGTGTGCGCGTGTTTGGGGGGTGGTCACACTAAATGGCTGAGAATGCAGCACTTTTACGCCCAGAAACCTTAGCCATCCTGCTGTATGTGTGACAGGCCTCCTGCCCAATGAAAGTCAGGCCCCAAATGCCCAGTGAGAAACCCTAGAAGAAGAGAAACTTGGAGTCATTCTAGATGCTCCTTTCCTTCACCATCGCCCACCTGCCTCCCAACACACACATAGTCTGAAAGGCCTGTGTCTTCCACTGTTTCTCTGCCTCTAAGCAGGCAGAGTCTCACCCTCCTTCTTTCGACTGCTTGCTGTTTCCTTTGGATTCCTGGCACCTAACACTGAGCTTGGAACAGAGTGGGTGCTAACTAATGTTTGCTGAACCCAGAAAAACTGCTTAATCCTGTGGGATAAATGTTCTCTGTACAGTGCCCTTGACCTGAGTGAAATCAATTGTCCCTCTCACTTGCGATCTTGACAGGAGTATCTATCCTCAGCAAAGTTGGTGATTTCTGCTTGGCTTCCTCACCACATGAGGAACACCACGTTTCATCATCAGTTGCTGTTCTCTTCAAAAACTCTTTATAATGCCCAGCATCCCCTGGGTAATTAGAGCAAATATAATGTCTTTACTGCATCTATTTGTCACTTGGAATGCATGGCAAGCCTTCATGGAAAATTTCCTCAAGGAACACATTTCTTTTCAGAATGAGTCTTTATCTACATTTAACTCATAAGTCACCATTCTCTGTGTCTGTCTCACTCTGTCTCTCTCTATGCCTCTCTCATACACACACATACCACATTAGGAGCTAAAATGGGAGAAGTCTTGGACTAAGTTTCCAAAAGAGCCCTACTCTGGCCCGGGTTTTGATATCACTTGACCTTAACTAAGTAACTTGACCTCAGTTTCATTTATAAGATAGGGGAGCTGACTCAGATAGTTTTCAACCAGTTTTCATGGAGTCTAGGAGTTCCTTGCAGGTACCTGGGGATAACACTGGGATGAGGGAGAGCACATATGTGCACACACACACGCACACAAACACACATACACTCTCACTCACTGTGATAGTCAGTGGTGGTGTCCACCAAATATTTTCACTAGGAAATCCTGCTGGGTAGATGATAGGATTGTACTTCTTAACCCCTTTGGGTTGGGAATGGCTGGGTGACTTGTTTTAGCCCATGTGACCTGGGAAGAAGTGCTGTGTGTCACTTTCAAATCAGAGTATTTAATTGTCAGTGTAACAGTCTTCTTCAGAGTTGTTGCTTTTTTTCTGCCATGGCAACCAGCAACGTTCATAATGGTGGATGCTTTGTCTGCATGGGTGCTGGAGTAAGAACCTATGGGCTGAGCCCAAGCCCATCTATGGCAGACATATAACATGCACGAGCAAAACCCTTGTTACAACAGCTGATGAACTGCATTTTACAGCATATAACCTAGCCTATCCTGACAAATACACACACACACCCACACTTTAACTAGAGCAACTCTGTATTTATGTTTCACATATTAGACTTCTGCTTAAGATTTTGTTTGATAAACATGTCTAAGGGCTAAAAAGAAATTTGAAAGCCATTAGTTTATTTGATTTCTGAGGATGCTTTCAATCAGAAATGTATGATGCTATACAGGTTCTTCCAAAACTCCAGTTGTCTTCCCTACCTTCTTAACATATTTTGACTTGACTTCATTTCCATCAGCTTCTATTAATATGATAGGTCCATCCTACAGAGACTTACTTTCCAATATGTCAATTTTGGGATCTCAAAATGGTGACCCACTTTTTCTTCATCACATATACCTTCACTTATCACAGCCATCAAAACAGACCTATCTGTCAAAGCTGACAGCTCCACTCTGACAAGGTGAGACTTCTTGCAAGTTGTCTGCACACTTTATTTCCATGAGATACAACTGAAAATAGGTACCCTCACTTAAGAGCCACAGTTAGTCTGAGTGTTTTAGTCAGCTAGTATCCCCTGCTGTGCCTGGTCAGAGCTCTGTGCAAAGAAGATTTCCAGTAAACTTACTGACAGTTTATTTGAAAAATAGTGGGTACATGTAAAATCAATGTTTCTTTGGTTATCTGATGATTCTGGAACCTCCTTGTTTCAAGACCCACCTAGACCAGAAGAGTCCTTTGATTGCTGTGGATGGCTTAAATGATACCGACTAGAATCTGGAAGACAGATTTAATCACCAATTTAATCATCTCCCCCAATTCAGTTGGTCTGGAGTGATGGCTTAGAATCCATATTTTTAATAAGGTGACTCTAATGCATGTGGTCACAGAACCACAATTTGAGAAATTTTAGACTTAATCATTAACCTTTTTTTAATCCTAGGAGTCTGTGGTTAATTTCAAATTACAGAAATGCAAGAGATTCAAAATGTTAAGCTTAAAGTACTAAGAGAAAGCACTGGTCATTTCTGTATATTCCTTCCTTGGCAGAGGGACCAAAGCATGGGAATGAAGGAGCTAGGATTTCACCCTGCCAGTAAGGGTTCTATAGGAGACTGGAGGGAGGGTCTCTTACCTAATGGCCTCAGTGATGCCAAAGCAGAGCCCAGAACTGGTGAGGAGCTGCACTGGATGAACCAAGAACACAAAAGGGTTTCCCAACCAAGGTTAGGAAGGAATCTAAAGCAGGTTCTGAAAGTAAAGCATAAGGGCAGGGAAATGAGAAGGTAGACATACAAGTGGCAGATCTAGGCAGCTGGCTGAAGGAGACATCTGAGTGAGTCCTAGGGATAGACCCAGTGGCCTGATGTCCCTGTAGGGGACTAAGGCAAGGCAACAGGGAAGGCCAGACAGAGTGATCCCTGGAGTAAAGATAAAGGGTTCCTAGGAATTAGATCCAATAAAAATTGGGTTGGGCTTCAATCCAAGGTGGGCAGGAGTGGGAAAAGTCAAAGGATGAGTGTAATCCATGGCCCAGGGTTATAAGCATTGAGACCAATAAACCTTGTTATTAAAGGGTTGACTTGATGGGGCCAGAAATGGGAGACAAAGCTAAACATTTGGGTAGCTAGTAGAAACCAGAAGGGAGTGGAGAGTAAAACACCAGAGCAGGAGTGAAGAGAGAGGTGAAAGCCAGTTGCCCTGCTTGCAGTTATGCAACTAGTATCTCACTCTTACTGGCCCCATGTGGTGTGGGTGGGTGGCCTGATTTGGAGATAAATAAGGCAGGCACTGACCTGTCCCCACTGGATCACAGAGAGGATGGAGCCCAAGACCTCATTTTAGAACCAGAATGCAGCCAAAGTCTATTCATCCAGTCTGGTAATGAAACAAAGCCAAGGTACCAGCTGCCAAATGCATCGCTGAGGAACTGGGGTAGATATTTGGGATTTCTGGGACTGCACAATTTACTAGGCTCATGTTTGGCAAACAAACACAGCTTAATAGGGAGACAAAAAGCAGGGCAGCATTCTCCTCTTCTCCATCTTCTTTTTCCTCCCATTATAAGAACACTTTTGCTGAAACAATGGGTCATGGCCCAGTAATTCCACTGAGGCTATGTTAATTGTTTCTCATCACAAATTCAGGCAAATCCTTCCCCAATTAAAAATTCTCTGTGCTCAAGAAGAAAATGATTTAGGACTCATTACAGTTTTGTTTTTTAATCAGTTAATAGAATGTGGTAGATAATGGAGGGAGAAGGCAGAACTGGGCTAGAAGATGGGAAAATTGATTCTATTACCAATACATTTACAAGCCATGTGACCTTAGGCAAATTGCTCCATTTCCTTAGGCCTTTGTTTCCTTGTTTGTAAATAAAAGGTTATTGAACTTGATGGCTTCTAGGTGTTTCCCACTCAGACATTCTCTGACGTCCATGAGTTGATAAACCCAGACTGCACTTCCTTCTCACCTAACGAGAAGATTTAGGGAAATGAATTGGTTCACCTTGCACAAATGGACACTTAATTGTTGGATGAAATGTGAAAACTAAAAGGCTATACAAATAGGGGGGCTGTCATTTACTACCTGCTCTTTGGACTAAGTTTTATCTAATAAGTATTTCTTTCTCTAGTGCCTCTACTGTACTCACATTGCTGTATGAGGCCTTGTAGGAGTCATTTAAGAAATGAAAGCTCTGGAAGAGTTCACAGTCCCAAGGAGGGACTAAGCAGAAATGAGCCAGGTTGTGCAGTTCCTGCTCTGGTCTGAGAGCCCAGGGCCACCTGTCACTGGCTTAGCCCCAGGCACTAAGAGACCAGATTCCATTGAAAATGGATGAGGAGCCTTCTGCTACAGACCACGGTTCAGTGGGCTGAGTCCCAGAGCTCGGGGTTAACTACCCAAAGAGAGGCGTCCTCCAGTTGGCAGAGCCTTGTGCAGGTAGGTGTTCCCACCTCAGACACGCAGCTCTCCGGCCACAGGTCCTACTGCTGGGTGGTCTTTGCAGGCTCCTTCGTCATTGTCCAGGATCTCTACAGACACACAACCCATTGCATTGGGATTTGGGAAAAAACAGCGGCCTTGGGTACACCCAGGGATAATCCCTGAAGATGTCTGGCTGCTGGGGCCAATGCCTTTGGCTTCCCAGTGGAGATTTCATTTCCTTGGGGAGTTAAATCTTCTAGGCTGCCAAAAGGACCTGCCTCAAGCAAAGAACTGAGGTTGGAGAAGCCACTCCTATATAGCTTCTTACTTCTCAAAGAAAAAGGCTCTAGACGCTCCCCACTTGCTTAAAGAGTTTAAGATATTTACAGCCCAGTCACTCTACAAATAAGCTCATTAAGAAAAAAAAGATGAAAATATGGCGCAAAGTTCTTCATTTCCCTCCCCATTAGCCTCACATTCTCTCTATAGCTCTTCACAGGTTCAGAAAAGTAGAATAAAATATCCCTCTAATTATTTAAATCTAATTTCTTACTTGTGCTTTTAATCCTGTACTAATCCTTAATACAAAAGGAGAAAAAAATGCTACAGGCATAGAAAAGTGTTTACTATGGCAATATCAATAAAAGTTATATAAGCTAGAATTCTGATTAAAGATGGCAGTTTGGTAGCATATGTTTATTTCTTCTTCATTCTGTGCTCCCACTATTATGATGGAAAGCTTAATTCTTAAAATCCACATAGAGTATGGGAAAGGTGAGACAGGGACCATGGGCTTAGACAGAATAGGGTGAGGGCCTCTGGAAAAAGCAAGGCAGGATATTTGCAGTCAGAGCAATGTAACTACATGCAAGGAAACCCCCTACCAAAACTCTGTGTTAAACATTAAGCTCTAGGGTCATTCTTTAGTAAGATCAATTAATGTTCCCCAGATTAAGAAGAGTAGCATGTTTTTATTATGCTAATCATTTGTAATCATGTGTAAGATTGACTTTAGCATGCTAAAAGGCCCAGGCCCATGTGCTGTCTTTCCTCTTTCAGATCTGATGGGGTGGTTTTGCAAACTGGGCAACTAATTTAGCTTGCAGACCTAGCTGTAAACAACATAATAAAAGGCAAGAAGGATTCCACGTTAAAGATAAGATTGCACTTAACTTACTCTTTAACAAACAATGCCTCAGCCCACCTTGGGGTCAGGCTGAGCAGGTGGCCTTGTTTCATATGCCCCCAGACCAAGATGCTGGTATCTCGGGAAGAAATTAAAAGAGCAGGAGATTACTTGTATCAAGTTACTTGTAAATATTCTAGGACCGCTTAATAAGTCCACACCCCTAAACTTTTCTCATGTTCTCGAAAAATCCTCATCTGCCTATAAAATCCCCTAGACAACGCACCACACCGGACTCTCTTGTCCCCTCCTGGCGTGAGCCGGGAGCTCGGTCCTTTCACTTTATCTCTAAATAAAAGCCTGTACCTTGCTTGCTCTCCTACCTTGAGGGTGTTTGTGAAGCTCATTTTTTGGCTTCGTGAACGAGAACCCCAGCATCAAAGAGAATATCAGCATAGGAGATTTCAATAAATTTTTATAAAACTGAAAATACTTGGGGGAATACTTACTAATTGGCAGGGTAAAGGGAGCCAGAAGAGAAGCATGAACAAGAACCAATTTGTTCCATAATACCCTGGAAAGACTAAGAACTCAGTGCAACCAGAACAGCTAGATCAAGGTACCTAGTACCCAACGCACTCACTTCTTCCCCAGGCACAAGATCTGAGTTTACTTTTCTGGCAAAATTAACAGGAAAAATTCAGGGTTCAAAGAAACCTCAGAGGTGGAGGGAAGGAGTACTGATGAAGAGATTAGTTAAAAGTCTATAAAATGAAGGAATGGGACCAAGTCCTCCTTTGTGCCCACTGCCCAGAACCCTACAAGCAGAATTCCTGTAGTCAGGCACCTCCCTAGGTGGCTCTTAGAGGTCGCTTGTCTGGCATTTGGGGGGAACCAGTAAAATGACCAATACCTGCCCAGGTATCTTGAAATGAAGCCCATCCACTGAAAAGCACCACCACCACCACCTGCTCCCACACACATTCTTACTCAAACTTAGTCACATTTTTATGTCTCACTTTTAAATATGAACAGACAACCAAGGCTTACCAAATAATTGAAATAAAAACTCTAACATGAAAGTGAGAAATCAAAACAAACAAACAAAAAAAACCCCTTATCTAACAGAGATAATGCAAGACAGAAGAAAAGATTTTCCCCAAATTCTTATCTTCAGATATATATTTTAAAAACACATACATTAACCAGTAGGAAACTAAGACAGAAAACATTCAGAGACTAACAAAGAGCTCTTGGAAATTAGCATTTATGATTGCCAAAATTAAAAAATTGAATAGAATGCCTGGAAAATAGAGTAAAAAAAATCTGAAGGAAAATAGGACCAATGCGGAGGAAAAAAAGATTTAATAGACCATAATCCAAGAACTCTATCATAAAATTCTAGGAGCTATAGGAAGAAAGAAAAGATTATTAGAGAGAGAGAGTAAAAAGAGTGTATTGTTACTCTCTCAAAGACATCTCCAGATTGAAGGGATTCACAGGCTGACTATCACAATAAATGAAAAAAGATCCACATTAAAAGTGCATGAAAATGAAATTTCAGGGACCAGAGGATAGAATATTGTAAGATATTCTAAAATGAAAAAAAAATCACACAAAAAATGTAAGAATTACAATTGCTTCAGACTTTTCCTTAGTCATACTGGATGGCAGAATACTATGAGCCAAGGTCTTCAAAATTCTACTGGAAACCTTTTTCACACATAGTCAAATTAGCCACCAAATTTAAGAGTGGGACAAAGATATTTCAGGCATTTCATGACCCAAAAATTAACTACATTTATTAAGAAGCTACTTGAAGATATGCTCCACCAAAAAGAGGGAGTGAACCAAGAAAGATGATGACATAGAAAACAGGAGCAATGAATACAATTTAGGAAAATGGTGTTGGGAGATCCCAGGGTAACAGATGTGTAACTTCCCAGTATCACAAAGGACTCTAGGAGAGTCACCTCTACAAAAAGGAGGAGGGACTCCAAATAATATTTTTAAAATAGAGCATTTGGAAAACATTAAGATTACATGAATGATGAAATACACACATATTTTTTAATTAAGTGATTATAAATTTGAAGAATAATAAATCAATGTAGAGACAAAATTGAATCATAGTTCTATATCAGATTCTGAAAAAAGCAATATTTGCATAGTCATAATGATGTAAAACTGACCTACTTATTATACAAAAATTATGATATAATTTTATTGAGAAAGGGGAAAATAGGAAATTGAGAAGTAGAATAAAAATGCTAAAGTCTTTCCTGCCATAACAGGAAGCCAATAGATAACATCAGAAATAAATAAATGAATGAATAAATTAATTAATTAACAGCAGTAGTGGCAAATTATTTTGAAATATCGAATTATGTATAAAAATGAAAGCCAATTAATTAAAGAAGAGGTTATTTTACATAGTGGGGCTGGCTGAGGTGAGAAGACATGGGACAGAGGTACCAGGGATTGAATTTACCATCTCACCTTAAACAATTAGGAACTATAAACTCAGATCCAAAAGGCTCAGAGAATAAACATTTTTTAAATGCAACAGTCTACTTAATAAGCAACTACTGAAAACTGTTGCTAAAAATAAATTCTCATAAACAGCCAGAAGAAAAAAACACATTAAGTACAGAGAAACAAAGAATGACATAAGATTTCATGTCAGGAACTGTGCAAAGCAGAAGACAATAAAGCTGTCAATCAGATTTTTATGCCTAGCAAAAGTACAGTCATACCTCATTTTATTGTGCTTCACTTTATTGCATTTTGAAGATACCACTTTTTTTTTTTGGTCAAGGTGTTTTATGTTCCAATTTAAAGTTTCTGGATTCATCTTTTCTCATTATGGGAAATGTTCAATTAGTTAATTAATTTTTATTTTAAATTTATATTTGACATACAATAGTAGTTTCAGGTTTACAACATAATGATTTGACAATTAATACATTATGAAATGTTCATCATGATAAATGTAGTTACCACACACTACCACACACAGTTATTACAGTATTTTTGACTATATTCCCTCTGTTGTACTTTTCATCCCCACAACTTATTTTATAACTAGAGCTTTGTACCTCTTAATCCCCTTTACCTATTTGGCCTGTCCCTCACCACCCTCCCCTCCGGCAACAACCAGTTTCTTCTCTGTATTTATGAGTCTGTTTCTATTACTTGTTTGTTTGTTCATTTGTTTTCTTTTTAGATTCCACATACAAATCGAAGGTTTGTGGCAACCCTGCATTGAGCAGGTCTTATTGGTTCCATAGCTGGTAGCATTTACTCAGTTCGTGTCTCTGTGTTACTTTTTGCTAATTCTCACAATATTTCAAACTTTTTCCTCATTGCTATATTTGTTATGGTGATCTGTGATCAATGATCAATAATCTTTGATGTTACTCTTGTAATTGTTTTGGGGTACCACAAACACACCCATAAAAGACAATGAACTTCACTGACCAATGTTGTGTGTGTTCTGACTGCTCCACCAACCAGCCATTCCCCCATCTCTCTCCTCAGGCCTCCCTATTCCAAGATACAACATTATTGAAATTAGGCTGATTAATAACCCTGCAATGATGTCTAAGCATTCAAGTGAAAGGAAGAGTCACATGTCTCTCACACAATCAAAAGCTAGAAATGATTAAGCTGAGTGAGGAAGGCATGTCGAAAGCTGAGGTAGGCCAAAGGCTAGACCTCTTGCACCAGTGAGCCAAGTTGTGAATGCAAAGGAAAAGGTCCTGAAGAAATTAAAAGTGCTACTCGAGTGAACACACAAATGAGAAGAAAGTGAAACAGCCTTATTGCTGATGGAGAAAGTTATAGTGATCTGAATAGAAGATCAAACCAGCCAACAGTCCTTAAGCAAAAGCCTAATCCAGAATAAAGTCCTGTCTTCAATTCTGTGAAAGCTGGGCGAGGTAAGGAAGCTGCAGAAGAAAAGCTTGAATCTCAACAGTTTTTTAGGCATAATCTTATTGCAACTTTTAAATAGACTACAGTATAGCATAAACATAACTTTTATATGCACTGGGGAGCCAAAGAATTCATTTGACTTGCTTTATTGCAATAATCACTTTATTGTGGTGGTCTGGAACTGAACCTGCAATATCTCCAAAGTAGGCCTGTATCTTTCAAAAATGAAAGTGAAATAAACACCTTTTTAGACAAACAACATCTGAGAAAATATATTACCATTAAAGGGGCACTATAAGATATTCTAAGGGAAATTCTTCAAACAGACTGAACATAATACTTTATGGCAATTTGGACCCACGCTAAGGAATCAATAGTGCCAGTGATTTAAAAATATGTGGACTAATATAAAAGACATTTTTCCATTATTTAATCTCTTTAAAATAAAATTGGCTATTGAAAACAAACATACCAGTGTCCCATGGGATTTTTAGCATATGTAGAAGTAAAACATGATGACAATAATACAAAAGATGAGAAGAGGGTCTCACCCTATACATAAAGTGGTATATTATGTGAAGGTAGACTATGATAAATTAAAGCTATGCATTTTAAACTTTAGAGCAACAATAGCAAAACAAAGTAGAGATACAGTAATAAGTCAACAAAGAGAACAAATGGATTCATAAAAAGAATGTAGGAAAAGAGAAAAAGAAGGAATGAAAACAGATAGGAAAATAGAAAACAAATAGCAATATGTAGATTTAAATACAGCCGTATTGATAATTACATTCAGTGTAAACAAACTAAACACTTCAATTAAAAACAGATTACCAGAGTAGATAAAAAAGCAACAACCAATTTTATATTACCAATAAGAAATCCACTTAAAAAATATAGACACAAGGAAGCTAAAAGTAAAAGGATGCAAAAAGATATACCATGAAAGCACTAATCACAACACAGTTAGAATGGCTACATTAATACAGAGAAACGACTTCAGGGCAAGAAATATTACAGGATAAAGAGGCATATTTCTAATGATAAATAGGTCAGTCCATCAAGAGGACATAACAGACCTAAATGTGTCTTAATAACAACCTCAGAAAAAAAAAATGAAGTTAAAACTGATAGACCTGAAAGGAGATTTAGACAAATCTACAATTGTAGTAGAATACTTCAACGCCTTTACAAAATTGAAGATCGCTAAGGATACAGAAGACATGAATGGATTGAACCTAAATGACACATATGGAACATTCCAATCAACAATAGCAGAATACACATTCTTTACAAGAACACACATAACATTTATTACCAAAAATTACTATATTCTGGACCATAAAAAGTCTATAAAAGGGGTTGAAACTATATAAAATGTGTTTTCTGATGACAATGGAGTTCAATTAGAAATCATAAACATGAGATATCTGGAAAAACCCAAGTATTTGGAAATTAACAACCTGCTTATAGATAACTCACTTGACAAAGAAGAAATTAAAGGAAAATTAGAAAATATTTTGAATATAATAGAAATAAAAACACAAAATACCAAAAATTCTGGGATAGATGTAAAGCTTAGGTATGTTTAGAGGAAATTTCATAGAAGGAATGTCTGATTAGCAAAAGAAGCAGATGCTCACCACATTTTCGCTCTGTTTTACCACCTCCTTAATCTTCCATGCCATCTCTCCTCTTCTCTTCTGGCTAAGTGTTTCCAAAGCATGGGTACAGAAGTGCTGTCTCTATCAACACAAGTATCAACACCATATATCCTCTTCAACATGTTGTAATTGTATTGCTGTAAAAGAAACGTCTTATAGAGCTGGCCTCACTACAGCTTTGCATACACCCCCCTGCATGCCCGACCCTCACCCGGCAAAATGCACACACACAGCTAGGGCTGAATTGAACTAGCGATGACCACCTGACCCCAAAGCAGCCAATATGTTAGTTGACTAGAAGACTGACTTTGTGTGACCTTGCACCACAGGATGAGAGGGGCTGAACATATTCTATCTTGAGAACCTGATTGAAGGCACAAGTCTGGCAGCAGTGGGTGGTGAGAAGGTCCCATAAACTGAAAACACTGGCCACTATTTGCAAGGTGATGAGTAAAAGGAAGAAACTGTTCTGTAGAGAAAGGGACAGGGAGCTGACAAGAAGCAGAGAGGAAAGAAGAGCCTGTGGCCCAAGAGACAGAAATGGAGGTAGTAGACAGCTGCTTTTGTTCCTCTCCATCTCCCCTGATGCTCAGCTGTACTTGATTTCATGTTCTTTGATTTTGTAAAAGCTCTGTATCTTTGCAATAAACACTATTTTTTACTTCAGTAACTGTGAATGAGTTTTGTTTTCTTGTAACTAAAGGAGCCTTAACTTGAGCAATTTCATCTGTCTTTTTAATTGTCTCCCAATACTGCATAGTAATCTCTTTAAGGGTAAGAAGTGAATTTGATTTCATCTGTACTACACAGTTCATAGTAACATGACTGAATCTATAAATATTGATAAGGTTAATAATGAATGAACTCATTAATCTGATTACTGATACTCCCAGAATAGCAAATTGTTCGTTTTGTCTGCTCTATATTAATCCCTTTGTGCAACACTTTTTCTTTACTCCCTGTGGCTCTGGTGGACTGTGAAACCCAGGCTCTCACCCCTTACCCACTGAAACAGGCCTGTGGTCCGCAATGTAGGTCATTCAGGTTCTTGCACATAGGATTTTGAATCTAAGTCACAATGGTGGTTCCCCCCAAAAAGGTTGATTCTCTCTTTTTCAGCAGTTGAGAACCCTGGAAATTTCCTAGTTCCTGGCTTTTCAGAGATTTGATCATTCAGCCTTTTCTTCAATCCTGGGGATGTTCACAATTCTTCCAATTATGGCTCTTTTCTTGTTTAAGTAGTCAGAGTCCATTTCTATTGTTTTCAGCCTAAGAATCCTCTCTGACATAGCTTGGTTCCCAGGGAGGTCAGTTGCTTCCCTGGTTCTCATAGAATAACTGGAAAAAAAATCTTTCTTTCTGAAAAGAGAGTCGATTTTCAAAGCATACTATCCCTGAAACAAATAAAATATTTATTGATCACTAGCCCCACTGCCATCTTTTGTAATAGTTTCCAATCCAGGCTTCTGGGCTGTCTTGTATGCAGGAGGCATTGGTTCTGTCAGCTGTTTATATGCACCCTCATCGTCACCTTCTAAGGCTCTCTGTGAGTGAAAGAGTCATGAACATGAATCTTTAAAGGGGTTATATGTATTTGGGAACCCAGGCAACTAAGGCTAACTTCATGTAGCCAAGTAAATATTTTTTCTACAATATAAAACAGACTTCACTCCTTGGTATAAACAGTGTGTGCTCAACCTACAAGGCACCTCCCCAGCTTGTGTCCCAGTTTCTGATGATGGACCTTTGGCTCAGCATCCATCCTTATAGAGAAGCCATACTTAGGATGTTGGCCCTGATTCTCCAAAGACCTTGAGTCCCAAGGCAGTTTTCCCCTCTCAACATTCTTACTCATTATTCTGTTTTACTGAAGTGCTTAGAATGAAAGCTTTTGGGAAGTGCTCTGTACAATTATATAAATGAGTAGGCACATTTGTTTGAAATGTTTTCAGATTTCTTAGAAAGAAGTCCTATGTTCTTTCCCTGGCACTAATTTCTTAAGTGGGTACCAGCCCTGGGGGATATCCTTGCCCAATCCAGAGACCTGCATTTCCAAGGCAATCTAAAGCCCAGTCAGTAGGTATTCATTCATTTTTCAAATCGTTGGTCACCTAGAGCATGCCTGGCACTCTACTGAGAGCTGAGTATATGGTGGTGAAGAAAACAGACATAGCCCTGCCTTCAAGAAGGACACAGTGTAGTGGAGGAAAGAGAAATAAATAAGTAAATAAACAAAAAAATAATCATATATGAGTGATTGATGCTATGAAAAAACTAACAGGAAACAACAATAGATGATAATAGGAGACAATCTTCTTAGATGGAAAAGGGCAGGAGAGACTCTCTGGAGCCTGAAGGATAAGGAGTAAGAGGTACAGGAACCAAATATATGGAATAGTGCACATAAGGCCTGGGGCAGGAAAAGCTTCATGTGTTCAAGAAACCAAGTGGAGCAGGTAAAGGGTGGAGATAAGGTGGGAGAGGCAGAGATTTGGGGTCTTGTAAGAAGTTTAGATTTTATGTAAAATGTAATGAAAATACAACCACTTTGGGAACCAGTGGCAGTTTCTTTTAAAGTTAAACATAGTTTTACCTTACAGCCTATTGCACTACTAAGTATTTACCAAAAAGAAATGAAAACATGTATCTACATAAAGACTTGTACATGAATGATCACAGCAGTATTGTTCATAGTGGCCCAAGACTGAGAACAATTCAATGGCCCATCAATAAGAGCATGGAT
Organism: Smutsia gigantea; assembly: GCA_032199065.1. Classification (NCBI taxonomy): domain Eukaryota; kingdom Metazoa; phylum Chordata; class Mammalia; order Pholidota; family Manidae; genus Smutsia; species Smutsia gigantea. The sequence goes on along the minus strand of JAVSCE010012455.1, from coordinate 162,451 downwards.
AAATAAACTATTACGTGTCCATACAACAGAATACTGCTAGGCAACTAAAAAAGAATAAACTACTCATATAAGACCAAACTTGTTCTGGGTAGTGGCTACTTGGGTGTTTATAATTACAAAAACTCACTGAATGGACTGAGTAAGATCTGCACATTTTATTCTATGTAAATTATAGCTCAATATAGAGCATGGAGCAAATGTGACTTGATTTGTTCTTAATAGATTTCACTGATCACTTTGTGAATATAAATTTGAAGGGTGCCAAAGAACAAGCTGGGTGACCATGAAAGGTGTTATTGCAGCAGTTCAGGAGGGAGATACTAAAGACTGACTAGTGAGGAAAAATGGGGGCATATACATAGATGAGGGGGCAAAATGACAGGAATTATTTACTTTTAAAAGGTGAAGAAATAAAAGACAACCCCTACCTTTTTGGCTGGAGCAAACGTGTGGCTAGTCTTGCCATTTACTGAAATGGGCATCTCCATAATCACCACACCTTGCATTTGGATCAGTCCTTGTGTCCACCCTCTGATGAGAGGCTAGAGTAGAGATCTAACCAGTTCACAGCCCAGCTTCTGGGGTTCAGCCTTGTCTCCCTTGAGTTCCACATCCAGATTCATCACACATGTACCGGACACTTGTGTAACCATCTGTAACTCTGGGGGAAAATATGTTCCCAGCCGGGCCAAATAACCTTTGAAGCCATAATCAAAGGGAAAAATTAAGTGGGAGAAACCTGCTTATTACATACAAGCAGTCCTCTACTTCTGCTCGCCCACGTCTCTTGGAACCCAGTTGCAAAAAGACCCCCAAAATACTTCTCCAGTCCAGGTGTGTGCTTGCTCCCCACCCCCTTTGTAATCACCTACTGATACGGAGATGGACTGCTTTTCTCCACCCCTTGGAAACACCAATGATATGGAGATGAACTAAGACCAGGTGAGAAATTCTGGAAAAACTGCTATTTTACTCACACTATCATGTGCCCACGTTGCTCATGTGGTTCCCTGGTTCATGGAACTGGACTGTCACCCCCTAGAAACCTGTTCCCAGATCCATGCTCCAGTAAAATGGAGACCTCGGACTACTGGCTCGAGGCCCACTGCCTGCTGTCCAACTGCCTACTGCCAATCCTTCCCACCTCAGGTCATTCTTTGCTTCTCACATTAGTAGCTGTAAGGGAGAAGGTATTGTAACCTGTCTAGTCAGAACCTGACAATCCATGCATCATATTTTACTAATGGGCATTGGAGTCCAGGTGCTTGCCTAGTTTGTGAAGATGGTGTTTTGTTTCCCATTTGGCCATTGTTTCTTGTGGGTACATTCCTTGGTTAAGGGTCTAGTGGAAGGTAGGGTCAGCACCTAGGCATTCCTGTCATGTCTTCATAATAAAATCCAAATGTCACTTTGAACCCTAAGCCCTGCAACAGTCTCCCAGGATTCCTGATTAACTTCATCCTAAATTCTCCATTAATTAGTCCCATTCTCTTAATGGAATCTCCAAACCTTCATGCTGTAACATTACTGTTATGGATTAAATTTGTCCCCCAAAAGATATGCTGTAGTCCTAACCCCAGAATATACCTCATATTATTTGGAAATGGGGTCATTGCAGATGTAATTAGTTGAGATGAGGTCATCCTGGAGTAGGGTGGTCTCTTAAGCCAATATGATGAGTGTCCTTGTAAGTAGGGCAGAAGAGCCACAGACCTGGACACATGAAGGAAGAGTGCCATGTGAAGAAAGGTGCTGGGATGGAAGTGCCACAGCTCCAAGCCAGTGAGAACCAGGGACTGCTGGCCGCCAACCAGAAGCCACGAAGAGGCAAGGAAGGATTCCCCCTTCAGGTTTCAGGGGAAGCATGGCCCTGCAAGCACACTGATTTTGTACCTCTAGCCTCCAGAACCATGAGGCAATAAACTTCTGTCATTTTAAGTCACTCAGGTTGTGGCACCTTGTTATTACAGCAGCCCTAAAAACAGGTACAATTATTGCCATCACTCTGGTCCCCGCAGACACCTGCTCTCCTGCCAGATTGAAGTTTCTCCAAGGACCGAAGCTGTCTGCCCAGAGTTCCTGCTCCCTTTCTGGTGGGTGGGCATCCTTCCAAGTACTAGGTCTCCCTGTCCTCCTTTAGGAAACCAGCCATGGCTCAGCTCCATGCTATGTCAGCCAGACAAACACAAATTTGCTTTCATTTTTAGAGAGTCAACACAACCCAGTCTTAGCTCCAGGAGGACCTGTTTGACATGGTGACTATAGTGACTGTCCAACTGTGGGGACACTGAGTTCTCCAGCTAGTCAAGGAGGAAAATGCCTCTTTCATTACTAGCAATGCAAGACAGGTTCTAAAAGGGACCAGGGAAACCTAACCAAGGAAGTGAAAGACCTATAACCTGAAAACTACAAGACACTCTTGAGAAAAAATTAAAGAGGACACCAATAAATGGAAATTCATCCTATGCTCTTGGGTAGGAACAATTAATATTGTCAAAATGGCCATCCTGCCTAAAGCAATCAACAGATTCAATGCAATCCCTATCAAAATACCAAGAGCGTTCTTCAATGAACTGGAACAAATAGTTCTAAAATTCATATGGAAACACAAAAGACCCCGAATAGCCAAAACAATCCTGAAAAGGAAGAGTAAGGTCGGGGGGGGGGGGATTATGCTCGCCAACTTCGAGCTTTACAAAGCCACAATAATCAAGACAATTTGGATCACAAGAACAGACCCATAGATCAATGGAACAGACCAGAGAGCCCAAGCACATATGGCCAATTAATATATGATAAAGAAACCATGGACATACAATAGGAAAAGGACAGCCTCTTCAGCAGCTGGTGTTGGCAAAACTGGACAGCTACATGCAAGAGAATGAAACTGGATTATTGTCTAACCCTATACACAAAAGTAAACTTAAAATGGATCAAAGACCTGAATGTAAGTCATGAAACCATAAAACTCTTAGAAGAAAACATAGGCAAAACTCTCTTGAATATAAACATGAGTAACTTCATGAACATATCTCCCCAGGCAAGGGAAACAAAAGCAAAAATGAACAAGTGGGACTATATCAAACTAAAAAGCTTCTGTACAGCAAAGGACACCATCAGTAGAACAAAAATGTATCCTATAGTATGGGAGAATATATTCATAAATGACATATCCGATAAAGGGTTGACATCCAAAATATATAAAAAGCTCACATACCTCAACAACGTAAAAGCAAATAACCTGATTAAAAAATGGGCAGAGGATCTGAACAGACGCTTCTCCAAAGAAGAAATTCAGATGGCCAACAGGCACATGAAAAGATGCTCCACATCGCTAATCATCAGAGAAATGAAAATTTAAACCACAATGAGATATCACCTCACAGCAGTTAGGATGGCCAACATCCAAAAGACAAACAACAACAAATGCTGGTGAGGATGTGGAGAAAGGGGAACCCTCCTACAATGCTGGTGGGAATGTAAATTAGTTTGACCATTGTGGAAAGCAATATGGAGGTTCCTCAAAAAACTCAAAATAGAAATACCATTTGATGCAGGAATTCCACTCCTAGGAATTTACCCTAAGAATACAGGATCGCAGTTTCAAAGACATATGCACCCCTATGTTTATCGCAGCACTATTTACAATAGCCAAGAAATGGAAGCAACCTAGTCCATCAGTAGATGAATGGATAAAGAGGATGTGGTACATATACACAATGGAATATTATTCAGCCATAAGAAAACAAATCCTACCATTTACAACAACATGGATGGAGCTAGACGGTATTATGCTCAGTGAAATAAGCCAGGTGGAGAAAGACAAGTACCAAATGACTTCACTCATCTGAGGAGTATAACAACAAAGCAAAAACTGAAGGAACAAAACAGCAACAGACTTACAGAACCCAAGAATGAACTAACAGTTACCAAAGGGAAAGGGACTGGGGAAGATGGGTGGGAAGGGAGGGATAAGAGGATGAAGGAGCATTATGATTAGCACACATAATATATGGGGGGCATGGGGAAGGCAGTATAGCACAGAGAAGACAAGTAGTGATTCTATAGCATCTTACTATGCTGATAGACAGTGACTGTAATGGGGTATGTGGTGGGGACTTGATAATAGGGGAATGTAATAATCACAATTTTGCTCATGTGAAATCTGAGCATAAGATTGTAAATTAATGATATCTTAATAAATAAAAAAAAGAGAAATATAAATAAATAAATAAAAGGGACCAGGGAGGGTTCCTCAGTGACCCAGGGAAGCTAGGGCCCTTATGTGCTGTGGTGTTTGCATGCAGCTGATGGTGGTTACAGAATGAGGGAAGCAGGGATCAGCCAATAGCATGAAGAAGAGTGAGGGATGTGCCAGTTCAGTGGAGGTGGAGGGAGGGACTGCACTAGCCAAAGTGGTTGTGGAGCTTACGGTTCACACTGAAGCAAGAGATGGAAAAAGGAGCTTAGGGATCACTGTCTCCTTCAGCATGCAGAAGAAAACAGAAGAGCCCCACAGAGTATCAGGTACAGTGCTACATCTTGGTGCCAGAGATGTGTTGGTTGAGGTTGGATCCAAGTAGCGCTGGGAGGAGCATGGTTCAGGGGCTGATCTCCCAGAATAGGGCTTCAAGGGCTAGGCAGAGGGCTCCAGCCAAGAGGGAGAGCCATGAGAGGACCCCAGACTGTAGGTGGAGTCCATACAGTGGGAAGCAGAAGGCAAAGAATTCTTTGATTTGGATGCTACACAGAAAGCCAGAGCTGGCCTGGGCTCATGAAGTTCTGGGTCTGCTTCATTCCACAAATATTTATTGAACCTTTACTCTGTTTGAGGCCAATTCACGCTAGGAATACAAAAGGAACACAATACAGGTTCTTCCCTAGAGAAGCCTCGTCTAGCCAGGAAAACAGATCCATCAGCAAATAATTACAATGCAGTATGATAAATGGTAAATTGCAAGAGGAACAAAGTGCTGTGGGAATGCAGAAAAGAGGGACACACTCTGCGTGGGGGACTCAGGGTGGCAGAAAATATATTGCACTAGTTTTATGGTGACCTAGATAAATTATAAAATAAAAGGAGAAGGAGAATTTTATTATGACCTCATATTCAGTGTCCTCAACCCCATAGTCCAGTCTTCATTTCATGCTTGCTGTCTCCTGTCCCCTTTGAGTTACTGAGTTCAAATGAAGAATAATCATATGTTGGAATTTTTCATCACTGTGTCATTAGAATATTAATGCTTGATCAAAGTTCAATCAATTTCTAGATATAAAAATCTTCCTTCCTTGGAAGGGTTAAACTGGATATGCTGCATTCTTCCAGCATGCGGAGCATTTATTCTGACGCTGGGCCAAGGCATGCTAATCACATCCCACAATATAAATCAGAGCACTTTGGCTTCCCAGCCCCTCATGGGGATTAACTTCATTTCCCATCTTTGGGTTTTTGAGAAACTCTTACGCCCTTCTGATTAATTGTACTTCTTCCTTAAATTAGCTGGCATGGTTCTGTCACTCGCAACTAAATAATCCCTGAATAAGGCAGAAACTAAGGTTAAGAGAAGATCATTGCCAGAATCAAGGTGGAAATTGCTCTCACTTACAAAGTTAATTTAAAAAGAAACTTTAAGTTTCTATCTTCCCCTGGCTTGGGCATGCAAATATCTACTCAAAACAAAAGAGCTAAGGACCTCACTGTTCAGTATTTATTTTCTGAGGTGCCAAATTCATGCTAATTTATTTGCTTCCTTCCCCTGTTCCAGACCTATTTTCTAGAACTGTTCAGCAATGAGAACCCTAAGAATACAATAGTGTTAAGAGTAGGGGTGCTGTATCCTAGAGAAGCCTAAGTCGGACAAAGACAGACCCCCAGAAACTGAGCACTGTGGAGCTTAGGGCTTTCCATGTACTACATACAGACAAGACAACAAAGAGCTGGACTCTAACTCAGGCTGACACCGAAGAGGGGCCTCAGAACAGGGGCACATTCCTCTGCCCTGAGGCAGATGTCTGAGGATGCCAGGACCCTGTCACTGGCGTAGAAGCCTTCTCCTCAAACCACCCAGCCACTCAAGGGAATGTGCAAGGGGACGATGCCAGAACCTGAGAAGACTCAGGGCGGCCTGTTGGCCAAACGAAAGAAAGTCCAGTTTAATTTCTTCTCCCAACTGGACAAATAACTGAAAAATCCAATATGAAACACAAGAAAGAAAGAAGAAACATTACATCTTTGAAAAATTATTTACCTCAAGAGACAGACTAAATTTTTAGAAACATGCTTGAGGTTTAAATATGATAAAAGAAGACCTGGTCTCTGTAAGGCAGACCAAAAAAAACACAAATGGAAACCAGGCTGAGATAAAACCCGGGATGCAAAGAAGAAAATTTTAAAGACATAATAGAACACAAATTTCAATGGCAAAAACAATCACATCACCCTCAAAGGCACTGATTAGCAAAATTGGCACACCAAAAAAAAACAACAACAACTAATCTGTGATATAGAGGACAAACTTGGGAAATCTCTAAGATTAAAGTTAAGGGAAAAGGAGATGAGAATGATGACAGGAGATGATAACCATGGAAGAAGACTGAGTATCAACTCATACGTGGTGCCCAGAGCAAGAAGCAGATCCTGATCTAGCACCTTAGAGAGCATTCCAGTGTATGGGACCATCCTTAGGGCCTGGCCCCCACACTTCAGAGAGCCCTGTGTTGGGCCTCCCCTGGCCATGCCCCTCTTCCATGGAGCAGAGTCCACGGGGCCTAGAGGATGAGCCCACCCTCTGCTTATCCCACACCCTGCACCCACCCTGTGCTCTGCGCACACTGAATTAAATTCTTTTGGCAGCAGCTTGAGTCTGCTTTCCACATTTGAGCAGGCCTCTTCCCCGGACCCACTCTCCAAAGGTTAGACCACTCCAATAGTGTGTACAGCCCCAGGCTTGAGGGTGACCAAGAACTGCCTGTAGGGCTTCCAGAGATTAGACAGGCAATCTCAGACATCTACCACATGCCTGTGATGGCCCATGCAGAGCCAGGAGTGGGAAGGGAAAGAGGCAGATGAGCCTGGGGGCCCCATGTCAGCTCCCCCGACAATTCTGTTCTCAGAACTCAGAGGAGAATGAGGATTCTAGTATCAAACCAGCCCTCAGGTGCTTATAAAGGTATTTGTGCAGGTAGGAAGATAGAACATATTTTATTTAACAGTGTATTAGCATGATTTATAACTCTTAAATATTTAAGTATATGGTATGTGGTCCTCCATCTGTGCTCTTACACTGGCCCCAAGGTTGGGAGGGGAGGCAGGGCTTGCCAGTCGCATTGCTGTACTTGATGATAGCTCCTTCGGGTCACCTATATTAAGAGATGCAACCTTTTAGCACTGTCCAAAGGGCTGCAGCCAGCTTCTCCCATGGGAAAGGGAGAAAAGACTTTCTGGCAGGGTGCTTTGCTAGAGTTAGGACCAGGAACTGGATCCAGCCCCAACCCCTGACAGCGCCCTGTTCCCTTTGGGGTTCAGCCTGTGAGAGCAAAAGGGCCCGTAGCCAAATACCACGCCTTGACTTGCTGCAGAGGGGTTGGCCAGAGGGGCCTCTTCCACTGTTGCACCCTGGACAGTGGATCCACTTCTGCTTTCTGCTGACAAGATTCCGTTGCTTAATTCCTAGATTTTGTGGTGCCTTGCTAGTGGCATTTCGCTCATAGCCTCCCTGCTCCGCCATAGCACAATCCACCTCCTCGTGCCTGGGGATTCTAGGAGCTCTACCCAAGGGCCCTGATCAGTTCGACTCATACCTTAGAGCTGCTACTGCTTATGGTGATGGTGTGTGGGGCCGGCCGGACACAGCACCAGGAGCCAGGGAGGGCGAGGGACTGGACTCCTGGACTTGGTGCTGTGAGTCACACGTGGGTACTTGGGATGGTTAATTGTATGTGTCACCTTGGTGAGGCTGTGGTGCCCAGATGTTTGGTCAAACACCAGCCTAGATGTGGCTGTGAAGGTATTTTTTAGTTGTGACCAACATTTAAATCAGTCCACTTTATGCCAAAGTAGATTAGCCTCCATAGTGTGGGTGGACCTTATTCAATCAGTTGAAGGCCTTAAGAGGGAAGACTGAGATTTCCTGAAGAAGGAATTCTCCTCAAGAATGTAACAGAAACCCTGTCTGAATTTCCAGCCTACAGTCTGTGAACCAGTTCCTTAAAATACATACCCACCCCCTCTGTGTGTGGGGGGGGGGGGCACTATCCGTCTGCTACTGCGTAGAGCTTTGACAAATAGAGTACTCAAGCATCGCCTTCTGGGAATGGGCCAGGGGTGTTGTTTGTACCTAAATCTGTACAATGGGCAACTTGCTTAACCAAGATATACTCAAGTTAGATTTAAGCACCAGACCAAGTCAAGACCATTCTCCAGGCCCACTAAGCCCCAGTGATGAAGGAACTGGATCGCAAACTGGTGTCCTGGCATAAGGCCAGGCAAGCAGAGGGAGTCAGGGAGAGAGGCTGTAGCCTGAGGCTCTCATAGCCACCTTCTGCTCAGCTCACTTGTTCTAGGGCATGGGGGAGCAGGCCAACTCCAGAAGTCACCCTCTGATAGGGAGGGAACTTCCATTGCACCAGCCCAGGCTCCCAGCGCTGTGGGCCTGGGCAGGGCTGGGCCTGACAGGCTGGTTATATTCCTCCATATGGCAGCTGGGGAGGCCTGGAGACAGTGAGCCCAACAGGGCTAGATTCCCAATGGCTTCCCAGTGGCATCCACACATGCTGAGCTGAGCCCAGGGGCAGCTTAACTCAGAATCACTGCTTTATGGGTGATGACAAAAAGAGCTGCAATCAGAATAATGATGGAACCTCTGATAATTCTGAGACTTGGTTTTCTTTTCTGGAGAGTGGAGCTAATGATATCTCAGAACAACGCAACAAGAATTTAAAAGAATGACATTTGTATGAAAGCACCAGAGACACTGCCTATGCCTACTAAATGTCAGTGTCCTTCCTCTTCTTCCAGGAAGGAAGGGACATCATCACCACAAAGGGTGAAGGGAGCAGGCTCTGGGGCCCTCTGTGAACCCTGCATCTTCTTCTGCTCTCCCCATGGATTATTGTGAGGACCCACCGAGAGCACTTCGCAGAGTACGTCTTCAGTAAATGCTAGAAAAAGAAAGCTGTGTGACCCTTGCTCTTCAGGAGGAAACAGAAACAACTGCAGTGTGTTCAATTTTCTCTTATAACATTGCAGGACAAGAGAACCAAATAGCAGTGGTATGATTTGCAAGGTGGAGCTGGTCTGGGTAATGTGAGTGTTGGTCCCTGGCTGAAGCCTTCAGTTTGAAATAAAGCACTTCACCACCTGTCACCCAGGCTTATTAATCCAAGGCAGTGAGTGGACACAGCCCTGTGTGCAGACCTCAGGGGCCTGAGGCTGATTCCCAAAACACTGTCCATCCAGAGGATGGAGCCAGCCTCGCCAGTCCATTCTCCAGGCTGGAAAGGGAGGTCTGCAGCCCTGGACCGATGGCTCTGACGACATTTGCGTTTCTCAGCCTAGGAGGAAGTGCACATTCTATTTCCTGTCTTCAAGTTTTTGGAATCCTCCTGGTTTTGAATATGCAGTGGGGAGAGAGGGGCAAAGTATAAGCACATCTGCCTCCCAAGGAGTGGGTCCTGTTCAATGACAATTCCTTCTGGATATTCAGGGCTGCCAGGAGCTGAACCAGAGAAGAGGGACTAGTTATTACAGAAAGCAAAAAGGGGAGAGAAAAAGTGGGAAGCAATGTTCCCAGCCGAGAAATGGCTGAGGGATATTTTAGGAACAGAAATGTCTAATACTCAGCTTTAAGATATGAAACTTAATTTATCCAAATCATTAACAAAGTCTGCTAGACACACAACTCCATGTATGAGTTCATGTGTGTACAAATTTAGAAAAGGGATGAGTTTCACGTCTGAGTAAACGTGGTGTGGCCATGCAGTCACATGGGATTACAGAAAGAGAGGAGCCGGACTTACATCACGGGATGGAGATTCACATCCATATTCTCCAGAGCATAAGGGACAGGGAGATCCCAGCTGACATCCAAATGTGTACCAGGCTTAGTTCGATGATCATCTCACAGAGCCCAGGTCTTGCAAACATGCTCAATCTATTATTGGTATAAAGTTTTAAGCAGCAGCTCCCTTTACTCAGCCTTGTCTTATTCTGCTCTTGTTTTCCAAGATGAACAGATACATCTAGAAATGAAGCTTTTGTCATGAATGCCCTGAGCTCTGTATTTGCAGATGGAAGTCAGATTCATCCCTGAATTGCTCTTAGGATTCCAAGGACAGCATGCCTGGAGTTGGTCACACTGGGCTTCCTGTACCCTCTAGCTGCTTGCTTGCTTTCAACAAAGAGCAGCATTTGGAACTGATCTTGACTTCCATCCCCTTACAAAGTAACCAGCAGCCCAAAATGTTCTTTGAATTATCTGTGTTCCTTCCCTTGCTTCTCCAGCCAGTCCCCCCACACTGAACACTCCCAGGCCTGCTGTGGGGTGTACAGCTTAGTATTTCTCCCGGGCTGGCCATTTCTCACTTCCTGGTTTCAAATTAACATTATAAAAGTCCTCAAGCCTGCAAAGCTGACAGTAACAGTGAACAGATATTGAATACCCAATGCATGGCAGACACACTGCTGGGCTTTTTACACAGACTGTCCCACTTCATTCTAACAGCAGCCCTCTCCAGTAGGTGCTATGATTGTTATTATTCCCATTTTCACAGATAAGGAACCTGATGAAGTTCAGATTCCACTAACGTGTCTCAATCACTTACTTGGCACCAGGCTGCATACTTTCACTTTAGTCATTCCTTTCTTTTTCCCCCTAAAAGTCATTTATTGAATACCCATTGTGTATGCCAACATGGTAAATACTGTTATTCTTAAAATAAACCAAGCCGAAGGTGGTGAGTTGAAATTGTTCAGGGTTACCCAGTCCACAGTGGATCTTCATGATTGTGCCTAAGGACTGGGTATATGAGGAACTCTGGGTTACAGGCCAGTCAGGGACCCATTAGGATTTCAACCCTAGAAAAGATTTCTGGAATGTGACACAAACAACACTGATAAAAGAGATGTATAAACAGACCAGGCAGCAAGACAGTCAGAGGCTTCCCAAGCTTAGCGTATTCAGTTTCAAGAGAATATAGGAATCTTTCCATTTCAAGGTGCAATTAAGTTTCTTTTTTTAGAGATCCCTATCATGGCCTCTACCAAACCCAAGGCCAGATTTCACTCTTCCTGACACAAATCGCTGTCCAGCCCCAGTCCATGTTGGCATTTGTTCATCTTTCCCCCAAGATCATGGAAGATGAAGAACCCACTGAGCCGGAGCTCTCAGAACCCATCTGAGCTCAGGGGAAAGAGCTTGGAAACCTGGGGCTTAGAAATGCCTGACTTATCAGGCCACCAGCTGCCCAGAGGCAGAGCTGTACATTGAAGAGCCCGGCCAGGCGGGAGGGGAGGCAGCAGTGATCAACCACACAGAGCGAGGGATCACTCTGCCGCAGAGGCTGGCCTAAAAGGGGTGGCAGAATGAGCTAGAACAATGTCTCAAGGAGTGCAGCTCTCTGCGGCTGTGCAGTGCTTTCCAGATGCAAGAGGCAGTCATTTGGGGGGCAATATCTGGCTAACAATCTGATTCATCACAAGGTCTGGGCAGGGGTTTGTGACATGACCAGCCCTCTGTCTGGCAGGGAGGGACAGCCACCCTGTCACACATTTCAGGACCACTTCACGGTGCTGAAGGATGTGTGGTGCTGCAACCCCAGATGCTGTAGGGCTGGTCATTTTACCACAGGCTTCTGCCTTGCTGTGTCAGCCCACAAATACCTGAGCTCAAAAGTCCCAAAGACAGCCACGGAGGACTGAGTTTATATATACTAGACCCTATGCTACATGCTTCACATACATTCTCTTATTAAAATCCGCCATGGTCCAAAGAGAATGATATCACTGGCCACCATTTATCAATGATGAGAAAATAGTAATTCAGAGGTTCCAAGCTCCATGAATGAGGTCGTGGACCTCATAAGTGGCAGAGCCAGGATTGGAACCAGATATATATATATAGATAGATATATATGCCTATAAATATTTATCTAGAAATGGTTTAGCCTCTTTCTGATTTTCATTTCTACCCTGTCACCTTCCAAATCACCCTAAATACAGGAAAGCATCTCCTCCCTTAACACCTTGATTTAGGTGCTGGAAATTTCTTCTCTGCTTCTCTTTCCAGCATCATTAAGCTGTATTTTTCTGGCACAGCTCTCCTGCTTTTAAAGACCAGCTCTCCCAGTCAGAGCCAATAAACTACAGCTTACTCACCTGTTTGCCTAAGTTCAGGTGTTTCTCAGACTCAAACAACTAGTTTTATGTGCAATTTCTGGTGTCCTCCATGGCTTGAGTACGAGGGAAACAAGAAAGACAAGGTGACCTTTTCACTGGGGGCACAGGAGGTAAGGCCTCTGTTACAGCTTCTCTGCTGTGCAGTCCCCTTGGTGCAGGATCCAAAAGACACTCAGTCCCCCAGTTCTGGCCCTGGCTTCATCTCCAGCCAGGATCTGACTCTGCATATGAGGCTGCAGGAGTGAAGAGACCCCTGGCAAAGTGCTCCTCCAGATCTTCCTGAGGTGCAAATATGGGGTGTTTTCCCAAGGTGAGCCCTGGATAGCTGATTCACACCAAGGTAGACTGGGGAAACTGTCTGGCTGTGTGTAAGGAAAATGAAGCCTGGGGCCTGAGGGTTAAGGAGGCAGTGGTGGAAGCTCTCAGAACACTGCCCTCCCCAGGTAGACTTCTGCTCTAAGAGCGCCATCAGTATGATTGGATTTAGTATTCATCATCAGAAATGGGCAATGAGTCCCTTCCCTTAGCAGGAGGGGTGCTGTCACACTGGCATTGATAGGCATGTCTATTAGAGCATTGCACTGCTAATAAGCGTGTCCCCAGATATGTCACTTACAGCCATATGAGCTCAGGGGAAAGAGCTCAGAAACCTGGGGCTTAGAGATGCCTGACTTAGTAGAGCCACCAACTGCCAGCCCAGAGGCAGAGCCAAGCCCCCCAGAGTGGCCTGCAGAAGCCCAAGAGCAAAGGATCACACTGGACTCTGAGATCTTTTTTGGAGAAACTGCTGTTCAGGGTGTAAGATGATTCAAAGCCAGAAAAGAAAGGAGCAGAAGAAAGTTCTATCGTTGGGACTTGGGACAAAGAAGAAGTCTTTATGATGCACAACTAATGTTGCTATCATTTTTTTCCTAAACCAGTAGAGAGCTACATTTTTTTTTTCCACACAGACTACTGACCGTGGTATATGTTTCTGGACAGCATTTTTTCCCATTCAAAATGAAAATAGCTTTCCTGAGTCCCTTGGAGGAAAATCTGTATGTTCTTATTATTTTGCAGAAAAAAATGTTAGTGGGAGAACTGTGCTTTTAACCATTGGAAAAATGTGACCCCTGGACATATTTGAAAGGGAACAGACAGAGCCTTTGAGATTTTCATGCCTTGGAATTGTTTAAGGCTCTAGAGCTCACATGGTCCATTCACTGCATTTTCTCAAGACAGCCTCTGGCTGGTGGCTGCAGCTCTCATGGCGGATGGGGAAACAGAGCTCAGAGAGGCCACACGTCTTCAGCACCGTCGTCAGAGAACGTGCAGCAGAAGTGGAGCACGATGGCTCCATTCCGGCTGCCACCACAGTACAACACTTCCAAAGGGTCAGTCGTGTGCCTGACATTGTGCCAAATAATAGGAATAAGGATGAATAAAGGGCCCTTCTCCTGACCCTGCCTCTTACCTCCCACCTTTGCCCCCACAGCTGAGTGTCCCTCTCTCACGTTTAAAGCATATTCTTGTCTATGACTGTACCTGGAACAGAGGGGGGAGCCATCAAACCTGGAATTGCACTACCGCGAACAATTTCCAAGGATGTCCAATTGCAGGGCTCCCTGGATCCCTCCACTCCACATGGTGCCCCTCCAGCGGCTCCAGGCTCAGCAGGACTGGCCCCAGCTGTTCTGTGAGGCAAGCCCCTCTGGCAGTGTCCTCCCTTCCTCCCTCTTCTTGGCTCACTTTCTCTTCTGAGAATTCCCCCATAATTCCACTATTTTGAGGAAATAATAACTACTACTACTACTACTAGCAACTTGGGAGTAGTAGAAAGAGGACGAGACCATTTAAAAAATAGATCCCAGCCAAAGCAGGCAGGCAATGGGCTGACTGCGCCTCTCTCTCTCTCTCTGTCTGTCCATCTCTCTATCTTTATTTCTCTCTCTCTCTTCTCATCAACCAGTAGTTTCTGGATCATTAACATTCTGGATCACATTAGGTTAGAAAAGCATTTTCAGACAATTAGAAGTCAAAGCTATGGGTCTGATGGGTCCAGCCCCAGAATGAATTAAGCACACTTCCTCACCACATCTTGGGTGATCAGTTCTCTAAATGACTTAATTAAAGCTTGGGACATTGGAGACTGTTCTGAGAGGTCCCTCTCCACTTACAGCCATGCTGAGCTGTAAGTCACAGTGAAGTTGCCTGGTGACCCTGGCTTGTGGGGGTCTGGAGTCATCTAGAATTAAGTTTTCATCCAGACTCCATTTATTATTGTGTGACTTTAAACAAGTTATTCAACTTAATTCTTCTCCGTCTTGGTTTCCTCATCTGCGGGATGGGAAAAGACAGCCCTGATAAGTCAGAAGCTGTGAAGAGTCTGGGATTTTGCACTAACAAGTTAGCCTGCTTTGCGTTTTACTTAAAGAAAAATCCAAGAAGTTCTGCATGACCAACTTTCCTTTACTCTTTAGCTACACTGGCCTCCTTTAGGTTGTAGAACGTGTCTGATTTCTCCTGCCTCAAAGCCCTTGGTCATATTGGTCCCTGAGAGTCCACGCAGGAGCCAGGTGGTGGATTAGGGAAGGTTTTAGAGTCTTGGAGCTGGAGAAGCTTGAGAGGAGCCCTTATGGAGAGGGTGCTCTGTGCCATCAGTGCAGTCAGAGGTTTGGCTGGGATACAAATGGGCCTCCTGCAGAGGCCAGAAGATGGATCCAATGGGCCTAGATTGGAAGCTTACCCGGGCCTGGATGGAAGACAAACCTCGAGAAGTTATATCTGGCCTTTCTGCACACTTGCCATGTCTGATCATCCTTGTTCTTTAAACTCTCCCTTCTGGTTGTTCCTTGGAGGACCAGAAGGCTGCTCCCGCAGAGTCTTCTTTAGTATCAGTTGTCCACAGTAGTACCCTGCTCCTCGTGTACCCATTCTGGGCTCTTTTCTCATCCCTGGGTCATTTTCTGCAAAACAGAGTGAGACAGTTGGTGTTAAAAGCACTATGTCTGAAGCCCCACTTCCTGGAATTGAAACCGGGGCTGTACCGACTCCTAGGTGGGGTCTCAGACAATTGCCTTATAAGTTCCATAGCTGAGCTTTAGAATCTTCTTGTGCAAAATGGAGACAGGTTGTCTGAAGAACTGAGATCCAGCGGGCACTTAGCTGGCAGCTAGGGGACAATATTGGCTGCTGCTACTGTCTGTGGTCTGCGCTCGCCTGTCTCAGCCCCCTTACCTATCCTCTCTGTGCACCTGAACCCGGTGGACAGGGCTAGAAGGCTGCAGTCGGCATGGGGAGGGGCAGAGCTGGAAGAGAAAGGAAGAGGAGAAAAGCTGGGGGCCAAGGCTGTCCCCTGGTGAAGGAAGCACCCTTCTGAGGGTGGTGGTGGCAAGGAGATGCTGAAGCCGTGGGGCAGCAGGGAGTGGTGCGTCCCCCCTGCCCACCCCCACTGCCCTTTGCCTGTATCCCTCAGCCCCCTGGGGGCTCCACGGCTTGGCTGACCTGGGCTGCCCAGTTTCCTGATGGGGAAGATAGAGGGGCTCTGAACAGTGCTGCTCAGAGTGGAAAAACTGGGCCTGTGGAGAAAGGTGAAAAGAGCAGGAGTTATTTAGCTGGAGAGCAGGCAGCCAAGGAGATATTTAATAACAGTCTTTGAGGATCTGAAGGGTTATTATATAGAAATTGGTGACCAGCTGGCCCCTCTCAGCTCAGAGCATGAGGCCAAAGGGAATGAGTTTATATTCTGGAGGAGGAGATGCTTAGATTAGGTAAAAAGAAAACAGTCTTCCTGTCAGGGTGGAAATGGGGTGTTAAAGGAGCCAGAGGGGCCCTTGAGGCAACGTGATGCCCACCGGATGAACCTCTTGAGCTCACAGGGACATGGGACTCCAGGAGCAGAGGCAGCAGGCAGGGACGTCAAGCATCTTTCCTGGTTGATGCAGTGACAGGCTCCCCCACCCCCATCTCCCAACCCCCACCCCCTTTTCCCCCCACCCCGGAACAAAATCCTAGGAATTGTGTGGAGAAGAACAGGTTGCCCTACTGAGAGTGGGATGGCTGGGGCCGTGCAGGAGCCCCCCTTGTCTGATAATAAAATGGGGCACGTCCCCGGTGCCACGCAAATGCACCAGAGGCTCACGAGCAGACCCTATGCCTCCTCTCAGAGATGCGCTTCCTCTGTGTGTGAGGAGATGGCTCTTCTGTCTGGAATACGTGATGGCTAAGTCAGCGACAGGTGGCTGGAGCAGGTCCCCTTGGCTCTTTCATTCAAAAGACGTTTATGGAGTCCAGGGTCTGTGTTCAAATGTGACAGGACTGGCAGCTTCATGAAAGAGAGCAGTTACATCCAGCAGGGAAAGTCAAAGAGAGCTGGGGTTCTGATCCAGCTCATGAACCTCTCCCAGAAGGAGAGGTGGCAAAGAAGGGCTGGCCTGTGTGTCTTCCTCAGAGCTATGATCACCCATGTTACCTAATACTTAGCCCTTACACTCTGCTAGACCAAATGCTTGCATAAATTGCATCACGTTTAATCTTAATGACATCACACTGAGGCTGCTGTTATTAACTCCCTGGCAAGATAATAGTATCAACCTTACAGGACTGTTGCAAATGAAACAAAATAGTACATCTGGCTCCTCGCAAGTACCAGGTAAGTGTTAATATTATCACTGCTGCTGCTGTTAAAGAGACTAAATGGTCCGTCCCAGTTTACACAGCTTAAAAAGGCAAAGCCAGCCGTGTGGAATCCCAAAGTCTATGACTTTTCTGTCCACTCACCACATGTGGAGGCACCACACATAGCAAGTGAAAGTATAGGTTCTGGGGGCTAGAAAGACAGATCTAGGTTTGAATTCCAGCCCCACCAGTTACCAGCTCTGTGACCTTGGGCAAGTCACTTTGCCTTTCTGAACTTTAGTTTGCAAATCTGTAAATGGGAATAATAGGACCCACCTCTGTGGTCGTTTTGAGGATTAGGTGATATAGGACATGAACACTCTTGGTAAGTGTTTAATGCATTTAATTATTATTTCTCTCATCAGCCGTTAAAAGGGCAGGTACGGCATCGCTCACCAACAAGCACTCTACCCCGGCGAGGACGAGAGGCACTGCTGCGGGCTCCAGTCACCTGGAGACCCCTCCTAACACATGCTTATATACTGTCAAGGGCCGGCTGTTACGGTAGTGGCAGATTTTACCAAAGAGTGTATGTTTCTTTTTCCTTAAATCCACAAATACTGAAAGAAAATCCCTAAGTGTCCTGGACACTTTAAGAACTCCAGGTAGATCAACAACAGTTTCAGAGGTTTCAGCTGTCATGTGACAGAGCAACCCACACAGCCCCTTGGCACTGTTGCTATTTTTGAAGCCAGAGGTGGGCTTTAACGCTGCAACCTGCACACAGAGAGCAGAGGGAACCGCCTGGCATTTCTAAGAGCCACACACACCCATTTGTGCTTGACATGTGCCTGCATCTAGAAACCAGGAGAGAGAGACAAGGTCAAGAGTCAGAAATGCATGGGGTGGGCTCAAAGACTTTGGCCGCTACTGCAAGAAACAGACTGGCTCCCATTTTCTTTCACCTGAGTTGCTCTACTGACACCCCTTCTCTGAGTCGGATTTTATTTTTTAATTCTATAGTTGTTTCTGGAGGTAAACACCAATGACCCATTAATTGAGACCTTGCAATAAATACCATCTTTTCGGGCAAATGGTAGATCTGTTGCCTCATGAGATCCCAAGTACAAAGCAGAATCCCCTCAGGGGCAGGGTGGCTTGGCCTCAGCCAGAAACCCAGTGGCCAGCCAGTGTTCTAACAGTACTTACATAGCATTTACCATGTTCCCAGCACTGTTTGAAGTGTTTGGTGTATATTAACTCATTTAATCCTCACAACAACAACCCTGGCAGGTTGGTAATAGTACCATCTTCATTATACATGTGGGGGAACTGAGGCACAGAGAGGCTACTAACTAGCTGGTAATCTGCTGAGCCAGGATTTGAACATGAGCTTCCAGCCCCAGATTCTCTGCTCTTGACCTCTGAGCTATAGTCAGGCTTCTCCTTCTGTACATGAGCAGGAGCTTATGACTGAGACCTTGGAGCCCCTAAAGGAACCTGAAGCCGCACTTGGGGATGAGAGGGTGGGAGGAGATGGGAGTGAGCGTTACATTAGGAACTGAGCACCAGGATTGGCGCTTTCCTTTTTATGTTCTTTTTATAGCGATGGGGTGTATGTTGGGGGGGAGATTGGTTGGTTGGTTGGTTATCATTTGCTAGTTTCATCCCTCAAAAGGAGTGTTTATTCCTAGATTCAAGTCTAAGTAAGGAACTCAGTGTGCTGTTTTCAGCCAAGCAGGCATCCCGTAGACCCGTGGTCGGTGACAGCAGTGGCAGGACAAGACCATTGCTGCGTATCAGGCATGTAGAGGCTGGTGAGCGGTGAGGATCCGTGTGGTCCTATCAGGGCTGAGAGGCTGTGTCTAGCCAGAGGTGACCACCACCAGGCTCCGGTCAGAGCAAGTGTCTCCGTGGCAACCTCCCCTCAGTGTAGCCATGGCGACCCCAGGATTCACATGACTGGATGTTTTCAGAGGAGAGCTCGGAAAGAAGGTGGAGGGGAAAACAGGCAGGGGAAAGAGATGTGGAAGGAATGGGTGACTCTAGGTGGTGTGGGCCAGGGACATTCCAGAGGGCTGTGATCTTGGCTCAGTCCATCTAGAATCCCATCTGAAAGACCCTTGGCCACCCAAAGGTCCAAGTTCAATTCCAAGAGCACAGTGGGCATCCATGGAAGTTCCCCAAAGTTTCACCTAGGCCTATGGAAATTATGTTAACTGCAGCTAAAGCGTTTGTCTCCTATTTGGTGACCGCACCCCACTACTTAAGAAAACAAGCTTAATCCAGCTCACTCAGTTCTCGGCTCACTAGAGGAAGGACAGCACGGCCTTTTGTCGTTGTTTGATGGGGCCCACGTGGGGCTTTTCAGCAGGACCGTTTCTAGGTACAACAGTGTGTCACAGAGGTCTGGGGAAGGACAGCCTCTGCTCCCCCCACAGATTAAACATGCCTGGTGCCAGTGTTAGCAGAGATACAGAGTCCGGAGAGAGCTGAGCAAGGAGAAGGCAGCTTTTGTACTGGGCCCTGAGGGAAGTGGTACCATGTGGGCACTGCCTGGTCAGATCCCACACTGACCCAAAATACCAGCTGGGGTGTGCAGGCGTGTTCCAGCCCAGGCCTGGAGGAGGGAACCTTCACAGTCAGATAGTTCCCAGATTATTTTCCGGTTGCTCTGTGCATGCGTACTATCTTCCCCTACCACCCCCAACATATCCTTGAGCTTTTAAAGAACTTTGTCATAAGAGATGATATTTTAAACATTTATCTCAAAAAGTACCAATTAGTCACATTGACTGATGGCTTCACTAATGACTGGGAGAACTAGCTGGCGTGTTAGTGAACTAGGTGATTCATCATCTCTACTCATCAGATCCCCTTGAAAAGAAGCAGGAGAGTCTGTAAGGAGGAGGACAAGAATTAGATTCCATGCGCCAGCTCTGTGCCCAGCCCGTTGCCCACATCACCTGCTTACTTTGCACACCCCATGAGAGGAAGCTGCGGCAGTTAGAGGGGAAAGGGTCTATGTGGCGCACTGCTGTTCCTGGAGAGGCCTTCTTCGGAGATTTGGGTCACCTTGGCAAATCCCCCCTGTCCCAAGCCCTGGCATTCTTAACCTTACAGGCCCAGAAAACTCATCAGGTCAGAACAAAGAGTAACCCCATTTCTTGGGGACAGACTCATGGGAACTGAGCCTAAGAACAGATGCTAACATGGCCATGGCATTGAGAGGCACACCCATCACAGGGACCGGAGCCACGCATCATCTCTTTATGGGAATAATTTACCAAATCATCCACAAATGGCTAAATGATGAGTGTGGAATCAGAGGGGGTGGCCAATGGGGGATCCTCTGTAGTGCTCAGAGGACTGTCATTCCAGTTTATCTACTGAGTCTCAGCTCAGGAGTCCCCTCTATGGGGAGCCGCCCTGGCCCCACCTCTGACTCTGACACCAAGGGCCAGACACACCCCCTCTGCACCCGCAGAGCACGCAGACCTATCGCGGCCCTGACTGCAGTTCACAGACCCACTCAGCAGTCTGCCTGCTCTGCCCCAGATCATGCTCCTCTGAGGTGCCTAGGGTACATTTTCCTACGGTGTGTCTCCCTCACCTGCTGTATAGAGGGTGCTCAGAAAATGTTTACTGAAGATGTAAAATATATAAATCTTTGGGCCAGGACTCCCTCCTCACTGGGGCAGAGCTGCTAACTTCCAGTTCTTTCTTCTCTAGCTGTGTGCTGATGTCATCCTGTTATTTGTTGTCCATATACTGCTGGGAGTTTATTTCCTACTAGCAAAACTATCACCACACACAAGGCTGACCCGCCCAAGATTATACCCAGTCTATCTGACAAAGGTTTGTGTATCCCATCCCACAGTCCCACAGGATCCCCTAGGTCACTCCACCATCACTTCTATTGTATGTGTGGAGGTTAGTATTTAGCTTTTAGACGGCAACCAAAACATCCAATGAAAGGACAGTGGTTAAATAAGCCATACCTCTTTACAAGGGAATATTGTGTAGCTAACACAATGATAATACAAAGCAGTTTTAATAAACCAGAGGAATGCTTATTCTATGATATTATGGGAAAAAGAAGTAGGTTAAAAGTTTGTCTACATTGTATGATTTTTAGCTATGTGAATAAAGGGCAAAGACAAAATACTGGAAGAGATAAACTGTTAAAAGTAGGTACTTCTGCATAATAGAAGAATAGGTGATTTTCTCCGTTTTTCTTTTTGCTTTTCTGTGCTTCCCAATCTATAATAAGTATTATGTTGCTTTTACAGTTAAGCAAAACAATTAACTTTAAGGAAAATTTTCATGAGAAGAACATTTTCCATTTCTCTAAAAATATATTGCTATTTAATTATGTATCGTCCGATTGACTTTTTTTTTGCAGATCTTAGAGAAACTGGATTTAAAAAAGGTCTCCACCCTCCCCCATCCCAGGCAGAGAGATGGCCCACGTGTCTTGGCCTGGAGTTGAACTCCCCTCCTTTAGCTTTCTCCCTTCCCCATCACCTTCTGCTGACCCTAGATGTCTTCCCAGGACATCCCTAGTTAACATTCACTGCAATCCTGTTGTCCATTGGGAATGTGTAAAGATGGAAAAATACATATGCTGCTTCCATTGAAGGACCAGGTAGTTGCTGGCATGACTTCCAACTCTTTCCAATAATTACATGATGCTTTAACCAAACTCTCCTATTTAGAATTTTTTAAATTTTGGCTTCATTTTTATTGAGGTGAGACTCACATAACATAAAATTTATCATTTGAAAATGAACAGCATTGTATGACTATGACCTCTATGTAGTTCTAAAACATTTTTGTTGCCCCAACAGGAGACCCTACACTGATAAAACACTTGCTCCCCATTCCTCTCTTCTTCTCTCCACCCGCAGCCCTTGGCAACCACTAGTCTGCCCTTGTCTCTATGGATTTACCTCTCTGGGTTTTTCATATAAACTGAATCAGACAATATGTGACCTTTTGAATCTGGCTTCCTCTACTTAGTATATTCTTTTTGAGGTTCATCCACATGACATGTATCAGTACTTTATTCCTTTTTGTGGCCAAATAATGCTCCACTGTATGGATCTACCACCTTTTGTTTATCTACTCATCCACTGATGGGCATTTGGGTTATTTCCATCTTTTGGCTATCATGAATAGGGCTGCTACGAGCATGTGTGTACCAGTACTTGATTCCTATACAGCATTGATGAGTTTATTTTGGGGGGTAAATATTGGTGCCCACCATTAAAAGATTTCTATATGGGGATCCACACATCTAGGAGTCAACCTCTCTGTGTTCCAAACCAGGACAAAGTCCCAGCAAATCAGCAAGATTGAAAGGGTCACAGATCAGAAATAGCCAGCCATGACAGGTATTACATCATAGGTGGATTCCAGGGACAAATTAGCAGGAGAAAGTTGGGGGGGGGGGGCATGACAGAAAAGGAGTAATTGCTCCTACCCACTTCTGGGACTGTCATTTGAATAAGCAAGATGATGGCAACAGAATTAGCCACATCCTACCTTCTCATGTTACTTGTTATTTTTCCTGAGAGTAGGTTCCATTGTATCTCTCTAGCACCACATGGTGCTCTGGCCAAGTCCCCAGACATATTCAGGGACAGAGCCCCACAAAACTCAGCCAAGCAATGGCTCCCAGAGGCTCCCACTGGCTCACCAGCTAACCTCTTCAAGCCCTCAGAGAATGGCTTTGTCCAAGCAAAGAGGGAGAGCAAGACATCATCCGAAATGTAGTGAATCAACCTTACTTGTATTGCCTGGCCATACCAGGCAGCCAAGTACAAATTAGGGAAAATAGCTCAGAGAGGGCATTGAGTATAATGGTTAGCAGCCCAGACTCTGGAGCTGGAGTTGAACCTTGGCTCTACTTTTACTAGCTGTGTGATCTTGTGCAAGCCACAACGACTCTGAGCCTCTGTTTTCCAAAAGCCAAACTGCCGATAGTGAAAAGTACCAACTTCATCCACTGCCATATGAATTAAAGAGAAAGTAGCACACTTTAGTGTATGAGCTCAATAAATGTCAGCTAGGGTGGTACTAGGAACAAAGAATAGTTCTGGGATTATAGCCCTTCCCAGGCAATTTGCAAAAGCCCCTGGTACCCTATGCCAGGAAGGCCCTGAGGTTGATGTGAGTCTCCTAGTCTAACTGAGGCAACCACTTCCCCAGCCTTGCTTACTACATGCAGGCTCCAAGCCCCCACTCAGCTGTGGCTGATGCCAGCCAACCCGTGAAGCCATCCCTTCTTCAGGGACACAGATTGTCTCAGGCTTCACCTGGCCACCAGCAGCACCTGAAACGCAGCCTCAGACATCAAGCAGAGCACAGAGCCAACACTGGGACAACTCCTGCTGGAGATGGGGCAAGGGGGTGATCCATTCTTCTGGCTTTCTGTCTCCTCTTTAAGGAATGTAATTTGCATTTTTTTTCAAGTGAGTACATTTAAAGATATTGAGTTAATGATAGATCATACATGAATATGGCAAAAATGAATGCAGCAACAAGTAAACTCTGGGAAACATCGATTCCAGTCTCAGGTAACTTTGAGCCTGACCTGAGGCTGTGATTTACACAATGTCCCCTTGATGTCACTGGATTTCTTAAGCTCAATGCTATATTCACTGAACAGCTTTTTCCTTATCTTTACTCACTGTACTTACCCTGGTGCTATGTTAAGTGCTGAAAGATACAAAGGTGAAGAAGAAATGACCCTTCTCCTTATAACCCATGGAGGAGGCAGGCATGTCTACCAATAGCAAGAGGATGGGAGCAGCCAGAGGGGATTCCCTTAGATGTTTGTGTCAGTGGTACTTCTGGGCTGGGCTGGGCTTAAAGGCCCGTGAAATATCTGGACTCTGAGCTGATGAGACGCCACCAAGGTGACTGGTCTTAATGGATGCAATGGGATAGGCGCCTTGCAGGGTGCTGGTTACTGTCACCATTGCAATGCATGTATGTGTGACAATATCATGGTAAGTGCAGTGGGCCTATCAGCTTGTCGCATTATGATCTTAGTGTTATGGGGTGGTAGTAGTATGTGATGAAGATCTCAGTTGTAAAAAAAAAAAAAATTGTGGTATGGAGTTGCGTTGGTGCCAAGTCCCTTTTGGTCATGTGGCAATGTTCTGGTCACATGCTATTCCAGTTGTGTCACAGTGTGATTGCGCCCGCGTGCCAGGATGGTACAGGGCCATTATGATTTTGCTGTGTTCTGCCTTTGTGAGCTTGCAATGTGAAGTGGTGGTGAGATGTGTGTGACACTGCCTTTCTCACTACAGGGGTTCCCATCTGGTTTGAGACCAGAAATTCTTTCCATTTCAGCACCTGAGACACTGCTACCCTGCTCTGATCCATTTCCTGCAAATTCCCAGAGAGGGTTCCAAACACGCAGCACGTATCCCTGGTCGGGCATAAGGGCCCTTTGTGAAGGCTACCTGGGAGGCCTAATCACTATGATCTCAGCTTTGTCTCCCCAAGACAATGCGCATCAGCAGGTGTGCAGGAAGAAGCAAAGAAGAGACAAAGGGGTTATGTTACACTTGAGATTCAGAGAACCCAAAATTGCCAACAGATATTCCCTATGAAAGGGAAACACAATCTGAGAGAAACAGTCATAAATGGCAGGGGCCATGCGGGCTTGGGCTTGTGAGCACAAAGTCCCAGAGTGCTGGGCAGGGTGGGCTCTTAGGAACTCTTTGAACTAACAAGAGCTCCTGGCCAGGACCAAGGCCTGTACTGAATAGAAATGACTGGGAATAGAATCTAATTTATGCAGGACAAGGGGTTAGGAGAAAAGGAAAGAAAAGTTCCTGATAAAGCTGGGGGAGGATAACTGAGCCAGAAGATGTTAGAATAGATAAGCCATACATGTGAATACTTTGTAGTAATAACAGAATAGTGAACTCTAGAGCTCTGAAGCCAGGAAAATGATCCTGGCCCACCCTCCCCTCCAAAGTGAGGAGGAGCATTCATACCCTTTAAACACAAACAACAAAAAAAGAATTGTGTTTGAATCCCACACAAAGTTATTTTAAGAGAAAAGGAGAATAGTGAGAATTATGTCCCCATAGACAGTAATGTATGCCAGAGATAAAGACCCAACATGCAGAGAGGAAGACAGAGAAAACCCTAGGCACAGACCGTGGCCCTGGTGAGATCTATCAAACCTTTTATAAGAAATAATGCCAGTCTTACAAAAACTCTTTTAAAAAATAGAGGTGGAGGGAACATTTCCACACTAATTTAATAAAACCAGCATTACCTTGGTACTCAAACCTTATGAAGACACAAGACATTAGACCAATATCCCCTATGAATATAGATATAAAACTCTTGAAAATATATTGCAACTAAGATAAAAAAGATAAAACTTCATGACCAACTAAGGTTTATCTCAGGAATTCAAGGTTGGCTTAACTTTCAAAAAGCAATTAATGTAACCATATTAACAACAAAAAAGCGAGAATCATATGATCATTTCAGTAAATGCAGAAAAATCCTTTCATAAAATTTAATACAGATTCATGATTCAGAAAGCCTCTCAGCAAACTAGGAGTAGAACATGAATTGCCCAATCTCTGTGTTAATATAGGTCCTCTGAGAAACAGACACCAAGACAGGAATAGACATGCAAGAGATTTATTAAAGGAACCGCTGTAAGAGGAAATGAGGAGAAGCCTGGAAGAAGACAAGGGACTTGTCAGAGCATGATCCGAATCTGACCCCTGGAAGTTTGCACCATTGACCACCTTCACCCCTCTTCACCCCCAACTCCTACTGCCACCAACCTGTTCTCTGTATCTAAAAGCTTGGTTTTTGGTTTTATTTTTACTTTTAGACTCTATATATAAGTGAGATCATAAGGTATTTGTCTTTCTGTTTCTGACTTACTGCATAATGCCCTCAAGGTCCATTCATGGTGTCACAAATGGCAAGAGTTCCCTTTTTATGGCTGAATAATATTCCTGTGTGTGTGTGTGTGTGTGTGTGTGTGTGTGTGTGTGTGTGTGACATATTCTTTATTTATTCATCTGTCTATGGACACTTAGGTTGCTTCCATGTCTTGGCTATTGTAAATACTGCTGCAGTGAACACAAGGGTGCGGACATCTTTTTGAGTTGTGTTTCCATTTCCTTTGGATCAATACCCAAAAATGGAATTGCTGTTTCTTATAAAGTTTAGCATACACTTACCTTATGAACCAACTATTCCACTTCCAGGTATTCACCAAAGGAAAATGAAACCATGTGTCCACAAAAACAGTTGTGCAAAAATATTTACAGCATCTTTATTCTTTCCCATCATTAACAAATGAATGCATAAACTGTGTATATCTAATATGGAATACTACTTAGAAATTAAAAGGAGCACATTACTGATAACACTCAAGAACATGTATGACTCTCAAAACATATTAAGTACAGGAAGTCAAAATACAAAGTACATACAGTATGATTTATTTATATGATGTTTGAG
Source organism: Smutsia gigantea (assembly GCA_032199065.1). NCBI lineage: Eukaryota > Metazoa > Chordata > Mammalia > Pholidota > Manidae > Smutsia > Smutsia gigantea. Next base: position 135,942 of record JAVSCE010012455.1, on the reverse strand, counting down.
AAGTGGCAAAACCAAACTGTGGTGATAGATATTAGAACATTGTTACCTCTGGGGTTGGGTAGGAAGTTGTCTGAAAAGGCAGAAGGAAAATCTTTCTAGAGTGATGGAATTGTTTTCCTATCTTGATTAGTGTTTTGCTGCATAAGTATATAAATTTGTTAAAATCATCAAACTACCCATAATGACTTTATAGTAAGTAAATTATAACTTGAAAAAGATTTAAGTTAGAAAAAAAATAAAATGAATATATGCACCCAGAAGTTAATTATTTGAAGAAAAGAACATAACAGTAACAATTTTAAAAAATTAGATAACATAATTGAGGAAAATGGTTGGTGGGGGGTGGGGGGGCCCATATACATAGAATTAGAAATGACAAGGAGGAAATAACCATCAAAACTGAGCATTTTTAAATGATAAGAATCTACTCTGTATAATTCTTTGCAAACAGATTTGGAAAAGCAGATGAAGTGGATAATTTTCTAGACAAATATAACTAGTCAAAATTAAGCCTAGTGGAGACAGAAAGTCTAAACATATAAAATACCTTAGAAGAAATAGAGGAAGTAGAAAAAGAGCTTTCCCTCAAAAGTGTAGCAGGTCCAGATTGTTTCTCTATTTCTACAAGTTATCTCATGAAGTGAGTATTAACACCAATCTCAGACATCAATCTTAAACTCAATATCAATTAATGAAAATGAGTGCATCAACAGAAAAAAACTATGGACCAGTATCACTTATAAATATCAATATAAATACTAAATAATTTGCAACAGTCTCCAAAAGCACATTAAAATATTCATCATGATCAAGTAGAGTGGATTCAATATGTTAGAATCCATGAATGCTACCCATATCACTAGAGCTAAGAATTATATAAAGTATGTGTCTACAAACTCAAAGTAATCAATAGAAAACTACTACAAACAAAAGAATTTAGTAAAGTAGCCTAATGAATAAATATGCAAAAATCAATTCTTCATATATACAAACAAAAATCATCTTCATATATACAAAAAAAATTAGTTTATATTGAAAGAGAAAACTCCCTTTGTGAAAGCCAAATAAGATCAAATACCTAAGCATAGTTTAACAATACCCAAAGCCTATATGAAGAAAATCTATAAAACTGTTCAAAAACACAAAAATAACCTTGCATAATGGAAAAAATATACCATATTCTTGGATAGGAATACTCAGTATCAAAGATTTCAGGTCTCCCTGAGTTAATTCATAAAATTCAGTTTACTATAATTCATAAATTTAATATAATCCACAATAATATGGCTAAGTTCCTTTCTGGAGCTAGATAAATAATTATAAAATTCATTTGGAAGAACAGATAAGCAAAATAGGCAAGAGGGAAAAAGCCTGAAAAAAAGAAAGAAAGAAAGAGAGAGAGAAGAAAGGGATGGAAAAGGAGAGAAGAAAGAGAAGCAAGAAAGGGAGAGCCTTGCCAGGTAATTAAAACATATTATAATAGCTCCAACTGAAAGAATGTGGTGGTGTTACATACATAGACTAGTGAAACAAAATAGAAAATCCTGAAAGAAAACCAATTGTATTTGGAAATTTAGCATACTATAAAGGAAGAATCTCAAATTAGTGGAGGAAATAATTGGTCTTTTTAATCAAAGGCATGGAGCTAACTGAACTGCCATATGTAAAAAGATAAAATCATATTCATTCCCCACACCATATACCAAGGCATATGCCAAGTAGGTAAGAAAGTTAAATGTATTAAATGAATCCATACAAATATAGAAAAACAAGTCTGAATTATTTTATAATCCAGGAGTGAGGGAGAACTTTCCTACCTCTGACTCAATGCCTAGAAGCCATAGGGAATAGATTAATGAATTTCATTACATAAAAATAGGAGAAAATTTTGAATCTTACATAGCAAAAACAAACCAACTAAAACACCACATGGAAAGCAAAGAGACAAATAACAAATGGGGAAATTTCTCAACTTTTACCATAGATAAAAGATTAATATTTCCACTATATAAAGAACTTTAAAAAGAAAGAATGAAAGACCAATAATCCTATAAAGAAAAAAAAGGCCAGAGATATGCACTAACAACTCACAGAAAACAGTTAAAATGCCCCTTGTCTGTACGGAAAGATCTTGATTATGCACATAGAAAAGGCCGAATTAAAAATAAACTAATATACCATTTTTTACCTACCTTAATGGGCAAAAATCCAGGATTTTCAAGTACTCTTTTGGCCAGGCACTCGCATTATTGCTGGAAGGAATGCAAATAGGTACAAATCCTTTGGAGGGGAATATAGCAATATCTAAGAAAATAACATACACACTCTGACCCCTTAACCCAGGAAGTCTACTTCTAGAAAACTGTCCTGAAGAAATAACAAAATATACAAATATCCATCAACAAGGGTCTAGCTGAATAAACTATGATACATTCAACAGCGAGGTACAGTGCAACTATTAAAAGGAATCAGAATATCTCTGCATTCCTACAGCATGATCTCCAGAATACAATGCTGAGTGAAAAAAAATAAAGGTTGACTAAAGTATATATAAAAAGTATAGTCAGCTACTATTTATCTAAGAGAATATATTTATATACATATATATGTATGTGTGTACACATGTGTGTATATACATATGCATATAAGTATATATTCATGTGTGGTTTTGCTTACATAGAAACTATGGAAGTATAAACCATGAAATAAATAAAATTGTTGGCTAAAAGGAAAGGAGAAAAAGGGAGGTGAGTTTGGGATAGAAGTTGGACTTCTCTAAATAACACCTCGTTTTTTAAATTTGACTTTAGAACCATGAAAATGTTTTAGATGATTATAAATAACGTTAAGACAGAATGAAAAAGGTAACACCTAAAATCAAAGGCAAAATAAAATAAATGGACCTGACTGCCTTAAGTTGATAGCTTAATGATGCAGAGGTATATTCTTTTAAATGGTTTGAAAATACAGTAATTCAATTCTATATCTCTAGTAGGATATACCTAAGAACTGCAAAAATAATAATAATCACTAATTGTATTTTTGGTATATAATAGGGTAAAGCAAACAAGCAGTTATGCTATGGATATTAAGAACCAAGATTTTTAGCATACTAAGCAAAGATTCAAAATAAAATCAAGGAAGTTAAGCAAAACCCTGTAATCCTAACATTGAATTGAAAATCAGCATAAACTCATAATGTATTTTGTCTCTAAAAAATATTTCCATTTGCAAATGTGGACACCTTTGCTTTCCAGAAAACAAGGGGGACCTCTCCACAATGACTGGGGTCATGGTTGTGTCAGAACTCAGGAAATAACACAGAAAAGAGATTCCCACTCACTGACTAGAGATGCAAAAACCTAAGCGTCACAGAGAATAATACGAGCAATGGATTGAAACATTTGGTGTATGTTTCAATTCATTCATGAGTTCCTAATGAGATTCTGAAACAAAAAATCTCATTGGTCCTCTCTGGAGGATGTAAGGGAACCAAGCCACTATTCTATGCCAGTAAGTATAGGGAAAAAATTCAGCTTTTAACCTGTTTTCTTGATTAAACTGTATCGTACGTTAACCAAATAGTTGATGAGGAAACAATTCCCTCTATAGAAATAAATAGTCCATGTCATAAATGAGGAAGTCAAAATTACCATTTTGCAAACCCCCCAATGAAATCACGGATCTGGGCAATGTTTATCAATGGCTGTTACATCACAACGAGAGGCCACCAGTTGTTATGCACCAGCTGATGGAACCACTTAACAATACCTACAATGTAGTCCAATAAATAGATAGGTCTGGATCAGAACAAGTCACTAAATCTAGAGGCTATTTTATAGGAAATACAGGGGACAAAGGAGCAAGGTAGATGACACCACAGCAATGCAGTCCTATCTAGAAAATAAAAAATGATGTGGTGTCTTCAACAAATGAATTGCAAGGGGAAAAAAATTAAGTCAGGGGAATCAATAAATTGAGGAGACTAAGCGAAATATCAACCACTTAATGTGTGAATCTTAGAGTTTAGATCCTGCTTCAACTGGGAAAAAATAGAAGGCTATTATGGAAATTTGAACACTGTCTAGATATTTGATGATATTAAAAACTTGTTAATTTTTTTCATACAGATAATGATGTTAAGATTATTATTTTAAAAAGTTCTTATCTTTCAGAAAGGCATACACAAATATTTGCAGGTGAAATGATATGATTTGGGGGATGTGTTTTAAATACTCTAGCAGAGGGAATATAAATGAAACAAAAGAGGCCTTGAGTTTATTTTGTAGCTGGGTGATAGATACATGAGGGTTCATTGTACTGTTCTAATTTTCTAAATTTTTGAATTTGTTATAAAAAATTTTTAATGCAAGAAGTTCGTAGAATGGGAAATCATTCTACTTCAGTGAAGTAGGCCTTTTGAAAAGACAGAACTGAGCAGGATAATCCATTCACTGCAGATAATTCACCCAAAATGTTATCTTTTCCTTTTTTACTTTAGACAGCCTTAGTTTTTCTGGATTGGCTCTTGAACAAATGCTCCATGCTATTTGTGGCATGCCAACAAAACTCTCCATCTGGAGAGGCTGCCAACCCTTGACACCAGATACTGGCAGCTCAGGCCATCATCCAGGCTAAAACAGCTTTTCCCAAAAGCTGGTCTAGGGCATTCTGCCAACCCATAATCATGGGTGGGCACCCTGGGTCATTTCCAACAACACACCTTGGGTATTCAGGTAACTCAGTCATTTCTCCCTCCAAGAAGTCCTCTCTGACCTATCCTGTCCATGGAGATCTCTCCTCTAGGGTTTAAGAATATCCTTTTCACCCAAAATTCCCTGCCTGTATGTAATAGTTACTTTGCCTCTGTTTCTTCAGGCCTGTGTCTTTCAAAATCACACATACACACACACAGTCACTAGGAGCGTCTTACAAGAATGGGCACCAGTGCTCACTTTGGCAGCTCTTACACTAAAATTGGAATAATACAGAAAAATTTAGCATGGCCCCATGCAAGGGTGATACGCAAACTTGAGAAGTATTCCATATTAAAAAAAAAAAGGCCCCTATACCTATCCCCCGTTGTGTCGGGCACTGGTCAGCCCTGTGCAATCAAACTTCACAATGACCCTGAGAAGAGGTATTACTATTCCGTTTTATAGATGGGGAAATGGAGGCAGAAGGTCTGAGTAACTTAACCAAAGCCACACAAGCTTTGTACCCAGCCTGGGGTGAACCCCCTATGAAACCAGTGAAACTGAAATAAGTCAAGGGAGAGTGTTAGGTTGGGAGAAACCATTTTTTATTGCTCACAGCTTGCTTGAATTTGCTGGATAGGCCTAGCACCACCCATCTCCTCCAACGGTAGAGCTGGGGTTTAAATCTAGATGTACCTGCTTGGAAAGCATGTTTATTTAGCCACTACCCTGAATTGCCTTCTTTAGCAGTGAGTGGCTATTCAGTCAGGGTCTGCTGGGAGATTCATGAATCTGAGCAATTCAGGCATTCTGTCCCACGTCTCCCCTTGAACATGCTTGTTATGTCCCAGTGTTGGATGTCAAGTCTGCTCCACATAGTGGAGGGGCCGAAGGATACATTCCACTGGGTCTGGAAGCATCTGGAAGGAGGCCACTGCTGAGCAAACCATATTCCCCCCAGAGTGTGGACAGGATGTGGTGTCTATAAATAATTATAAGAGTGTGAAGAGATTCTCTCCCCTGGGGCTCCCTTTGCAAAAGGTTGATGGTAATTGATGAGGCTCCAGGGACATGCCAATCCTTCTGCTCTTAGAACCAGGTGTGGTTATTTACAGAAATGTCACTTTCCTAGCCCTCCCTCCCCATCTCTGCCAGAGGCTCAGAAATCTGCAAACATCAATTTACTGCTGCCCCAGGGCACAAGGCAATGAGTCACCTGTACAGCCCGCTGCCTACAAACCAGGCTCAGCTCTTGCTCTGGCTGAGAGTTGCTTCCTCTTTGGATGTTTGGACAGAGAAAGTAGAAAGATCACAGATTTGCCCCTTTTTGAAGCAGAGAGAGGTCAAGTGATCTCCCTGGAACCATATTCCAACCACCAAGTCAATAAAATGTGGAGTTCCCACATTGCCCAGCTCACAGTGGGGCAATAAATAGACTACTGGACCAGAAATCCAAAGTGTGGATACTGACCCAAATGGGCCAGCTGTTAGCAAACAGTGTTTGAGTTCCAGTTTCCATATCTGCAAAATGGAGGCTGGGCTGCTGTCACATGCCAGATACAAAATGTTTTTTAAAAGAGTAATTCAGTGATGGGAGTGAATGCTCTGTATTGTGTGAGAGATCATCATGATTATTGTCACTATTACAATGCGGTCCTATAAGCCACTGTTAGGAGTGCCAGTGGTAGGTCTCAGAAAATACCTCATAACTGTACTGCCAGCACTCTTGTGGCATTGCTGATTGGTGGCAAGAACAAAGATGAAAAGCAGCACATAAGTTTGATTTCACAGGACATCTGAATAATGGGTGAAGGCTATTTTCTTATAACAAGGTTTACATACACCCCACCCCCACAAAATCAGTTTCACAACTAAATAAAACAGTTTTGGGAATCAGAGAGCAGCGCTATGTTTCAACGTTGCTCAAGCGGGTTTGAGGCTCTATCCAGAATTATTGGACCTCAGCCAGTAATGGGTGGAAAATTGTCAAGCACCTTCCTTGCTGAGGATGTCCAAGCTGACTATAGTGTAGAGAGGCCAGGGGGAGTAATAGGCTAACAGCACCAAGACACCGCAGCCAGATACTCTGGCTTCTTCTGGGGGCTCTGCATCACACCTCTGCCCACGGTGCCCTCAGGCAGTAGCTCTCCTGCGTGCTACCCACCCCTGTGCAGCTCCCATGGATGACCTCTCTCAGCTCTATAAATGGGAAACTTGACCTATATAAAACAGATGGGATTTGAATACAGGTCCATTTACTTCCAAAAGACTATAGCATCCTCCCAAGTCTATAGTTAGTTTCTATCACAGGGAAGTCCAATTAGAGTCAACAGTAATTTACGTGAAAAGGAATTCTTATTCCCTTTTGTCAAACATCGCCTTCAGCCACTTGTAGCTCCATGGAAAAGGGTGCCCCCAGCCTGGGGCGAACCGCCTATGAAACCAGTGAAGCCGAAATAAGTCAAGGGAGAGTGTAGGTTGGGAGAAACCATTGTTTATTGCTCACAGCTTGCTCGAATTTGCTGGATAGGCCTAGCACCACCCATCTCCTCCAGCCACTGCTTGCGCTCTGCCTCCTTCGCCCACTCTCTACTTTCTGCCCATCCCTTCTGGGAGGAACTCCATTGGCAGGTCCTTGGTGACTGGCAGACAGCAGACCAATTATGTACCAGGAACAGAGGGGAGGAGAAAATGGCCGTTTTCCTCTCCACCCCTTGCCCCAGATCAGTGGGAGACTCTGCAGTGGTAAGCGCCTATTGATATGTAAATGAACTAAGGCTAGGCAGGAGATTCTGGAAACTGCAATTTACCCCACAGCCACCCATAACTATCTTGCTTCTATTGCGCGGGCTTGTACTTGGAAAAAGCCCTAAAGCTGTACTAGTCTAAAGAGACTATCAGGCTGGACTGACCAGTGTTGTTTTCCACTTCATTAGGAAGGGAGCCTTTTTCCCTTCCTCAGAAATTCCCAGCCCAAGGAAAAAAATCAGTTGAAAACATGTGCAAAAAAAACAACTTAATTTTATTGCTTTCCTTATGAGGAGATGTTTTACATGAAGTTCTACTTGCCTGATCTTGTTTTAGGAAGAAACATAAACAATGGTTTTTACAAGCCATTATACGGGTAATATTTGTGAGCACATTTTTATTTAAGTGCCAAAATTTATGCTGAGTGATTTACATGGATTATCTCAAATGATTATACAGTCTGTATAAGATTCTTTATTCCTATTTTACAAATGAGGGTTGCAGGTTTAAAGTAGTTTACCCAAGATGGCACAGTGGAGAGGCAGCTTTGACTCAAAGCCCATGTATTCCAAGGCAAAGCCCCTGCAGAACCTGAAGCTCCATCCTGGTTATATAGGCTTTAGGTTTTGTTTTACAGAACATATTCGATATCTTTTTAAAAAATCCTTTTCTTAGATAAACAAAAGTGGTATATCCACACAATGGAATATTCCTCAGCCATTAAAAGGAATGAGGCACTGATATGCACTACAACACAGATGAACCTTGAAGACATTATGTTAAGTGAAGTAAGCCAGACACTGAAAGACAAATATTGTATAATTCCACTTATATGAACTAACTAGAATGGGCAAATTCATACAGATGGAAAGTAGGATTCAGATTAACAGGGCCTGGGGGAGGGGACAATGGAGATTATTCCTTAATGTGTATAGAGTTTCTGTTTAGGATGGTGAAAAAATTATGGCAATAAATAGTGAATGTAATTAATACCTCTGAATTGTACATTTAAAAATAGTTAAAATTGAAAATTTTATGTTATATATATATTTACATTATGTTTTTAAAAATCCCTTTTTTATACTCTATGTCACAACAGTAATGAACAGCCCAAATTACCTAGAAAAATATAAAAATCAAACACAGAAATAAAAGCTAGAGAGTAAACAAGAGTTTGCCTAAGTACAGAGCAGATTTAGGGATTCTTTTGCACAAATTATCAAAGGGCATCCATGCAGGAGGGAGGTTGAATTTTGGAAGCATCCAGGGGAAAAATTTTAACTGTATCCCTTTCAATTTTAAATAGAAAAATATATCAAAGACAGATACTTGATTATAGGTCTTCTATCACGCACTGCAACAAATTCAATAACAATTCCAAATGGTGCACCAGGAAACCATGGACAGGGTAAGATTTGTCCAGATTTCCTGGAAAAGGATGATCATTATGGAGCCTATGACTTCTTGGGAGTAAGAACTGAAACTCAGAATGGGAAAATAGAGGATCTCAAGTCAACCGACAGTCCTTATCACTGTGCCTAGTTGTTAAATTCTCTGTCCTTGGTGCTGGGCTAAAAAATAAACAAGTAGAACCATTTTAGTTGCTATTGTAGCTCTGCCGTATCATCCTAAACCCTCCCTCCTAACTGTCTCAGTATCTCTAACTCCTCTCCATTCCCACAACACTGACCAAGTTTAAGTATCATCTCTTGCCTGGACCAGGGCAATAGGTTCCTAACTGGTCTCATTCATTCATCAAATATCTATTGAGTACTAACTATGTGATAGACACTATTCTAGACCTTGGGGGAAAGTAGTAAACAAGAGAGACCACTGGCCCTCAAGGAGCTAACATTCCTGTGAACCCCAGAATCTAGTATTACTCCTTTATAGTCCATCCTCCAAGTTAGCCAAGAGAGGAAGCTTTCAAAAACACAGATCTGATTATGGCCTACCCCAGCTGGAAATCCTCCCAGGGTTCCTCACTCCCAAGGATGAAGTTCAAGCTCCATGGTCCAGAAACCCTTCCAAACTTAGACCCATCAATCCATACAGCCTCATCTTTACCTTCTCCCTATCTCAGCTCCCCATTTATGGTGAAAAAAGCTTGGAACAAACAGCAGCAAGCATCACTTGATGCACCTAGACCCTATGAGCAGGATGACCATCAGTGTGCCCAGCCCCATCCTTTTGACATCCTTCAGAAAAGGATGTGTACAGTGGGTCATCGTAGGGCTCCACCCCTTGTTCTCCATTTCTAGGGAGAAAATATGAAAGTGTTTTTGCCCCAAGAAGAGGGGAGAATAAACATTCAAGACTCAGGCACCAAGGGGTGCAGGCTGAAGTGTATAGAGGACTGCTGGGAGATGCCAACTGTCTAGCACCTGGAGACCCAGGGAACTACTACACAGGAAACTGAATTCAGGCACAGTTAACTCTGACTGAGGAGAGATTAGAGCTTTTCCAGATGTCATGAAAATGCAGCCTCTTCTGGGATCAGAGACTCACCCATCCTAGCTTACCCCCATTGCCAAGCACCCCAGAGAAAGCCCCTAGTGTCATTTGTCAGTTCCATCCTTTCCAGCCACACCCCCATCAGAGCACATGCCCTGAGGGCCCAGACACACCAAACTCTTCATTCCCCAAGCATGCCAGACACTCTGATGCCTCTATGCCTTTACCCATGTGCTTCCCAATGCCCATGGCATTTTCTCCTCTATCCGGGGAATTCTTGCCACAACTGTCAGAGAGAGCACCTGACAAAAGGAGGTGGTTCTATATCATTGTTCAAAGCCTGACTTCTCTCTACTGAAACCTGTGATCACCCCCATACATATATATACTTTTTCATACACTGGGCAGAATTAAATTTTCTCCCCCCAAGAGTCCTGCTAAACTTTGCTTATTACAATCTATTTCTCTACACACTATTGTCTCCCCATCAATTATGAGCTCCTCAAATATAGGTACCATGCCTACCATCTCGATATTCTGCCTGCCACAGAGTAGATAATCAGAGAATGTTTGTGGAAGACACCAGATTGGTATGGAGACACCAGGCATTTTTCAGCCACAGAGCCTTAGCACATGCTCTTCCCATCAATCCCAAATGACTGGCTCCTTCTTACTCTATAGATCTCAGCTTAAATTTCACCTTCTCATTAACCTATATAAAATAAGTTATTTTCCACATGGCACCCTGTTCTTTTTCTCCATAGAGCTTTTGATAATTTATAATTGCATGTTCATCATCTATTTCTCCTACTTTGCTGTAAACTCCATAATGCATAGATTTGCATCTATTTGATTCACCTCTGTGTGATACAGTGGTGAGTAGAGGGGGAGGGTGAAAGTAGCTTAATCTGTAACCAGTTTTTAAGAAGGAAGCCCATCTAGCCCAGAAAAAAGTTTAATGAGCAATTCTTGCTCCCCACCAAGCTCTGTACCACTCCTACCCCTTCAGCAGTAATTCTCTACCTAGCTGCACAGAATTACCTGGACAGTTTTAAACATTCCTGACACCTGGGTCCCAACACTAGGCATTCTGATTCAATTATGAGGAGTATTGCCAGGATATGGTGAGGTTCAGCTGCTGCCCAGGTGATTCTAATGTATAGCCATGGCTGGGAGTCTGCCCTGCAACGGGGCTTGCACTCCCAGATTTTTAATGTCCTCATGGGAATAGGACTGCCAGATCTGTCACCTGAGATCATTCTTTACCTGACAGGGAGAAGCAGCCCACAGTGCCACTGGCCATTTGAACACCAGCACGTGAGCTCCCTAGAGCAGGTAACATGTGAGATGTAGTAAGTTCTGATACCCCACCAAAAGGCTCTCAGTGAGCAGATGGAATTGAGTGGATAGCTCGCTTGTTGCAAAGAGGAGCTAAGGCAGTTATTCCCTTGGGAATGGCTAACAAAGCAGGAGAGTCCTCCAGCCAGGACTCGGCTTGTCCTGCCTCATGAGTTATGTTCTCCCTCTGGCTACCCTGCCTTAGGGCACCTGGACCGAACAACTTTCCCAGGGGACAGCTCTCCAGCCAGGACCTTCCTGGTCCTGCCAGTAAGAAGTGGACAGCAAGTCTTGTGGTTTATTCTGAATAAAGTGCTCTTTGTTTCAGAATAAACATTTTTGAGTAAAGAAAAGTTGTCATCTGCTCTAAGTTTAGGAAGATCACTCTGACAGTGGGGTTTTTATTAGTAGTATAGTATCTTCCAGTCCACAAACTTTTACTGTTTCTTCTCCATACCAGATTACTAGGGGCAGGAAATTTTTTTTATTTAATGAGTAAGATCAACTCCTCCTCTCCATGAGCTAGTGGGGGGAATAGGCTGGTAAATAGATTATTGCAGACAAAGGTGAAAATGTGAGGCCAAGAATGTTCCCAAAATATCATGGGAGGCCAAGAGGCAAGTCCTGAACTAAGTCACAGAGGATGGCTGGGAGTTGGCCAGGTGGAGGAAGACTTGAGGCAGAAGGATCAATGTGAACAAAGCTAGTTGAACAAAGATGAGGAATAGCATGAGAGACAGGAAGCTACATGGAGAGGAGGAAGCCATACAGTGTTGTGCAGCATAGTGTGTGGGGAAAGGAGTCAAATAGCAAATACTTACACAGTGCTTACTATGTGGCCAGCATGTTTCTAAGCATGCACGCATGCATGTGTGTGTGTATGTACATTTATTTGATTGATTGATTTACTTACTTGATTCTCATAGCAACCTAATGAGATAAGATTATCACCCCCATTTTACAGATGAGAAAATCAGGTCACAGGCAGTATAAGTAACTACCCCATACCACACAGCAAGTGGCAGAGCCAGAATTCATACCAAGGCAGGCTGGATCTGGAGCATATGCTCTTAACTGCCATGCTCCACTACCCCTTGTGAAGGATTATTGGAGTAAGCTTAAAGAGATTGGATGTTATCATGTAACAAAGAGAGCCGTAGAGAATTTTATGTCACAGACTGGTACCTTTCCATTCATATAAAGACCGAATTGAGATGGAAGGTTTGAGGGCAGGAATAGCCATTGGGAGATTGGTAGTAGAACGGGGGAAAGAAAAGTCTTAATGAGGGCCATTGTAATAAAATCATGGAAAGGAGAAATGGACTTGAGAAAAATTATGGCATTTGGATTATTGGGACTTTGTGATTTATTAGAATTGGTTATACAGGTGGAGTTAAGAATACCACCCAGAGTTCTAGTTTAGATGGAAAACAGTGTATGGGGAGGGATAATAGTCGGATTTGGACATGCTGACTTTCAGATGTCTGTGGGCACCCAGTGGGGATGGAGGACAGGCAGTTGGATGCATGACATCCACAATGGCAGAGTGGCCAGCAGCTTTGCCTGGGGTGGGGGGGGTGTAAGGGTGGGTGCTACCCTAGGTCCCATTGCCCACCTCTCCTTAGTCCTCTGCATACCTCTCCACAAAATGGGTTATTGGTATCTATCATTCATCAAACTCTCCAGGGTCTGAAATATTGATATTTGACTGACATTTGCTTATTTCTCTATAAGCAGGCAAAGTTAGATTTTCACTTATCAAACTCCATTTATTATTTTAATTTAATTTCTCTGTAACTAGAGTGAGAGCTTTTTTAAAGGTAAAGCCATTTTGATCTGAAACACACAATTGCTTCAAACCACCGTGACAGGCCAATTTAGGAATGCAAGTGGCTGATAGCATAACTTTCCAGGCTCATTTCTGAGAACTGAAACTCATTCCAGTGGTTTGAGGCCTCTTAGGAAGTTTGCTGAAGTAGTGAAACACCTTTGACTACTGCTATAGATTCAGGTCAGGACAACTTAGCCAGAGAAATAGCCCCAGAATACCATCTACCTCCTGGTGTTCTAACTTTCCCCATCTCAGTTGAAGATAGAAAAGTGGATCCTCTGATTGCAAGAGAACAGCTCCATTCCCAAAGCCTATCCCAAGGACTCCTTCTTCCTTCTGAGCCAGACTCCAATTAGCTCGGTCACTCCATCTCATCTCTGTCCCTCACCATGTTCATCCCCACTCATCATACCAGGAACACAAATCAACATTAATCATGTCATTCAAGCCATGCTATCTCACCTTGTACCACAAAACTCTGTCACTGGTTCAGCCTGACATTTCCCTTATTCATCTTTACTTTTAAACAAATGTATGAAATCTCAATGTGGTAGAAAGAGCTAATTTTTGGGTGAATGTTGTAATGATCACTAGTTTTCTATGCACTACCATGAGTAACCACTCACCTTCCAATTCTGTAGGGAGTAGCAAAGTGCCCAGCTAACAGACTGCAGGAGTCCCAAATGGCCAAGGCTGCTAGGAAACCACTTTCAAGAGGGATAACTCCACTGAGGGTGAACATCTTTGTCCCTTCACCCTGTCTCTTCTCATGCTGGTATGTTAACATGACAATGGGAGTTCCTCGGCCCTAGCAAATGACTTCCAGACTTGTGTACAAGTGAGATGACAATCTGATAATGTGTTTAAGCCACTGTATTTGAGTTTCAGTTCTGTTACTAGCAGCTCTGTTACAATGATTTCCCCCGAGACCGGAGAATAAGGAGAATGGCCTTCCCCAACCATGGAGATGTTTCTTTGGGAACATCCACTAGAGCACTGCATCGCAATAAACATCACTGTGTCCATCTTCCACCCTAAATGGTGGTTTCTCAAAGGCAAACACTCTAACTTATTCACAGTTATGTAGCAGCACCCAGCACAGACCTGGTGCAAGGCAAGAAATATTCAAATGTATATCAAATGTGCTCCCTGCCCCCACACTGCAGTCTAGTGTTAATGACTGAATCCTGGGAATTGGCTAATTGATAAAGCTATGCACCATCAGCCTGTATGTAAGTTGCCAGTATCTTAATCAAAATGCAAAATATACCAGGCTCCACTGTCTCCATGCAGTGGTAGTTGAATTGAAGCCCCCTTGGGGAGAGAATAAACCCTTCCTGGGCATTGAAATATTCTACCATGGTTTGTCACTCAACAAAAAAGCACTGTACTTATTGAGGATCTCCCAGCCCTCAGTAATTAATCTTAATATCTACTCTGTGAGTTAAATGTCTTCATTGCCCCATGCTACTGGTGAGAAGCCTGAGGCCCAGAAGGTGAAATGACTTGCCCAAGGTCATGTACCATTCCATGGGAAGGCAGGGATCTGAACCCAGTCCTACCCACCCACTTGCTTCATTACCTGCTGCCTTTCTTCTTAATAGGAGTTTTAGAACTGAGGCTGAGATGTTCTTGATTCCAAAAGAGAAAACAAGATGCCCTGAAGGAGGCCTATGCTTCCTACCCTATGATCTTTAAGCTCCTTCAGCTCCAAATGGAGAGGCAGGGATGGGAAGGGAGAAGGGCCATGAGCCACTGGTAGTCTAAAGCCCCAGAGTTCCTCCTAACACCTGAAAACATGTGCAATTTCCTAAATTAAAATCAATATGTTGCTTGTCTGGAAGAATGCACAATTGTTTTTGAAGCTGGGTATATTATATTCTAAATGTTTAATCTGGCAGAAGCCATAAAAGACAAGTTCCAGGCCATTTGTAGCTTATGTTGCAAACAAGATGGTCTGGGAGGCAGCTAAAACCAAAAAAATGATAGCAATCCCAGCAAAGTGGCACAGACAAATTGATTTGGTTCTAGCATGGATGCTAGGCAGCAATTTGGGGTGAAAGATACTCCTTCATTGACAGAAGGGCAGTAATAAGAGCAAATGGTCAGCCATCAGATCTTGCTCTCTAATGCTTGGGGAGGCTTCCCTGAGATGGCAAAAAAATCAATATGGCTAAGGCAGACTTGTTGATTCGTGGCGCGCCAGACAGTCAAGAAAGGCAATCCTACCCTCCAGACATTAATAGGTGACCATTTAGCGTACCCAGGCCTAATGCACTGCATGCCCAAGGGGGCAAATCCTCCCAACCTGAAGCTTGCTGCTAAAATAAGCATATGAATAGTCCCAGCAAGGAATCCTCCTCCCATTGAAGGCTTCCCAGCACAGGGGAAAAGTAGAGTTTGGTGGTTAAATGCTTAGGCTTATATGTTAGAGAGCTGTAGATTGGAATCCTAGCTTTTCTACCTACTCAGTACATGCTACTTTGTAACCTGTCTAGGCCTCTGTTTCCTCATATTCCTACTCCTCATAGCAATAGGCAAAATACTGGCCTACCAGCAGTACAGAGAAAACTAAGTGAGGTAACTGGCATAGTCTCAGGTATATAGTATGTGCTGAATTCTTGTTAGATGTTAGTATTAAGGCTCTCAACATGCAAAAGAACATGGACCAGGTAGAGCAGTATTTGCCTGGGAAGGTCACAACCTGGCTCTTCTATCTGTACTGCATTAGGTACATTCTTGGCAATGGACAGTGTAAGTCCGGGGAGAGGAAATCTCAGGGCAAAATACCTCTAAAAGCCAAAATCAGTCAGAGAAATAAAGTTTAAAATCCATTTATTGCTCCAAACTGCATTCCCAGGCCGGTTCTCTTTTCCTGCTCCAGAAGCAAAACTGGCACTCCCCTCACTTCTCAGGTACAGATAAGCCCTCCCTGCCCAGGTAATTACCCACTGATATGGAGATGAACTTCTCTCCACCCCTGAGGAATGATGCAAATGCACTAAAGCCATACTTCTTTCCACCTCTGAACGCCTACTGATATGCAGATGTACTAAAGCCAGGTGAGATATCCTGGAAATGTTAGTTTTACCCACAGACAGTGTTTGGCATCTCTCAGTTACTATTATGCCAAGAGAGTGGCCTTAGGGCTTCATAGCAGGGCAGAGCTTGAGCCTTGAAACAAGCTCACTAAAGTGTACCCAGAGTTTACCAGAGTGACCCCTCTTTCTAGAAATATCCTCGAGGCACAAGGACCATCACAGAGTGTACCCTTATTACAAAGCAGGCACTGTGTCAAGCACTTTACAGCTATTCACACTGATTTCTTACCAGTCTGTGAGCAAACTGAGGCACAGAGAGGGTGGGAAATTTGCCCATAGTCACACAGGAATCTTGGAAACCACAGTTTTTCCAAATTTGTATTTCTAAATCCAGTATTCTTTTCACTACATCACAGCTGTACCTTTATTTATAGAAGCAAAAATAAGATTGCAAAGGAAATGTTTGGCTTAATTAAGAAATCCAACAGTTTTTAAGAGTCTCTACAATTATTTTAATCTAACCTATCTGTCTGCAGAAACTTACTGCATTAATTACAAATTCTGTTACCTGTTCATTTAAATAATAAGTATGCCAAATTGCTACTTGTAATACTATGTTATGCCAATAGTGTGCATCACCTAGTTTTTCACTGAGAGATAGCACAGTGTAGTAGAAAATACAGGGGCTTTGAGGTCAGAGAAGTGGATTCAAATCTAGACTCTACTCTGCACCAGTTCTGTGGCCTTGGACAAGCTCCTTAACTTCACTGAATCTTTATTTCCTTATATGTAAAGGCAGTTATTAATACCAATTTCAGGGTTACTAGGAAGATTAAATGAGATAATATATATGTCACTTACTATGGTACTAGCAGGTACTACGTAACGGGGAGCTATCATTATTTCTAGGAAATAACTACACTTCTTTAAAATACCCTCCAATTCAGAAGTATTACTATTCAAATAAGCAAGTTTAAGTCAACACAGCAGTGTGAGAAGCCAGTAATTTCACTTCTAAGAATCCAGCCAAAGGAAATGCTCACATCTATGGAGAAAGATGTGTGTTTATAATGATAATAATTACAGAATTGCTTATAATAGTGGGAAATGGAAAACAACCTATATATCCATCAAAAAAAGGAATGGTTAAATAAATGATTTATCCATAACAGGGCAAACTCTTCCTGTAAAGAGCCAGATAGTAAATATTTTTTAGCTTTTATGGGCCATGCAGCCTGTGTCATAAGTACTTGGCTGTGCTGTTGTAGCCTAAATCAATAGACAATATGTAAAATATTGGACATGTCTGAAAACAAGCAAACAAAACTTTACTTTGAAAAACAGATGGAAGGCCACATTTGGCCACATGGTTTGCTGACCCCTAATATATATGTCTGAATGCTATGTAATCATTAAAAACATAAAGTCGGCCTGCATGTATTTAGACAGAAAGGTATCCATAAGGCCTCCTACTAATCATAAAAAAAAAGAAAAACAATTCAATAAAAATTGGGTAAAGAATATGAACAGGCAATTCATAAAAGAGGAAATCCAAATAGCCAGTTTGAAAAGTGGCCCCACTGTGTAACTAATTAACTTTTCCAAATACAAACTAAAGCAAGAAGATCTTGTTTCCACTCACCAGATCTGCAAAAATTAAAACCTGGCAAAATCAAGTGTCAATGGTACTATAGAGAAAAAATCCTCTCTGACACTGTTAAGAAACCTAAATGAGGACAGTGGCTTTGGAAGGTTCTTTGGCAGAGTCTATTAAAACTGTAAATATGTGCACATCTTGCGACCCAGCATTTCCTCTGCTCTGTCTCTACCCCAGGGAACCACTTTCAATGCGAGCAAGATTAGATAAGGAAACTAATTGAGGCTTTATAATAGCAAGACATTTAAAATGTCCTTAAGGTCCACTGATAATGGAATGGACAATACAATGCAATACATTCATGTGACAGAATGCAATCCAGCAGCTAAAAGGGATAAAACAAATCCGTGTTCATAAGTATACTCAGAAATATAATGCCAAGTTTCAGAATAATCCTTTACAGTATGAAACAATTTACCTGAAAACATGGACACAAACAATAAAAAACACTCTACATCTACTACAGGTACATGTACATACATGCAAAGGTATTTAAGAAAAGGTCTGGAAGGATACATGCTAAACTCAAACAGCAGTTATCTCAAGCGAGAAGGGAGAAGACCAGGATTAGAAATGGTGGCCTTTAGCTTTACTGATAATGTGCTAACTTTTAAAAAAGAATTCTCCCCTCAGTGTGTGTGCTCAGGGAGGGCAGGAGGCAAAGGGAGCAAGCTAAAAGGATGCTAAGCCTATCTGATCAGTGCCCCACCCTTACGACCTCATGTTAGCCTTAATTAACCTTGGAGGTCCATCTCCAAATACAGCTACACTGGGGCTGGGGCTTCAACATATGAATTTTGAGGAAACAGAAACACTTAGTACATAACAGCTGTTTTCCCTCTATTATGAGAAAGCATGTGGTGTGGAAATCATAGCACAGCTGGATTGGCTAGGCTCCAGCCCCAGCTGTGCCCCTTCAAACCTGCGTGGCCATGGCAAGATCAACCTCAGTCTCTTCATTAGTATAATAACGTGGTCTAACATGGTGTTCACTACACACCGGGTACTCTGGTAAGTACCTTATATATATGTATATATATAAATACTACCTTGTTTAACTCTCACTTCAACACTATGAGGTATGCTCATAGCTCCATTTAAGAGGTGAGGAAACTGAGGTGCACAGAGGTTCAGTGACTTACCCAAGTCACGTGCTACCAAGTGGCAAAGCTGGCTCCAGAGACCACATTCTCAAGCCATAACCAGTACTCTAAGTGTAAGTTATTGCTATTTGCACTTGATATAATATGTACAAATATGTATGTTTTATAATCCTTTTTACTTTTATAGCTTAGAACACGTATGTATATATATAGACATATACAAACATATATATATGCAGCTTCCTATTGCTGCTGTAACAAATGCCAACAAACAATGTTTTTTTTTAAACAATAAAAATTTATTTTCTGCAGTATGGAGGTCAGAGGTCTAAAACCAAGGTGGTGGCAGGGCTGCGTTCCTCCTGGAGGCTCTAGAGGAGAATCGGTTGCCTTGCCCCTTCCAGCTTCTAGAGGCCGCCTGCATTCCTGACTCATGGCCTCTTTCTCCATCTTCAAAGCGCATCATTCCAGCCTGTTATCACCTCTTTTTTCTGACTCTGATTCCTCCTGCATCCCTCCTGTAAAGACTTTGTTATTACATTGGGCCTGCCCAGATAATCTCCCTTCCTCAAGATCCTTAAATTAATCATATCTGCCAAGTCTCTTTTCATTTAAGGTAACATATTCACAGGCTTCTGGGATTAGGATATAGTCATCTTTCAGGACGTATATATGACATAATAAATATACACATAACACACACACATACAAAATTTAATAGAGGAAAGGGATATTTCACCCACGTTATACATATATAGTATATACTGATTAACAGCTCATTTGCCTTCATAGCACACTTGACATAAACTATATTTCCATATATATACTTCTTTTAGTGGAAGAAAGCTGAGCTCAGGAAAAGGGAATCTGGCTGAGCCTCTTGCCCAGATGAGGGGGCAGGGAGGTCAGGTCTCATGCCTGCCCATATGGTTGGCAATCACTAATGTAGCCCAGCATGGCAGGTTAGAAAAAAGGTGGTGTTTTATTGGACACACAAGTCCCTTGGGCCCATAGCCCTGCAGATATTCAGTTTGGGACAACGGGATAACTTGAAGAGCCCACCTCCACCAGTGTCAGGGAAACAGGTCTGGATAGAATCAAAGGGCTAGTTTGTCCAAAGTGGCCTCAGGGCTAGGTGTGTATCAGTTCTGACACAGCTCTGGCACCTCCTTGCTCACGCTTTGGCAACATCTCCTCAAACAGCTTTACACTAACCCACCTAAGCACTAAATCTTTTGCTTCAGGAAAGAAGAGAGCCTTGTGGTTTCCTTGAAAAATCCTTGCATCTGGTGTGTGGCTGTAAAAGCCTCAATGGTGCCACTAAGTTGATTCTGTTTCTTCTTGAAAACACTCCCCACACGATTTCATGCATTTTAATTTCCAATCAGTGATGCTTTGTCAAGGTAACCACGGTGCTCAGCGGCTGATGTATGGACCCTGAATTACCTCCCAGTTGAGTCTGTTTCAAGAGCATCTATAGTTCTGAGTTATATGTGCCCTCCACACACAGCCGCCCCTGCTGTGTCTCCCAGCCTGCCCAGCCCCTCCTGTGTGTGAGCCCCAATGGGATGTTCCTTTGCTTTGACTTTTGGTCACTGCAAGATGCTTCCAATAGTTGAAGAGAGAAATGTGGTAGCTTGGTAGATGCAGTCAGCTCACAAACTATCCCTCCAGCTACACTGGGCATGTGAATGTGGGCTGCAACAGGAGCGCATAGGGTGAAAGTCAGAGACCAGAGAAGCCAGTCTCCCTGCATGCTCTGCCAACTGGTCAAGAGAGAGGCTGGTGACCTCCAAGTGCCATATGGGAAGTGAGCCTTGAGTAAATCAATGCAATGTGCCTGTCACCACATCCTGAGCAAGCCACTTCTACCCACTGAGTTTCCTTATCAGACCAGTTTATGGGGCTAACATGCTGGTCCTAACAACTAACATCCCTGAGAACAGTGTACAGCATAGTCACTTGCATTTCTTACGAATCACCATTAAGATTTCCTCTAGCTCAAAGAGTTTACAACATCTTATTGAGGTAGCTCTGAGTTATGTATGCATGGGGAAAAAATGAACCTAAAAAAATTATTCAAACTGAAGTTTGCATAACTGACAATTTCAGGATTGGTCAAGAATGTGATTGTTTAAACAAATCTTCCATTCCTTTGTTCTTACCCAAATCTTTAAGAGGAAATGGGTGTTGAAAACTGACAAACAGTATATTCTATCTGGAGTTAACTTGGAATTTCTGTCTTGTAAGACATAACATACTTCTTGATACTATAAGCCATGTGTGTTTTTTCTTCCTCATTTTAAATATGATTTATATCCCTCAAATGTAACAAAGTTTACAGGGCCTAGGATGTAGCAGCATAGAAAAGAAAAGGAAAGGCTATGCACTCAGAAAAGGAAAATAGGCAAAGGGGGAAAAATTAGTGAGAAAGTTTGATGTCTTGATCTGGGTGATGGTTACATGAGAGTATTAAAAAGTTAGCATGGGATTTAGAGACAGATGATCTATCCCAACATCCTTCTGCATTATAACTGCTTGACCTGAGTCACTTATGTAATACCTCTGGGTGTGTTTCCTCATTTGAAATTTAGGGGTAACATCTATCTCATATAAAGTCTCTGGTACAGTGCCTGAGATATAGTACATGCTCAATAGATATGTTTCTTTTCTTTTTTTTTAATTGAGGTACATACAAAAAATGCCCATGTCTTAGTGTATAGCTTGATGAATTTTTTATGTCCTGCTGTCTGTCCACTGTGTTAAAGCAGGGTAAGTTTTCAAGCAACCACAGAGCAAAGGATGTTGGATGTGACCATAAAATCTGCAAGTGAGTAATATAAAAGATTATGAAAAATAAAATTAGAGTTAGTTAATCATAAAACTAGCTTTAGTTGTCTCAACATTTAACTGAACACTAATGAGTATATTACCCTAGGGAGAGAGTCCAAACTTGTAAGCCTATCCTTGGAATTTGGTCTTGAAAACCAGATCGAGATTCTATTTTTTTCCCCAAAATGTGCAGAGGTCTTTAATGCCTCCCATAAGTCTGTTTCTCATTCTCTACACCTTTTCCCCATAAACATCACAGGGTCAGGCTGTGCTTTTCAGAGTCCTGACAGCCTGGAGAGCTGGGGTTATCACAGGGGAGGGGAAGAAGGAATTTTGTAATGACTCGTGACTGGGTGATGTCATCCCCAAGAGGGTGTCAGAAGTGGGAGAAGCGGGGCATCTGTGGTTGTGGGTCATGGTTTGTTTCCTGGCATCATCCACACCTGTACCACTGCAGGATTTACCGTACAACAAAGACTTCAGTACTGCAAAGAATGACCCTACTCTCCATGACACGACTCTGCCTCAGGTACTGTCAAAAATTGTTACATTTGATGAATATAGAGCATTGTTAAGATGAGAAAGCAAAAAAAAAAATCTCATTCAAATAGCTTATAGTATCAAGAGGTATGCCATTTCTCACAAGACAGGCATTCCACATGGACTCTAGATGAAGGTTTCTTAACCTCCACACTGTTGACATTTTGAGCCAGATACTTTGTCAGAATTACCAAGTGGAGTAGTTTGAATCCCTCAATCCCAACCCCCTTCCCTAGCTAAGTCCTACTCAGCCTTTAGATTTCATTTTCACCATCATTTCCTCTGAGGGGTCTTCCCAGCCTTCCTGAAGTCTGGATGACATACCCCCTCAGATATGCTTTATGTTCCCCCTCAGAGCATTATGTTGCAATGGTCTGTTTACTTAGATGGTGCAGCAGAGGACTTACGTAATGTCCTGACCCACAGTCTATTCTATTTGCTGCTTTCCCAGTGTAATTCCTCATTTGCCGCTTTTGTCCCTTACAGGATCTTTGCTAAACTGTCATTAAGCCTCTATCTTCACACCTTCAATAATGGAGAATGTGCTATCTTTCAAGACCTCCATCTTACTGCTGAAGAGTTGGAAGTATATCCTGAGAATAACCCCACTCTTTCTTCTTATAATCTCTTCCTGGCCCTGGCTTTACCCCTGGGGGCCTCCACTTTCAGTACGACAGATAGGTGTAAGCAACACAGAATTGTTTAACATTCTCAACCAAGCTGACCTCTGCTAACCACCCAATCTCTTCTGACTTTGTATCTCCTTGGCCAGTCAGCTGTGCATATTCAGGGAATACACTCTTAAACTGACCAACAAGAAAGGCAAACAACAGGAGGGCTGAATAAATGGCTCCCGGGCCCAGCCTAGGAGGTTGGAACTGGATCTGCATCCCTGCTCAGTGAGGTGCGGAGTATCAGCTCTGCACCACATAGAACCAGAGGCCCTCTGCTCCTGCCTGGGCATTATGAATGCTCTGACGTACCAAGTGGCGGAAAACTGCATATACCATTGGGAAGTCAAAAATGTGTGTGCCAAGCTCAAACCTGGTGACCTGCCCACTGCAGGTGTTATGGACTGAATGCTTGTGTCCCCCAAAAGTTTGTATGGGAAAGCCCTACCTAAACCCCACCATGCTGATGTTTGGAAATGGGGCCTTTGGGAGGGTCATATGAGGTCATGAGGATGGAGCCCTATGATGGGAGCTGTGGCCTTTTAAGAAGAGGAAGAGGAGCCATATTTGCAGCACACACTGAGGAAAGGCCACGTGAACACATGGTGAGAAGGCTGCCATCTGCAAGCCAGGAAGAGAGCTCTCCACAGCACCTCCATCATGGACTTCCAGCCTCCAGAACTGTGAGAAAGAAATTCCTGCTGTTTAAATCACCCAGTCAGTGGCATTTCGTCATGGCACCCGAGCAGACTAAGACAGCAGGTAGCCCAGAGAGGAGCTCAGAAGGACAAAGTGATGGAGTCAGCCCTCTCACCTCGAGGCCTGCCTTGCTCAGGTTTCATCAGCCCGCCCTCAGACACCCAGCTGCTCAAGGAAACACAGTAGCATGCCAGGCTCTTTACTTGTCCTGTCACCAACTTCACACCCCCAGCACGGGCACCCCAGACGTCCCCAGTTACATCTGCATCTGGCCAGCAGCACCTTACTACATTAGATAGGTACAACGTCAGGGTCTCTCAGAGAAGAAAAGTTTGTCTTCCCCAGAGCCTCCCGTCTCCATTCTCACTCCCTCTAAACCATTCCCCACGCTGCCAATGGGGTCTTTCTAGAACACAAATCTGATCTTGGTACTCCCCTGCTGAAATTCTCTTGACTGCCCACTACCTCTAGATAATCCAAACTCCCTTATCAAACTCCTTTGTACTGCCTCACCCTCTTCCTGGGGGTCCTGGCTGGCCACTTACCACACATACCCTATATTACATGTCCCGCATATCTGGAGGGTCCCCAAAGGTCCATGCTTCCTAGTACTGCTGTACCCTTGCCTATGTCAAACTCTCTGCTTGGGACGACCCTCCTTCCCATCCTCATCACCTGAGACAATCCTTACTTTTCCTTTAAGAATCAGCTCCACCCCTCCGAAAAGTATTCTGTGACATGCCCACCCCCCAAAACCCCCAAGATGAGTTCGTTGCCGCTCCTCTATATTCCCCCAGTTCATATGTTTACTCTTAATACAAACAACACTCCACAAAGTTCGGTATTTGCCTTTTAATTTGCTCATTCCTCCCCCTCACCTCCAGCCAGACAATGATTAGTCTTAATTTGTACCCCTCCTATTCAGTGCGAGCCTGAAACATAGTAGACACCCAATATATGGTTTTTGAATGAATGAATGAATGGTCTGTGATGACTGAGATAATGAATAATCTCACCATTGTGACCATTCCTGCACCCTAAGTGTAGATCATGATCTGGTTAACACTGTGTTAACCTTTCTTGAATATCCTCTTCCAAATCACAGTGAGTTTCCAAATCCATGAACCATAGCCCAAGATCACACTGTCCAATATGGTGACTGCTAGCCAAATGTGGTATTTAATTTATATTAAAATTAGGGAAGTTAAAATTTTAGTTCCTCAGTCTCACTAGCCACTAATGGCTATCATATTGGTCAGTGTAGATATAGAACATTTCTATCATTACAGGAAGTTCTGTTAGATAATACGGGTCTAGGACAAGGCATATACACTGGGGATACAAAGTAGAGAATACATATACCTTTGCCCTGTGGGAGAGCTAAATGTAACCCGATTGATTCTGGCTCATCAGAAATTAGCCAAGCATTGCTGTCTTACCTTTGGTTCTGAATATTCATTTTTGTGTGTATGCAAATTATTTCTGTTATGATAAAGTAAACAATCATTTTTAAATTTCTTGCTCTTTAAAATTATCCTTTTTTTTCACAATTGCCATATGGCTCACTGATTTACAAGGGTGTTAAGAGACTTAATTAATGTTTGTTTGAAGCTTTGCCTGTCAAGGTTGTTATTAGAGGATCCACGGAGATTCTTCTGGTAACAGAAAGTTTTGCGGGAAATCCTAGCTTATTCAAATGAAGGCACACAGACAATGGGAGGAATTTTCTAATCAGATTTAATTTATCACTTACCTTTATCAGCTACTTATTGAGTATGTACTGTGTATTTGGCAGTGAATGGCAGGAGGAAAATGTGGTTCCTCCCATGGCCTTGTCATTACTTCCTAGTAATGGAATATCCAGCATCCATCAAAATTGCTTTCACTGGGAGTGAAATTATAGGAAAATGAGATGGAGATGTGGAGGGCACTGGCTGGTGGCTCAGACTGTCTCTGCCTGGATGGGGTCACCAGAGTTATTAGCTATGTGGGTCCAGAACTGAATTATGCCCATATACCCAAAGGGGATGGGTCATTTTCAGCATTGTTATCATAATAATAACCACTAACATTTAGATAGTATGACTATGTGCCAGGCACCGCTCTAAGCTATAAGTTACATATATATATACAGAGAGAGAGAGAGGACTTTTTTATCAATTACTTGCCATGTGTGACAGCATTGCCCGGCGACCTAACACTAGTGTCTGCATCTGTCCCAGAGGCAGGGTACCTTGGGAGGGCGCTGCAGAAGTCCTGAGGCTCCCTGATGGGTATTGACTGCCGTAGTGGACGACCATGGGCTACGTAGCGCCCCACCTCAGCCTACCCAATTTACCCTGGAGTAGCTTCTGAGCTCTGAGTTCATTTATCCACATTCTAGACACACTTGATTAGTCCTGGGTGGACACCTGACCCAAATGGGTCGTAAGTCTCTTCCCCACTATATGGGCCTGAGACAGGAGAAAGGACAGTGAGTCCCTCTCCAGTTGTAGAGGCTATAAGGTAAAAGAAGCTCTACTTAGGGAAAGTGTGCAGCACGTGGGAGAAGCAGGGAAAGTCCTAGCCATGTTCCAGCTCCTGTTTCCCTGGTGTCCTGAGTCCGACCTCATCTCTGATCCTCCTATCAGGATATGATGTTCATCTCTTCCTTAGATTCCAGGCCAATAAATTTCCCTTCTGAGTGCAGTTATTCAAGTTGAATTTTTTTCACTTGCAACCAAAAAGTTTTGATTAACACAGTTGCCTTCAGAATAGGGTCCAAGCCCCTGAGTACAGAGCAAACACTCCACCTGACCTGGGCCCCATCTTGCTCACCAGTGTATAACTGTGTATTTTCAGCCCAACTAAGAGCTCCATGGTGATAGAGGTTGTATCTGTTTTGCTCACTTCTTTATTCCCAGGGACCAGCAAAGTATCACCTATTTGGTGCCCAATAAATATTTGTGGAGTGAATTCATGACACAACACATCAGTGGAAACTGAATAGTCCTGCAGAACTTTCCGTCCAACCACACCGAGCCCCAGGGAAACATCCTTGCCTGCAACAGGAGCGCTGCTCTTGGTCAGGAAGACTCGTCTGACTTCCAAACTGCCTTCCCTGGGCGACGCAGGCACTCGGTGACGACTCTGGCCCTGAGAAACTCCCCTGCACACCCACTGCAGACCAGCCTTCTCTATTAGCAAATGTCCTTCAAGCACTGACCCGCTGTGAGATTTCAGCGACAGCCAAGGTAATGCACATGAAAATGTGAGATTCTCCAGCTTGACTGAGGCTTGATAGACTTGCTCCTCCTACATTCCTTTCTACTGACTGCCTTTTACTAACTGCCCATTTTAGGAACTTATGGAACATTTCTATAGTGCGCTGATCTCATTCTGTGACATTTTTATTCTTCCTAATTTCACTCATAGAAGGTAATCTTGACTTAAAGTTCTAGGGTTTCCATGCCTGTTGTCACCCCTGTCGGACTCTCTGCCATTGAAGTAACTACACCAGGCCCCCGGGCCGGCCACCCGCCTCAGTGCAGCAACGCAAACTCAGGGGGGCTGGAGAACAGCATTCCTGGGATTCTTCTTTTCTTCTTCAGCATTTAAGTCCATGTACACCCCTTTTACTGTTGTCGCCTCTGTACTCTCTCTGCACCTCCCTATGCTCACGAGACCAATGCTAAGGGGATCAGAGAAGAGACAAAGAAAGGAGGGAGAGGTCACAAAGAAGAGAAAGTGCTCAACTCTCTCCTATTCTCTCCCCAACTCAAGTGCTGTCTTTCCCCGGGGTCCCACCCCTGCCTTGTCCCCACAGCCCTCCTTAACCAGGTTCACACCTGGCCCCAGCCTGAACTCCGGGGCCCTGCTCTGGCAGCAGAGTCCCTGGCTTTGCAGCTAACAGTTTAGAGCCTCGGCGGCTGCCAGGTGCTCCACCTCTCATTACTTTCCTCACTGCAATTCATTTCCCTGTGATTGGAGACAATTAGGATGCTAACAAATGGCTGGCCCAGGCCTGCTTGGCAGTTACATAACCACAAACGTGTGCACTGCCCCCATCGGACATGAGTGAGCGGCTAACGAGGAGGGTTAATTATGAAGCAAGGATCATCCCAGAATGGCCCCTTACCACATCTCACCACTGCTGGAGAGAGTCCAGGCATCAGAGCTTTGGCTACAAGGACTAAAATAACTGTACAGTGGCCCTTTGGAGGGAGAATTGCCGAGCCCTGTTTATGGGGGCAGAAAGGGGTGGGGAGTCATAGCTTTTAAATATGCCCTTTCCCTGAGAAGCTGTGGGATAACCCCCCAAAACCACCCCAACAGTGGAAGAATCACAGGCTCTGGACTCTGGCCTACTTGCTGTACTTTACCTTCTTATGTCCCCTGAATGACTCACAGCTTTGAGTCTACCTCTGTTTCCTGCTTCAAGACACTGAAACGCATCCTAGGTCTTTGAGGTTGTTCGATTCTTCCACACCTCTCACAAGTGGTCCTAGCGAGCTAACCAGCCACATTGATAAATATGGGATAAAACAAAGTAAGGGAAGCCCCGTCCAAATGCATCTGTGGACTCTTAACCAGATCCTCTTCAACAAGCCATATATGTGCCTCTTGAAAGTATTCCCTTTCACACCTTTCTAGAAAAACCTATGCAAGAGCAGCTTCTTTGACACATGACTTTCTCCTTCAAGCTGTCACAAGTTGTGTCAAGCATCACTTCTGATGTCATAAATGGGAAGACAAGTCCCAACATTAGAGGTTGAAAGAATTAGGAGAAAATCTTTATTCTGAGTGTGAGATAAGTTGGGCATGCGCCTCAGAGTTAAGACTACAAACAATATGAATTGATTGGAAGTCTACTTCGTAATGGGGAGCAATTCTAACTGCAAGAATCCGTCTGGATCTTATCTCAAATTCGCATTTCTTGAGACTTTCCTTGTGTCTTGTATATAGTACAAGTCGTCTTCTTCAGTTAATTTTTGTCCACTCCTTTTTCACACACGGACAAAATGACACTAATTTCTATACAAAGTTCTACTTCTTTGTTATCCTCTAAAATGATTCCACCCTCCAATGTATTTACTATACTTTTGAATGAATAATGTCATACCCATACAATCAATATTTTCAGATTTATTATCATATGACTGTGTCTACTTTCTTCAAATGCCAAAAAATGTGCTTTTCTAAAGTACTACAAATTTATCTATCAGCAGGAACCTAATGGTCCCCAGATGTCCCTCTCACTCCTCATTTTCAGTTTACAATATGGACTTATTAGTTCCTTCTCCCACAAGGATATGAACTCTGGCTTTGCAAGAAAATATTTTCATATTTCAATTATCTATAACCCAAACCTTTCTGTTGGCAGAAGGTTCGATCTATATAAAACAATTTTAAGAGATAAGGACCAGCAAGAAGTGCATAGTGCATAGTAGGAAATGGCAGAGAATGAGGCTATGGGATAAGCACAGGCCAAATAAAGGAGGCTGCAAGATCTGTACCCTATCTTGTATACAAGAGCAATACTTAACATTATTCTGTAGACAAATGGTGATACTGTTCAGATGCACACTGCCAAAAGCATACCAGGATTTACACACAATTCCCTGGCTACTAGCTATAAATCCCCCTTCCACTCCCCGTCAGGAAGCACCTTACCATGCAAGTGATTTAGGGTAATGTTATTGTAGGAATACAGATGTATCCACTAGAATATTTAAACAGATAAATCATTCACAATCTTCAGGACTTCAACTCTTATTACTAATAAGCTTCTGACAACGTGCAGAAATTTTGTTTT
Organism: Smutsia gigantea; assembly: GCA_032199065.1. Classification (NCBI taxonomy): domain Eukaryota; kingdom Metazoa; phylum Chordata; class Mammalia; order Pholidota; family Manidae; genus Smutsia; species Smutsia gigantea. The sequence continues at coordinate 106,537 of JAVSCE010012455.1, read as the reverse complement.
GTTTACTGACGTATTCCTCAAATATCTACCATAATAACTGACACATAGGTATTCAACATTCAATAAATATTTGCTGGATGAATGGATGGATGAATGTACCTTACAACTCATATGACAAACCAATGTGTTACAATACCAGAGATGGAGAACCACTAGCTAGAAAGCACACTGCCACTGAAGGCTTTTAAGTAAAGGGTTGACAGGATCAGATGCATGTTTTTGAAAGATCACTCTGCCTGCTGTGTGAAGGATGGACAGGAGAGGAAGAGCCCAGCAGCAGGGAGACCCATTAGGAGGCTGGTGCAGTGACATGTGTGAGAAATGATGAGTTCCTGAACCATGACGGTGGTGATGGGGCTGGAGAGGAAGGAAGGAATGGATTCAAGAAATATTTAATAAAACAAAGAGAACCTCTTTCCCCTCATGTCTTTGAACAGGATCAATTATGTAGGCCAAAACCAAGGACCAGGAATGTTCATCATGCTGAAATCATAGTGGCAAAGCCCAGCTGCCATTATATGTAGGCAGAGTAGGAAGTCACCTCCGTATTATAATGTCACGAACACATGGAGAAGCTGAAATCCAAAAATATCTAAGCCACCCACTGCCTGAAATTACACCATTAAAGCAGTATTCTTTGGTTTTAATCCTTGCCTCTCCAGATGGCTTTAAAACATGTTAATATACTTGAGAAGGGAGAAAAGAACATTTATTGAGTGAAAACAATATACAAGTCACTCTGCATGTATATATTGAATCCTCACAATGACCTAGAAGTTTTAAGGGAAACTGAAGCTCAGAGAGACACAGGTAAGCTGGGATTTGAACTCAGATCTTTGTAATTTCTTTTTTTCTTGAGTGAATCCTGACTGATACCACCATCATTATTGTCATATAAGAGTAGTGGGACTAAGGGAAGAGGAAGTGGTGGAGGCTCTGAGAGGTCTATGTGGTGCAGACAAGTAAAACAAGTTCATGGATAATAAACATGTTCAACTTCACAACTTTCCCTAAGACTACACTTTAGTGCAGGCCTGGATCAGGAAATAGCCAGCAATTATCAGAGCCAGACAGACGAGGTCTGGGATTCTGAGCATTCTCCTTCTTATAAACTATGAGCTATCAGATCACAGCAAAAGCTCCCAGTGCAAGGTCCCTGTGGTGTTGAAATAATGATTAAACACAGATCAGGGGGCTGAAAATGGGACAGGAAGAGTAATTTCCTCCATATTTTAAGAATAACAGACAGAAACTAGCTGGCCCTGACCCCAGGAAGAATACTCCCCACATTTAGAAATTTACTTTTCTTTGGCAGATTTCCTTATTTTATTAATTCTATCTTGTTCCTCTTCTCCAGAACTCAGCACTCTCCTACATCTGGGCACTCATCAAGTCCCTCTTCATAGTTCCAGGAATTTTGTTTTCTTCCCATTTTGTCACATGGACACTTACAATATCTCATAGAGCTGGGTTGTAATATCTCACTTCAGTAGGGGCTGCCAATTATGTAGGCAAATGTTGTCCATGATATTGTCAAACCTAAAATTAAGTGAATTTCAGTGTATTGATATGAAGATGCAACCTAGCTTAATGGTTTATAACTTTGAAATCTGTGTATTAGGTTTACTATATCAAGGCATACCATGGGAAGAAGGGAGAAGGTAGAAGTTAAGCTGAGAATAGGAAGGATCAAGGTTAGAAAGTGGTAAGAGAGTAGGCAGGACCAGAGTCGAGTATCCTGAGGGGCAGCAGAGTGAGAGCTGGGTCAAACAATGGGTCAGTTACCAGGGCTGAGTGCCAGTGAGAGACCAGCGTGCTTCAGACCCTCAGCTGATCAGATTTGTCAGCCCACTCAGAACTGAGCAGGTTTCAGAGCTCTAATTCATGCTAAACAAACTTTCAAGACACTGATTAATAAACTAAATACTGAGCCATTAATTTTTAAAGAAAAATATGAGTGATAATTGGTGTAGAACCCAGGACTTCCCCTGGACAGTGCCAAAGATAAACTAACAGTGTCTTTGTCTCTGGCTTTCAGTTTTTCTGGATCCTTTGAAACATTTCCTTCTGTGAGCAATACCCAACACATACTACATGGCAGTAAAGCTGGATAGGTTAAAGCCTTTTAGCCTTCATATTCTAGAAAAGCCTTCCTGAGACTACCCTGAATTCTCACAGTAGTTACAGCCATACATTCTTTCCTTCATTCAATTAATATTTATCAGTGCCTACTATATGCCCAGCAATGTGCTTGCAGTGTTTTTAACTGGTAAATGAAAGACGCATGGCCTCAGTGCTTGTGAAACTTACAATAGTGTGGGAAGACAGGCTACCAAAAGGGAAACAAACAAAATCACTACAAGAGTGTATGAGGGGCATGAAGGCATAGGATGTTGCAGGAAAGGATAATGGAGGGCCTCCTTAGATATGAATAGGGCAGAAACATGACTTTTAAACTGAGACCTGAAGGTGCCAACCCAACAAAAAAAAGATGGTGAATGTGGGGTGGGGGCCAACATGCCAGGCAAAGGTAAGGCATGTGCAAAGACTCTGAGCTGAGTAAGAATTTGTTGTGAAAGATGACTGGTATTACTGGAGTATAATGAGCAAGGGGGAAACACTGTATGAGACAAAGGTGGAGAAAAACTGGGGACAGATCATGAAGAGCCTTGTGTGCTATATGATAAGGAGTTTGAATTTTATTTGAAGTGAAATGGGAGTCATGGAAGAATTTTTAAAAGTAGGGTGTTGTGATATTAGTCAAGCATTTAAAAGGTCACCCTGGTTGCTGTGTGAAGAATTCACTGTGGCTTAGGTTAGGGTAGTGTCAGTCTAAATGGAGGGAAGTAAATTGAATTAGAGACATTTAGGAAGGAGATTTGCAGACTTACTGATGGGTTGGATGTGAAAGAGGAAGAAAAGATAAGAATGACTCCTAGGTTTCCAGTAGGTGGTGGGTCAAAGAGCTAAGAGAAAGACAAATGATTTTCTAGGAGAGGTGTCTCCTACTGAGGTGCTTTCAAAATTGTGGAGTCAAGCCCCTGTGTATTACTTGAGATTCTCCCCAAAGAATCTCTGGATCTGTTAAAATCAACTTAAAAAGGATAGAAGGAGAAAAAAGATGGTGGCATGAGAAAAGAGGCAGAAAATTTCTTACAAAATCATATGAAACATGAAAATGCAGCAAATACAAGTAATCTTGAAAGAGTGACCTGAAGACTGCAGAACAGACTGCCTACATCTGGGGAAAAGAAGACCTCACAAAAAAGGGTGAAGTAGCAAAGCTGTGATCCGGTGGGAGCCAAACCCTCCCCCTACCCCAGCTCATAGGCAGGAGGAAGAGAAATGGAGTGGAGAGGAGTAGAAGCCCGGGACTGCTGAACACCCAGCCCTGGAGATCTGCTCTGGGAACATGAACCCACATTGTATGGTGAGCTGGAGATTAGTGGGGTTGGAAAAAAAGATGGGTGGAATACTTGGAGAGATTGAGATTCAAGCCACTTGTGAAGAACAGGTATGACTACCAGCTCCCCAGGAAAAAAGGAAGCTGCACAGTTTGAAGGACTTCCCAGCATTGAGAGGGGCACTAAAAGGGCAAAGATTACACAGAGCTCTCTGCTCAGGAGGACGGGCAGGTGGACAAAACAATCCCGGCATGCTCAGGCCAGCAGGTTGGGAACTCTCAGGAGCTTCAGACACTCCATCCCCCTTGCTGGCAATGCAGCCCCAAGACCCCCACTGAGGTAGCAGGCTGATGCTCCCTCCTCCCGGCAGGCACCAGTCCCACTTACATACTGCCCCGCCATTGCTCCAGGCCAGCAAGATGGTGGCCCTGCCCACAGAAGCTACACAGGCATAGCACAGAGACTCCTCCCTGTGCACACTGCCCACCGAACCTGGCAGTGGAGGTAGGCATTACAACTGGGAAGGCAGGAAACCCTCCCAGCCGAGATTTCCTCTTTGCAGGTGACAGTTCAACTTGCCTGTGTCCCTACCATTGCTGGAAGCTATGGCAGTGCCAGAGAGTAGAGCTTCTGGGCACTATAGGGTGGCACCTATGCAAAGTTATTATTATATAGAAAACATTAAAGAATGAAGCAGCAAAGGAATTTGGTCCAAACAAAATTACAAGAAACAAATGCGAGAAAGAGGTCTTAGTGAATCTGAAACCACCAACCCTCTTGATAAAGATTTCAAAATAAAAGTCATAAACATGCTCACGGAGCTACAGAAAAATGTTCAAGATCTCAGGGAGGACTTCAACAAAGAGACAGAGATTTTGAAAAATACACTATCTGAAATGAAACATACAATGAAGGGATTTAAAAGTAGATTAGATGAAGTAGAGGAGATGGTAAATGAAATAGAAATTAGAGAACAGGAAAACAAAGAAGCTGAGGCACAAAGAGACTAAAGGATCTTTAGGAATGAAAGAATAATAAGAGACCTGTGCAACCAATCCAAATGGAACAATGTTTGCATTTATAGGGGTTCCAGAAGAAGAAGAGAGACAAAGGGATAGAAAGTATGAGGAAATAATTGCTGAAAACTTCCCTAATCCAGGGAAGGAGATAGTCTCTCAGGTCATGGAAGTGCAGAGATTTTCCAACACAAGGAACCCTAGGAATACAACACCAAGACATATAATAATTAAAATGGCAAAGATCAAGGACAAGGATGGAGTACTGAAAGCAGCCAGAGAAAGAAAAAATATCACTTATAAAGGAAAGCCTATCATGCTATCAGCAGACATCTCAGCAGAAACCTTACAGGCCAGAAGGGAGTGGCATGATATATTCAATGCAATGAAACAGAGGGGTCTCAAACCAAGAATACACTATGCAGCATGATTATCATTTAATTTTGAAGCAGGGATTAAACAATTTCCAGATAAACAAAATTTGAGGGAATTCACCAGCTCGACATCAGCTCCCTTGAGGACTGCTTATCACAGGAAGGACTTTTCCTTCAGAGAGAGTGGGGTGGCACCAGACAGTTTCACACATAATGCACCAGACAGCCTGGGGCTGTTGAGACTACGGCGGCCTGAAGGAGCCTGCTCTCTAGTACTGCGCACCCTCTTGGAGGGCTCCAGCGCCCCAGGAAGGTTTCCCCAGGCAGTGCCTGGCCCGCCCCATCCCCTCCTCCCCTCCGTGGGCTCTCAGGGAGCAGCCTCTCCGCGGCATGCACCCAGTCTTCCAGGAGCTGCCTCTCTGGGCCAGGTCAGCCTCGTCTCTACCATCACACCATGTGTATGCAAGGAAGCCAGGAATATTAGCAAACTGAGTTAAAAAATACATCAAAAAGATCATCCAATATGATCAAGTAGGATTTATTCCAGGGATGCATGGATGGTCCAACATTCGAAAATCCATCAACATCATCCACCACATCAATAAAAAGAAGGACAAAAACCACATGATCATCTCCATAGATGCTGAAAAAGCATTTGACAAAATTCAAAACTCATTCATGATAAAAGCTCTCAACAAAATGAGTATAGTGGGCAAGTCCCTCAACATAATAAAGGCCATATATGATAAACCCACAGCCAACATTATACTTAACAGTGAGAAGTTGAAAGCTTTTCCTTTAAGGTGGGGAACAAGACAAGGATGCCCACTCTCCCAACTTCTGCTCATCATAGTATTAGAGGTCCTAGCCACGGCAATCAGACAACACAAAGAAATAAAAGGCATCCAGATTGACAAGGAGGAAGTTAAACTGTCCCTGTTTGCAGAAGACATGATATTGTACATAAAAAACCCTAAAGAATCCACTCCAAAATTACTAGATCTAATTATGAATTCAGCAAAGCCACAGGATACAAAATTAATATGCAGAAATCTGTTGCATTCCTATATGCTAACAATTAACTAGCAGAAAGAGAAATCAGGAAAACAATTCCATTCACAATTGCATTAAAAAGAATAAAATACTAGGAATAAACCTAACCTAGGAAGTGAAACACCTATATTCTGAAAAGTACAAGACATTCATGAGAGAAATTAAAGAAGATACCAATAAATGGAAACACATCCCGTGATCTTGGATAGGAAGAATTAGTATTGTCAAAATGGCCATCCTGCCTAAAGCAATCTACAGATTTAATGAAATTCCTATCAAAATACCAAAAGCATTCTTCAGTGAACTAGAGCAAATCATTCTAAAATTCATATGGAACCACAAAAGACCCTGAATAGCCAAAGCAATCCTGAGAAGGAAGAATAAAGCGGGGGGAATTACGCTCCCTGACTTCAAGTGCTACTACAAAGCCACAGTAATCAAGATGATTTGGTACTGGCACAAGAGCAGACCCATAGACCAATGGAACAGACTAGAGAGCCCTGATATAAACCCAACCACTTCCGGGAAGATGGCGGTGTGAGCAGGGCGGCAGAAATCTCCTCCCAACACTATATTTAACTACAAAAACACAACAAATACATCTATTCCTAAAAGAGAGACGAGAATACACAGGAAAGCGCACAGCGTGCAGCTACACACGAGAGGACTCGGCACCCCAAGAGGCGGGTAAGATACGGAGCCGCGACCCGGCGGGACCCGAGCCCTCCCCCACCCCAGCGCACCGGCAGGAGGAGAGGATTCAGAGCCGGGAGGGAGTGGAAGTACACCCCGCGAAGTAGCCAGCCCCGGTGATCCGTGCGGGGAGTGCTGACCCACATTGCGCAGTACAGGGGAGATTGGAGAGACAGAGGGGTAGGATCTGAGCGGGGAACGTGCCAGGGTGCTTGCAGCCGGCTCCCGGGAAGGAAAAAAAAAAAGCGCACGCTTTCTTCAGTGGTCTTAAAGAGACAGGAGCCCAGTGGAGGAGCCAGATCGCCCCAGCACACTCAGCCCAGCAGGCTGCGAGTCCTGGGGAGTTTCAGACGCCTTAGCTGGTGACTGAGGAAGCGTAGCCATACTTACACTTCTCACTGAGATCAACAGCCTCCTAGTCGTTCCCACCCATGCCAGAGCGATAAAGGGCCCTGCGGAGTGGCGCAGTCACAGCTGTGGAATAGTGGGGCAATAGCGCCACCTACAGGATTCCCACAGAATCTACGTCCAGTGGGCATTTTTGTTTTGTTTTTTTTGTTTTGTTTTTGTTTTTTCTTTTCTTTCTTTCTTTCTTTCTTTCTTTCTTCTTTTTTTTTCTTCTCTTTTTAAAGTCTTAAAGAGCCCAGCTGACATACGTGGCAACTATCAGTGATCAATTCTGTAGCCATGAAAAGACAGAGGAATATGGTTCAGACCAAAATCAACCAGACAACCCCAGAGAGGGAGTCTGAAGGGATGGAAATGCACAGTCTTCCTGAAAAAGAATTCAGAATAAAAGTCATAACCATGCTGATGGACCTACAGAGAAATGTGCAAGAGCTGAGGGACAAAGTGAGGGAACTGAGGAAAGACAATGCAGAAATCAGACAAGCGATCGACAGGCTAAACAGCAGAATGGATGAGATGCAAGAGACTGTTAATGGAATAGAAAATAGAGAACAGGAGTACAGAGCAGCTGAGGCAGAGAGAGATAAAAGGATTTCTAGGAATGAAAGAATATTAAGAGAACTGTGTGACCAATCCAAACGGAACAATATTCGCATTATAGGAGTACCAGAGGAAGAAGAGAGAGAAAAAGGGATAGAAAGTGTCTTTGAAGAAATAATTGCTGAAAACTTTCCCTCGCTGGGGAAGGAAGTAGTCTCGCAGTCCACCGAAGCTCATAGATCTCCCAACACAAGGGACCCAAGGAAGACAACACCAAGACACATAATAATTAAGATGGCAAAGATCAAAGATAAAGACAGGGTATTAAAGGCAGCTAGAGAGAGAAAAAAGATCACCTACAAAGGAAAACCCATCAGACTATCATCAGACTTCTCAACAGAAACCTTACAGGCCAGAAGAGAATGGCATGATATATTTAACGTTATGAAACAGAAGGGCCTCGAACCAAGAATATTGTATCCAGCACGATTATCATTTAAATATGATGGAGGGATTAAACAATTTCCAGACAAACGAAAGTTGAGAGAGTTTGCCTCTCATAAACCACCACTACAGGATATCTTAAATGGACTGCTCTAGATGGAAGTACACCTAAGGCTAAAAAATGTCACCAGAGAAAATAAAATCATAGCAAAGAAAGCAGACCATCCAAATACTAACTAAAGGCAAAGACTAAAACACCTATTATAGAAAGAATGGAGGAGGAGGAATAAGAAGGGAGAGAAATAAAGAAACATCAGACTGTGTTTACAATAACTTAACAAGAAAGTTAAGTTAGATTGTTAGATAGTAAAGAAGCAACCCTTGAACCCTTGGTAACCACGAATCTAAAGCCAGCAATGGCAATAAGTACATATCTGTCAATAATCACCCTAAATGTAAATGGACTGAATGCACCAATCAAAAGACACAGAGTAACAGAATGGATAAAAAAGCAAGACCCATCTATATGCTGCCTACAAGAAACTCACCTCAAATCCAAAGATATACACAGACTAAAAGTGAAGGGATGGAAAAAGATATTTCATGCAAACAACAAAGAGAAAAAAGCCGGTGTTGCAGAACTTGTATCAGACAAAATAGACTTCAAAACGAAGAAAGTAGCGAAAGATAAAGAAGGACATTACATAATGATAAATGGGTCAGTCCAACAAGAAGATATAACCATTATAAATATATATGCACCCAACACAGGAGCGCCAGCATATGTGAGACAAATACTAACAGAATTAAAGGAGGAAATAGACAGCAATGCATACATCTTAGGAGACTTCAACACACCACTCACTCCAGAGGACAGATCAACCAGACAGAAAATAAGTAAAGACACAGAGGCACTGAACAACACACTAGAACAGATGGACCTAACAGACATCTACAGAACTCTACACTCAAAAGCAACAGGATACACATTCTTCTCAAGTGCACATGCAACATTTTCCAGAATAGACCACATACTAGGCCACAAAAAGAACCTCAGTAATTTCAAAATATTGAAATCCTACCAACCAACTTCTCAGATCACCAAGGTATAAAACTAGAAATAAATTTTAGAAAGAAATCAAAAAGGCTCACAAATACATGGAGACTTAACAACACTCTCCTAATTAATCAATGGGTTAACGACCAAATCAAAACAGAAATCAAAGAATATATGGAGACTAATGACAACAACAACACAAAGCCACAACTTCTGTGGGACGCAGCAAAGGCAGTTCTAAGAGGAAAGTATATTGCAATCCAGGCCTATTTAAAGAAGGAAGAACATTCCCAAATGAATAGTCTAAAGACACAATTACAGAAATTGGAAAAAGAAGAACAAATGAGGCCCAAAGTCACCAGAAGGAGGGACATGATATAAACCCAACCATATATGGTCAATTAATATATGATAAAGGAGCCATGGACATACAATGGGGAAATGACAGCCTCTTCAACAGCTGGTGTTGGCAAAACTGGACAGCTACATGCAAGAGAATGAAACTGGATTATTGTTTAACCTCATACACGAAAGTAAACTCAAAATGGATCAAAGACCTGAATGTAAGTCATGAAACCATAAAACTCTTAGAAGAAAACATAGGCAAAATCTCTTGAACATAAGCATGAGCAACTTCTTCCTGAACGCATCTCCTCCAGCAAGGGAAACAAAAGCAAAAATGAACACATGGGACTACATCAAACTAAAATGCTTCTGTATGGCAAAGGACACCATCATCAGCACAAAAAGCCATCCTACAGTATGGGAGAATATATTTGTAAATGACATATCCGAAAAGGGTTAACATCCAAAACAAATAAAGAACTCACACACCTCAACACCCAAAAATCAAATAACCCAATTAAAAAATGGGCAGAGAATAAGAGACAATTCTCCAAAGAAGAATTTCAGATGGCCAACAGACACATGAAAAGATGCTCCACATCACTAATCATCAGGGAAATGCAAATTAAACCCACAATGAGATATCACCTCACACCAGTAAGGATGGCCACCATCCAAAAGAGTAAGAACAACAAACGCTGGTGAGGATGCAGAGAAAGGGGAACCCTCCTACACTGCTGGTGGGAATGTAAGCTAGTTCAACCATTGTGAAAAGCAATATGGAGGTTCCTCAGAAAACTAAAAATAGAAATACCATTTGACCTGGGAATCCCACTCCTTGGAATTTACCCAAAGAATACAACTTCTCAGATTCAAAAAGACATATGCACCCCTATGTTTATTGCAGCACTTTTTACAATAGCCAAGATGTGGAAGCAACCTAAGTGTCCATCAGTAGATGAATGGATAAAGAAGAGGTGGTACATATACACAATGGAATACTTCAGCCATAAGAAAGAAACAAATCCTACCATTTGCAACAACATGGACGGAGCTGGATGATATTATGCTCAGTGAAATAAGCCAGGCAGAGGAAGACAAGTGCCGAATGATTTCCCTCATTTGTGGAGTATAACAATGCAGCAAAACTGAAGGAACAAAATAGCAGCAGACTCAGACTCCAAGAAGGGACTAGTGGTTACCAAAGGGAATGGGTGTGGGAAGGTGGGTGGGGAGGGAGGGAGAAGGGGATTGAGGACCATTATGTTTAGTACACATGGTGTGGGGGGTCACAAGGAAAACAGTGTAGCACAGAGAAGGCAAATAGTGAATCTGTGGCATCTTACTACACTGATGGACAGTGACTGCATTGGGGTATGGGTAGGTACTTGATAACAGGCATAAGTGTAGAAACCACATTGTTTTTCCATGTGAAACCTTCATTAGAGTGTGTGTAAATATTACCTTAAAAATTTTTTTTTCATTGTGCAAACCATCTTCTCAGACCATAAAAGTATGAAACTAGAAATGAATTATGAAAAGAAAACAAAAAAGCCCACAAACACATGGAGGCTTCACAACATGCTCCTAAATAATGAGTGACCAAAAATCAATGACCAAATTAAAATGGAGATCAAACAATATATGGAGACAAATGAAAACAACTCGATAACCCAAAACCTGTGGGATACAGTGGAGGCAGTTCTAAGAGGAAAGTATATAGCAAAACACACTTGCCTCAAGAAAGAAGAACAATCCCAAATGAGCAGTCTAAACTCACAATTAATGAACTAGAAAAGAACAAATGAGGCCCAAAGTCAGTAGAAGGAAGGACATAATAAAGATCAGAGCAGAAATAAATAATATTGAGAAGAATACAACAAGAGAAAGAATCAATGAAAACAGTATCTGGTTCTTTGAGAAAATAAACAAAATAGATAATCCCCTTGGCCAGACTTATCAAGAAAAAAAGAGTGTCTACACACATAAACAGAATCAGAAATGAGAAAAGAAAAAATCACTACAGATGCCATGGAAATACAAATAATTATTAGAGAATATTATGAAAACGTATATGGCAACAAATTGGTTAACCTAGAAGAAATGGATAGCTTTCTAGAAAAATACAACCTCCCAAGGCTGACCCAGGAAGAAACAGAAAATCTGAGCAGATGAATTACCAGCAATGAAATCGAATTGGTAATCAAAAAATCGCCTAAGAACAAAACCCCTGGACCAGATGGCTCCACGGCTGAATTTTATCAAAGAAGAGCTAGTATCCATCCTCCTTAAAATTTTCCAAAAAACAGAAGAAGAGGGAATATTTCTAAACTCATTCTAAAGCCAGCATCACTCTAATACCAAAATCAGACAGAGGCACCACAAAAAAGAAAATTACAGACCAATATCCCTGATGAACATAGATGCAAAAATACTCAACAAAATATTAGCAAACCGAATTAAAAAATACATCAAAAAGATCATCCGTCATGACCAAGTGGGATTTATTCCAGGGTGTAAGGATGGTACAATATTTAAAATCAATCAATATCATACACCACATCAGTGAAAAGGACAAAATCACATGTTTATTTCAATAGATGCTGAAAAAGCATTCAACAAAATTCAACCTCTACTCATGATAAAAATTCTCAACAAAATGGGCACAGAGGGTAAGTACCCCAGCATAATAAAGGCCATATATGACAAACCCACAGCCAACATCATACTTAACAGCAAAAAGCTAAAAGCTTTTCCACTAAGATTGGGAACAAGACAAGGATGCACACTCTCACCAGTTTTATTCAACATAGTACTGGAGGCCCTAGCCATGGCAATCAGACAACACAAAGAAATAAAAAGCATCCAGATTGGTAAGAAAGAAGTTAAACTATCACTGTTTGCAGAAGGCATGATATTGTACATAGAAAACCTTGAAGAATCCACCCAAAAACTACTAGAACTAATATCTGAATTCAGCAAAGTTTCAGGGTACAAAATTAATACACAGAAATCTGTGGCAGTCCTATATACTAACAATGAACTAGAAGAAAGAGAAATCAGGAAAACAATTCCATATACAATTGCATCAAAAAGAATAAAATGCCTAGGAATAAACCTAACCAAGGAGGTAAAAAAGACCTATACCCTGAAAACTACAAGACACTCATGAGAGAAATTAAAGAAGACACCAGTAAATGGAAATACATCCCGTGCTCATGAATAGGAAGAATTAATATTGTCAAAATGGCCATCCTGCCTAAAGCAATCTAAAGATTCAACGCAATCCCTATCAAAATACCAACGGCATTCTTCAACTAACTAGAGCAAATAGTTCTAAAATTCATGTGGAACCACAAAAGACTCCAAATAGCCAAAGCTATCCTGAGAAGGAAGAACAAAGCTGGGGGGGATATGCTCCCTAACTTCAAGCTGTACTACAAAGTCACAGTAATCAAGACAATTTGGTACTGGAACAAGAACAGACCCATAGATCAATGGAACAGACTAGAGATCCCAGATATACACCCACACATATATGGCCAATTAATATACGATAAAGAAGCCATGGATATACAATGGGGAAATGACAGCCTCTTCAACAAATGGTGTTGGCAAAACTGGACAGCTGCATGTAAAAGAATGAAACTGAATTATTGTCTAACTCCATACACAGAAGTAAACCCAAAATAGATTCAAAGACCTGAATGTAAGTCATGAAACTATAAAACTCTTAGAAGAAAATACAGGCAAAAATCCCTTGAATATAAACAATGGGCAACTTTTCCTAAACACATCTCCTTGGGCAAGGGAAACAAAATAAAAAATGAACTGGGACTACATCAAACTACAAAGCATCTGTACAGCAAAGGACACCACCAGCAGAACAAAAAGGCATCCTACAATGTGGGAGAATATATTCATAAATGACTTATCCAATAACGGGTTAACATCCAAAATATATAAAGAACTCACATGCCTCAACACCCCAAAAAATCAAATAACCTAATTAAAAAATGGGAAGAGGATCTGAACAGACACTTCTTCAAAAAAGAAATTCAAGTGGTCAACAAGTACATGTAAAGATGCTCCACATCACTAATCAGGGAAATGCAAATTAAAACCACAATGAGATATCAACTCACACCAGTTATGATGGCCGACATCCAAAAGACAAGAAACAACAAATGCTGTTAAGGATGCAAAGAAAGGGGAACCCTCCTACATTGTTGCTGAGAATGTAAATTAATTCAACCATTGTAGAAAGCAATATGGAGTTTCCTCAAAAACTAAAAATAGAAATACCATTTGACCCAGAAATTCCACTCCTAGGAATTTGTCCAAAGAAAACAAGATCCCTGATTCAAAAAGACATATGCTCCTCTATGTTTAGTGTAGCACAGTACAATAGCCAAGATACGGAAGCAACCTAAGTATCTATCAGAAGATGAATGAATAAAGAAGTGGTACATATACACAATGGAATATTATTCAGCCATAAAAAGAAAACAAATCCTATCATTTACAAAAACATGGATGGAGCTAGAGGGCATTATGCTCAGTGAAATAAGCCAGGCGGAGAAAGACAAGTACCAAATGATTTCCCTCATTTGTGGAGTATAACAACAAAGCAAAACTGAAGGAACAAAACAGCAGCAGACTCACAGACTCCAAAAAGGGTCTAGCAGTTACCAAAGGGAAGGGGTTGGGGAGGGAGGGTGGGGAAGGAGGGAGAAGGGGTTTAAGGGGCACTATAATTAGCAATCACAATAAAGGTAGGTCACAGGGAAGGCATATGGCAAGAAGAACACAAGTAATAACTCTAGAGCATCTTAACTGTGCTGATGGACAGTGGTTGCAATGGGGTGGAGGTGACTTGATAATATGTGTGAATGTTGAATCCACAAGTTTGCTCATGTGAAACCTTCATAAGATTGTATATAAATGATACTTTAATAAATTAAAAAAATAAATTTAAAAAGTAAAAAGGATAAATAAAGTAGGTGGCAATCATGAGCCTCCTAAAGATGCCTCAGCTCATACAACAATGTGAAGGACCAACTCTCTCCCATTTAACCTCCTTAGCACGGTGGAGCAATGCAGCATGTTTTTAATTTACCTTCTCAATTAAATCATAATATTAAGGTCACTCTTTAGAAACTCAGACACATTATTAAATCCTGTCCACTTATCATTATTACTGTGACTTAAAACTTTATAGATGTCTCTGGAGCCCTTTTGAATAAACAGCAAATTCAGAGATAATTAAATATTATCTTTATGAAAATCAATTTCGCTATTCAAGAGCTAGAATTGACTAAATTAACCATAAAGAACAATTTTCAATATATATATATTTTTTACTTAGCCACCGGATCTTGTTTACCTACTTTGTGCTAAGCACTATTAAATCTTCACAATTGCTCCATGAAGTAGGTATCATTGTTTTCACTTGAAGCCTGATGAAACAGAGGCCCACAGAGGATGTGACAGGGCCAAAATAACGAGTGGTGATTGTCATTAGTGTGCCTTGGACACAACAGTCCTGCTCTCTTTCACTATCCTCTGCTGAATGTGCTTCTATTTATGATTTCCTTGGAGTTATCGGCATCATTATGCATAAATGACATCTTCATAAGCATTGAGAAAAAATAAGCCATATGCCAGGGATAGCAAATTCAAGTGCCTACTGGACCCATGCAAATGCTGTTAATTAGTGAGCAGTCCTGATAGAAGGAAAAATTGGGAGTCATAGGGACTGTAGCAAACTGGGGAACACATGCCCTTTCCAAAGGGGGCAGCCCCTTCTCATCCTCACATAAGTGCCACTGCTGGGAATGTGGCCCATGTGACCAGACCCTCTGCATTATCAAGGAAGGTAGAAATCCAGATTTCCGTGTGAGTTCTTTCAAGTTTTAGAAATTTGCAACAAAACAAATATTCTTAAAAATACGGTGTGTTCCAAGAGCATGCCAGCCTAACAAAATGGATAGATATGTGGGCAGAATCCAACATCCAGGCTGTTGACTTCTAACCTCTATGGAAGCATTATTTATGATCCAGAAGCACTTTAAACAACTTTAATATCCAGTGATGTGAGTTGGCTCTCATATCTGTGATGCAGCCATTTGACTGAATTTTTAAAGCCTTAAATAGTCAGCAGTATGAAGGCTAGTGTAGCACACTAAAAATTTCTTAGGATAAACAGCAGAGTAACATGATTCCGCTATGGCATTAAATTTAAAAAGCAAACTAAGAAATAAAACTCAGTCAAGTATATTATATCATGAACTGGGGGGCAGTTACAAAAGTGAACACGTGAAAAATCAAGCGGTACAGATATGGGCACTTCACATCATGAATGTCATACCTCGATGAAAAACATTAATGATGCCTGGGCTATGACTACTATTCTGCACATTTTTGCATGAATATTGGCAAGAATGTCAAGGAAACATGGGCAAACAAAACAATTTGATTGTACTGGTTGTGGGATAATGGAAGACTCTTTCTGCTTTTTCCTAATGTTGATTTCTATTACTGTAATACAGTATTTCTTTTGGGGGGGAAATTCCTTAAATAAATTATCAAAGGAAGGTAAGAGTAGAACATAAGCTTATTTAAAATAAATCCATAAGGAACTACCTTCCCAGTTCAGTGCTGATTGAGAGCCCCAAAAAGAAATTTCACTATTTACTATTTGATCTGAGCCGTTTTCGACCCCTTCCCAACTAGCTATATTGAGGCCCCCACCCACTGCCTCATCTCCATCCCTGAGCAGGTCAGAAGGGCAACTGGAAACCCCAACCCCACAAAGGAACTAAAAGACATGATGCTGCCTGCCCACAGTCCTGCTACTGGAAAGCCTCCAGCAAGCCAGAGACACTTCTGTGCTCATTGAGCTACCACTCTCCCCCACCCCCTGTGTCATTCAGGATAATTTCTGCTGCAAGCAATAGAAAATCCAAACAAATGGCTTAACTTATTGGAGAAAGTTCATTATCTCACGTAACCAGAATTCCAGGTAGAGTGGGATACAGAGGACTACAATCAACAAATTCAGTGATATCAGCAAGGGCTCAGGTTCTTCCCATATCTCTGCCTTCCCATGCTGTCCCCTCCCATCTTGTGGTGGTAGCAGTCAGAGATACAAGCTGTCGGAGAGACAGCAATCAGAGATCAAGTTCTTTGTTCACATCTAGCAAAGGAGGGATGTTTCCTTCTGTGGTTCTCTCTTTAAGAGGGAATAAAATTTTTTCCTCAAAATCCCCCATTGCATTTCTCCTCAATCTCAAAATCAGGCAGGATTGAGCCACATGACCATTTTAAAATTAATCCCCCAGAAAATAGGATGATGAAATTATCATGAATAACTTAGACTAATCATCTGGATTAGGGCTAATGTGGGCTGTCAACCCCAATGTCCCTGATACTCCATGATCAGTTTTACCTCCTAATAACTATCTAAAATATGTCCACCTCACTGGCTTCCAAGTTACCATAATCTCTTGCCTGGACTGTATTAAAAGGCTCCTAACTGATCTGTCTACAAGTTCCTGTTGGGAAGGACTGTCATTGCACACCCAGCTCAAACAAGAAGCCAGAGAGTTACGTCAATCTGACTAATAAAATGTAGGAAGTAATGGTCAGGATAGAGAGAGAAAATGAATTATAAATGGAAGGAAATTTAATTTGGGTGTTGAACTGAGCTTTTTTGCATGTGACCCTCCACCACGATTAGACCACGTGGTACCTTGGCTTATATATGGATTATAATGTGATTCACAGGACTAAATGTATTTAGTAATCAGCAAGTTTTTCCTGGAAATGCCAAGTTTAAATCTCACAAAGAACTACCTGCCCAGGCAAAAAAAACAAGAAAGATATTCATTCATCCAATATATTTTTGAATGCTTATTCTATCCAAAGCAATTTGCTCACTCTGGATACACAAAGGTGAGTAAGACTGACATAGTTCGCTGTCTTGGAGCTAACACTATAGTAGGAAAAGCAGTCATTAAACAACTAATTACAGTCTAATTATTTAATTACAGTTTTGAAAAATGTTACTAGTAGAGAAATAAAGGAGATTGAGACCATATGATGGTCTGAGGTGAGAGATGTAAAATCAGAAAATGCTTTCCCCAAGGAAATGACATTTAAACTGGGTGGAGTTTAGCCCAGAGAAAAGGTAAGGGATGTGTATTCAAGGCAGAGGATACTGTACAAAAATCCTAAGGCAGAATGAAAGGGGAAAGGACTAAAAGTTAGTGTGTCTGTAATACAGAGTGTACAGAGCAGAGCTGGGGAGAGCAGGGACAGGAGGGAACTGTAAGCAGGGGTTGGCCAGCAGGACCCTCTGCACTAGAGGTTTAAGCAAGTGATACGGTCAGATACCACAAGCACTTGGGAAGAGACCATCAGAAACAGAGAATAAATAAGCTGTTTCCAGAATCTGAGAGAAGGAAGGGCACACTTATCAGTAGATAGAGCTCTAATATGGCTTGTTTGTGTCTAATTCACTCTCCTACCAGCTGTCACATTAGTCACCATAAAGCCACAGATCTCAGTGAATGGCATAGAGTTCCCTTTCCAGTGCCTGTAGGGCTGATGTGGCTGGAGATGCTCTTAGATGGCTGGGAGAAGTGTCTCCCTCTTGCCCTCGCCCCTGGCCAGCCTCCTTTCTACCGAGATTCTGCATTCCAAACAGGAGCTCTGTCTATTCCTCCAGTCACTGGGCTGTGCAAAGGGGTTAATTTGCCTGTTAATTTTCCACCTGAGGTAATATGCACAATGAAGCTCAAATGAGAAGCAGGCCATGGACACTGTCTCCAGCCGAGAAATCAATTCACACTTTAAATTACTCTGGGTGAACCGCAGTCACCACTGGGTTCCTTTTTCCATCTATCCTGATTTGCAGAACATTGTCCTTGTGGAGCGTGCAGTCCCAGGAGTGCCCCGGGAAGTTCACTGCTGCTCCTCAGTGACACACCAATGGCCCAGTGAGCAGGAGCCCCTGGAGTGACAGCAGCATCGCCAGGGAGGCAGGCAGCCCCACTGCACAGCAGGGGTGGTGAGGCCCGCCAGGTGTGCACTACTGCTCAGTGTCAGCTTCAGCGTCAGCCAGCCTGAGGTCAGGCAGCCTAAGAGCTGGGGTCCGGAGGCCACTCCCCTACCCCCATCACCTGATACCTCAGCTGATTCATTGCCTGAGTCATTCATCCATTTCACAAACATATACATGAATGTCAGAACCTGTGCTTGGTTCAGAGGAAAGAAAAAGATGGAAAAGATCCCCATGTACCTTAACACTAGAGATTAGAGAAAAAAACCCCACATAATCTGGGCATAATTTAATGAATACGTGACCAAAGACCAGTTATATAATGTCTCTGTGCTCGAGGTCCCTCACCTGTGAAATGGAGACACTATTTCCCCAAATAGTCGTAAGGGTACCTGTATATAAATTAAATTAAGTCCCCATGCACTTGCTTGTCCCACCACACAGAGCAGCTGCATGCATAGTCACCAGATGTGGAGATTTTAGTTCGGATGGTCTCACATGAAGTACAAACCATGTGAAAAGGCCACATATTATATGATTCCACTTACATGAAATATCCAGAATAAAAACCTACAGAGACATAAAACAAACTAGTGGTTGCCAGGAGCTGGAGGGAGGGAGTGATGAGGTGTAACCAGAATAGGTACAGGGTTTCTTTTGGGGGTGATGGAAATGTTCTGGAGTTAGACTGTGGTGATGGCAGTACAACTCTCTGAATATACTAAAAACCACTCAATCGTGTACTTTAAAGGGTTGAAGTATGTGAATTATATCTCAATAAAGCTATTATTTTTAAATATCCGTGTGTGTGTGCCATGTGACATATATTAAAAAACCACTTTGGAGATATCTCAGGAGGAGATACAAGCAATATGAATCAAGATGATGTAGACTGAAAACAAACGTGGTAGATCTGAACATGAGTCCAGAGCAAGATTCCAAAAGTTGCAATGGGCCTGGGGCTTGCAGGTGTTAATATGCAATTGCGGGGCTCCTCACATAGGCAGCCCATCTCAAATTGGACCATCCACCTTTCAAAGGTCAGTAGCCACCTGTGGCTAATGGCCATCATATTGGTCAGCAGTTTTAGAAAGAAGATCGAAAAGGAGGGACAAATGGAAACGCACACCCACTAATCGAAACCTCCTTTGAGGTGTCTGTGCTCTGTAACACTACCTGTTTCACCTCACCAAAGCCCTGTGGGACACGTGGCTCTAGCTCCATTTTGACATATGAGCAAACTGAAGCTTAGAGTGGTTAAGCAAGCTTAAGGAAAAGGGTGTCTTGTTTTTAAATTAAGCTAGAAGGTGCCTGAAGAGATGGGACAGCTAAGACAAAAAAAGAGAAAAGATGACGGGCAGAGGAAGGCCCCAGAGGATATATGTAAGGGTCACTTAGGAACAACAAAATCCCACAGGATAGATGTATTTTTACATGCCATGGCAGAGTTGTGGACTCAGTTTCCCCAGGTGGAATTCTCCCGTGCCAGAACCATCAGAACCATAAGGGCAACTAAATCATCAGTTGGGGTCAACCTGAGCATAAGCATCAACAAAAATGTGTCTCCACAAGCGGAAGCTCACATCCCAGCTGCAAGAGTTTGTCATGATGACAGAAAGCAGCAGTGCCCCTCACTCAGCATGTCCCAGCTGCCTTCACCCCCAGCCTTACTGGCACCCCCACCGCACACCCCAACAGCAACACCGCCAGCCTCTTTCTCTCCCCTCTGCTCCCCTCTCCAGTCCCTCCCTTTCTCCTTGCCTTTGCATGGCCTGATTCCTGCTCCCCACGAGTCTATTTCCAGGCCTCTTTCCTCTCTGTCTTCATAAATAATCCAGGAGATGCACTTCCAGTGCCTCGTTTTCATGAGCTAATTAAAGCCAGTGGCTCTGAGACAAGTCTCCTCCCCAAACCAATCATCATGGGAAACTGGTGGAAGGGCACATGGCGCCCTCTCCTGCCCCTGCAGCATTGTCCCTTCAGACCGGAACAGACGTGTCTTGTGTATCCACCCGACTGTCGGCTCTGCCCCATGGCCCACTCAGCAGGCTCCTGACTTGCAGGGAATACTGCTGTCCCCCAACTTCTTCAGATGTATTTTGACAACCTGAAGAATAGGAAGGATGGAATTAAGCAGAATTCTGAATTAGCATCCAGTTTGCAGTACACCCAGCCAGCCTTAAGTTAGGTGGTTTCACCTGGTAAAAAGGTCCTGGGCTTTTAGGTATTCAGATTTGACTTTGAGTCCCAACTACCACTGCCTAGCTTTGTGGATTTAAGCAAATTCCTTAACACTCTTTCCTCCACCCCAAAAAGCTTGGTTGAATCGTTGTCTTGCCAAGGGTTTCAGTCCTGGGCAAGTTCACTATGGATTCAATGAGACCAAAAAATGACAATGGAATGATCTTGGGGTGAGAGGGTTTCTACCCAACTTTATTCCCATGGTGGCAGGTCAATCACTAGAATCACATTCACTCAGAGTGAGTCTGCATGCCGCAAGCCGGTCCACCTCTGGGCGCCTCTGACCCCTGAAGCTGTCTCTGTCCTCTGTGCTGCCACCCCTCCAGTCTGCTCTCCTGCAGCCTTGCAGCCGTGCCACCGTGTCACCCAGAGCACAGTGAGTCAATAACATATTGCTGCCACGTGTGCAGTCAGCAAGCCAACCAGGGCCCAGATAAGAATCCTGACCATAGGAACCTTCACCTTATCCACACTCCACCCCTCCAGGATTCTCACCTCTCAATCTATGTGCCCTCAATCATCTGCAATGGTCCCTGTGCGAGGAAGCTGGAACATTGTAACCAAATTCCATAATAACAAAAGAGGCTACAACAATATATAAATAACAAAAATTACAACAAATTATAATAACCCTCAAGCCTGAGGAGATCCATTGCCACCAAGTGGTCAACCTGGCTGTATTCAAACCAGTTCCATTCAAATGGTTTAACCAAAAGAACCATGGGTGGACCTTACAATACCCACCTTGTCCAGCCTCTCCAGCAGAAAGTCTTGCAGACACACAGGCTGATCTTGTTGCTTTGCCTCTGGCTTCTGCTTCATCCTCAGCAGCCGGAACTGCTGCTCCCGTCTCAGTTGTTGCCACAGCTCCAGCAAGATTCTATTTGAATTTCCATCCAGTTTCTTTCTGTCTGCTCCTGCCTTTATCAAATCAACCCACATCTGGGTCCTCGTGACTTTCAAGGAGCCCTTCAAATTTTCCTTCGAGTAGCAGACCGTATTTCCTTTTGTGCTTTCATTGCTTGAGCCTGAGGATAGAAGCAGGGCATGGAGTGCTCCACGACCTGGGAGGGGCTGCGCCTCTCCTGGAGGAACCCATGGTTGCAGAGTCTTTATTTTCTTTTGGGCTTTCCACCAGCTTTCAACCGGGTGGGGTTTCAACCCAGGAGGGGCTGATGCCTCCAGCACCGGCAGGGCCTCCACCCCCACCTGTTCGTCAAACCTCCGATCCGATCCTCCGTTTCTGGGGCTGACGGCTCCACTACACCCTTCACCTGCCCCACGGCACCTGGCGGCCTGCGCTCTCGGGCCGCTGCTCCTTCTCGTGCTGCTTCCTCCCGGGCTACCACGACACCCTTTCCCATGTCCACAGCACCTCGGAGTGACGCCATTTCAGTCACCAACAAATTTTTTACCTCCTCAATGGCACCTCACAGTCCACATTCTCGTGCTGCCTCTTCTCATGCTTCCTGCAGGAGGGCGTCCTTCCCCCTTACGGCCTCTCTCAATATTGTGAGAAGAAAACTCCCCCCCATTCCTGCAGCCTCACGGGCACTCTGTTTCTCTAAGGAATTCCCTATTTTGCTGAGGGCCAACTTTACTGCCTCAGGTGTTGCCTCCACCCCTTCCCAGTCTTGGGGTAGAGCCCAGTCCTCTAGGAGGCAAGCCACGTCGGACCACATGTCCACTGGGGGACACTCGAAAGTCTCCCCATTCATAGGCATGGCCCGCTGAAACACTCCTCCCGTGAGGGCAGCCTGTTTTTTTCCTTGGTCAACAATGAATCCTGCCAACTGTCGCCAATTGTCTGGCCAATGGGTTTCAGTCCTGGACAAGTTTACTATGGAGTCAATGAGACCAAAAAATGATAATGGAATGTTCTTGGGGTGAAAGGGTTTCTACCCAACTTTATTTCCATGGTGGCAGGTCAATCACTAGAGTTCTGTCCACTCAGAGCGAGTCTGCATGCAGCAAGCCGGTCTCTGCCTCTGGGCCTCTCTGCCCCTGCAGCCATCTCAGTCTCTGTCCTCAGCACAGCCACCCCTCCAGCCTCTGCTCTCCTGCAGCCGCGTGGCCATGCCACTGCGTCACCCAGAGCACTGGGCGGAGCTCTTTATATAGAGTCAATAATAACATATTGCCAACACGTGTGTAGTGAGATAGCCCACCAGGGCCAGGTGAGAATCCTGGCCATAGAAACCTTCACTTTATCCACACTCATCTTGTAAAAGTTAAAAAATTTTTAAAGAATGGAGAGATTAAAAAAAAACAGGCTTGGCCACTTGCACAAACAATTAAAAGTTGTAAAATGTACCAAAGGAACAGCTTTTTAGCTTCTTGTGCCAGTTCTTTTTCTTCATTTCTTTCTTTGGGTTTGAACAGTATCAGGCTAACTCTGCAGGCCAGTGTAGGCAGGGGGTTCTGGCTTGGCCAGACTTGCCACCCTGTGCATCACCCTGGCTCACCCGATGGACCGAAGTAGCACTTGACACCCAAGCTGAGCCAAAGTGATGCCAGCTTTTCCCATGATTTGCATCTTCTGTCTACAAGGCCAAAAGAGCCCAACCCCAATCCTGAGTGTGCAAATAGGGTGGCCTCCTGAGATTGCCTCTATCTATTAATGAAGTCTTGCTTAGTTTTGCAGCTCCAGCATTAAAACTCCAATTAGTCACACATGAGAATCCTCCCTCGGGCCGTGCTGGGAAGGGGCAGGAGGAGGAAGTTGGAGCTGCAATGAGCAAACCCAGACACTCAGTTCTCTATACTCAGCAGCAAAAGCAGTGCCTAGAACACAGCTGGCTCTCAAAAAAAGAAAAAGAAAAGAAAGGGAAAAGTTGGATAAGTAAATAAATGGCACTCCATAAAATGGTATATTCAAAAACAAAGAGATGCAAGAGAATATAGAAGGTTCAGGAAACCACATGTGATTTGGTCTTGCAGAAAGGAAAGGTGTAAGAGAGATAGTAGGATCCAAACAACAAAGTTGGGCAAGTCTGCACACTTACCCAAAGGCAGACTCAGACTGGGTCTGTCACCTCACCCAGACCCTAGATTCCTCCCTCCCTTGCAAGGTCTGCACTCCAGTCCCCCAATTTGTCCATGACCTGCTGTAGCTGGGTTTCCTCTCCCTTCTGCTGCTCATCCTTTGCTTTCATGGGATGTCATCACAAGATCTGTGTGGCTTTATTAATAATAGCTGACAGCCAGAGACATCCCAGTTGTCCATAATAGATGAATGAGTAAACAAATTGCGGTATAGCCATACAATGGATACTACTCAAAAATAAAGAATTAACTGATATACACAAAAGCAAATTTCAAAAATATTAGGCTGAGCAATGGAAGCTAGAGAACAAGGAAATAATCATCAAAATGCTAAAATTAAAAAAAAGTCAGTCTAGATTCTATACATAGCAAAATATCTTCCAAAACTACAAGCAAAATTACCATATTTTTAAACTGATAAAATCTAATTAATTTGCCAGAAATCTTAATGGAAAGTTTCAATACTTAAACTAAATAATAATAAATACCTGACAGCAAAACCAGTGGGAATCAGCTAAAACTACACTTAGAGTAAAATTATACCTTTAAAATGCATATAGTAGAAAGAAAAAAATTTGATTATCTAAGCATCCCCCTCAAGAGTTGGGAAAAAAAATCAAATTAAACAAACCAAAACAAAAAAAGGAGAAGGAATAAAATAAGATGGTAAATAAAGAAGAGAGAAGATCAACAAAGCCAAAAGTTGGTTCTTTCAAAAGAATAATAGTATTTATAAATCCCTGTCAAACTAAGAAATAAACAGAGAAAACACAAATAACACACAGCATAAATAAATGAACATCACTACAGATCCTGTAGCTATTAAAAATATGACTACCATAGCTCACCCAAAATGATGTGGATCATTCAAATAGTCCTGTTACTATTACAGAAAATGAATTTGTAATGTATAATTTTTAAATTCCCTGAAATCTCCAGGTCCAGATAGTTTCATTAGAGAATACACCAAATACTTGAAGAACATTTAACACCAATTCTACCCAATATGTTCTAGAAGAAAGAAGAGGGAATACTTTCCAACTCTTTTTAAGAAGTCAAGATAACCCTGATGCCAAAACTAGACAAAGGTAGTACAAAAAAAGAAAACAACAAGCAAGTATACAAATACAGATATAAACAAATACAGAGGTGCATTTTATTATTAACAGAATATTAGGAAAAATTTCAACACGATATAAAAAGAAGCATACACCATGATCAAGCAGAGTTCATTCCAAGGATGCAAAACTGGTCAATACTCAAATATCAGCCAGTGTGACCAACCAACCACATTTACTGGAGGCTGAGGAAGAAAAAATCACATGATCATAATTGAAAGCTTGTGACAAAATTCAGTGTTATTTATAATACAAACTCTCAAAAAATTAGGAATAGAGGGGAATTTCCTCAGCTTAATAAAAAACCTGCAATACCATTTCTATTAGATGGTGAAAGACTTAAGGCTTCCTTCCTAAGACTGAGAAGAAGGCAAGGATGTCCACTTTCACCATTCTTTAAAATAAAGAACAAACACTTCGTTGAGGTACAATTGATATACATACTTGATGTATACAGCTTGATAAATTTGGAAATAAGGGTACATCCAGGAAATCATCACCATAATCTATGCCATAAACATATTCATAACCTTCAACTTTCCTAATGTCCCATTATTTTTTTGTGATAAGAACACTTTTTTGTGATAAGATCTACTCCCTTAGCATATGGTTAACTATACAATACAGTTTTGTTAAGTGTAGTCACTACACTAAAGTAGGTCTCTAGGTCTTAATTATCTCGTATAACTACAACATTTGTACTCTTCAACTGATACCTCCCTGATCCCCCTTGCCCCCAGTCCCTGGCAACTACCATTCTACTCTCTGCGTCTGTGAATTTGACTATTTTCTATTCCTCATACAAGTGGTATCATGTAGTATTTATACTGTCTAACTTGTTTCACTAAGCATAATGTCCTCCAGGTTCATCCATGTTGTTGCAAATAGGAGGATCTTGTTCTTTTTTTAATTTTTTTATTAAGGTATTATTGATATACACTCTTATGAAGGTTTAACATGAAAAAACAATGTGGTTACTACATCTACCCATATTATCAAGTCCACACCCATACCCCAGTTCAGTCCATCAGTGTAGTAAGATGACACAGATTGACTGTTTGCCTCTCTCTGCTACAATGTTTTCCCCATGATCCCCCACACCATGTGTACTAAACATAATACCCCTCAATCCCCTTCTCCCTCCCTCCCCACCCGCCCTCCCACACCCCTCCCCTTTGGTAACCACTAGTTCTTCTTGGAGTCTCTGAGTCTGCTGCTATTTTGTTCCTTCAGTTTTGCTTCGTTATACTCCACAAATGAGGGAAATAATTTGGCACTTGTCTTTCTCCGTCTGGCTTATTTCACTGGGCATAATATCATCCAGCTCCATCCATGTTGTTGCAAATGGTAGGATTTGTTTCTCTCTTATGGCTGAATAGTATTCTATTGTGTATATGTACCACCTCTTCTTTATCCATTCATCTACTGATGGACACTTAGGTTGCTTCCACATCTTGGCTATTGTAAAAAGTGCTGTGATAAACATAGGGTTGCATATGTCTTTTTAAATCTGAGAAGTTGTATTCTTTGGGTAAATTCCAAGGAGTGGGATTCCCGGGTCAAATGGTATTTGTATTTTCAGTTTTTTGAGGAACCTCCATATTGCTTTCCACAATGGTTGAACTAGCTTACATTCCCACCAGCAGTGTACGAGGGTTTCTCTTTCTCCGCATCCTCGCCAGCATTTGTTGTTCTTAGTCTTTTCGATGCTGGCCATCCTTACTAGTGCGAGGTGATATCTCATTGTGGTTTTAATTTGCATTTCCCTGATGATTAGTGATATGGAGCATCTTTTCATGTGTCTGTGGGCCATCTGAATTTCTTCTTTGGAGAACTGTCTCTTCATATCCTTATTTGCTTTTTTAATTGGGTTATTTGCTCTTTGGGTGTTGAGGCATGTTAGTTCTTTACATATTTTGGATGTTAACCCCTTGTCGAGTATGTCATTTACAAATATATTCCCCCATAATGCAGGATGCCTTTTTGTTCTGTTGATGGTGTCCTTTGCTGTACAGAAAATTTTTAGTTTGATGTAGTCCCATGTGTTCATTTTTGCTTTTGTTTCCCTTGCTCGAGGAAATGCATTCAGGAAGAAGTTGCTCATGCTTATATTCAGGAGATTTTTGCCTATGTTGTCTTCTAAGAGTTTTATGGTTTCATGACTTACATTCATGTCTTTGATCCATTTTGAGTTTACTTTTCTGTATGGGGTTAAACAATAATCCAGTTTCATCCTCTTGCATGTAGCTGTCCAGTTTTGCCAACACCAGCTGTTGAAGAGGCTGTCATTTTCCCACTGTATGTCCATGACTCCTTTATCATATATTAATTGACCATATATGGTTGGGTTTATATCCGAGCTCTCTAGTCTGTTCCATTGGTCTATGGGTCCGCTCTTGTGCGAGTACCAAATTGTCTTGAGTACTGTGGCTTTGCAGTAGAGCTTGAAGTTGGGAAGCATAATCCCCCCAGCTTTATTCTTCCTTCTCAGGATTGCTTTGGCTATTCAGGGTCTTTTGTGATTCCATATGAATTTTAGAATGATTTACTCGAGTTCATTAAAGAATGCTTTTGGTATTTTGATAGGAATTGCATTGAATCTGTAGATTGCTATAGGCAGGATGGCCATTTTGGCAATATTAATTCTTTCTATCCATGAGCCTGGGATGTGTTTCCATTTATTGGTATCTTCTTTAATTTCTCTCATGAGTGTCTTGTAGTTTTCAGATTATAAGTCTTTCACTTCCTTGGTTAGGTTTATTCCTAGGTATTTTATTCTTTTTTATGCAACTGTGAATGGAATTGTTTTCCTGATTTCTCTTTCTGCTAGTTCATTGTTAGTGTATCGGAATGCAACAGATTTCTGCATATTAATTTTGTATCCTGTGGCTTTGCTGAATTCATACATTAGCTCTAGTAGTTTTGGAGTGGATTCTTTACGGTTTTTTATGTACAATATCATGTCATCTGCAAACAGGGACAGTTTAATTTTTCCTTGTCAATCTGGATGCCTTTTATTTCTTTGTGTTGTCTGATTGCTGTGGCTAGGACCTCCAGTACTATGTTGAATAGAAGTGGGGAGAGTTTGCATCCTTGTCTTGTTCCTGATCTTAAAGGAAAAGCTTTCAGCTTCTCACTGTTAAGTATGATGTTGGCTGTGGGTTTGTCATATATGGCCTTTATTATGTTTAGGTACTTGCCCTCTATACCCATTTTGTTGAGAGTTTTTATCATGAATGGGTTTTGAATTTTGTCAAATGCTTTTTCAGCATCTATGGAGATGATCATGTGGTTTTTGTCCTTCTTTTTGTTGATGTGGTGGATGATGTTGATGAATTTTCAAATGTTGGACCCTCCTTGCATCCCTGGAATAAATCCTACTTGATCATGATGGATGATCTTTTTTATGTATTTTTGAATTTGGTTTGCTAATATTTTGTTGAGTATTTTTGCATCTATGTTCATCAGGAATATTGGTCTGTAATTTTCTTTATTTGTGTTGTCTTTGCCTGGTTTTGGTATTAGAGTGATACTGGCTTCATAGAATAAGTTTGGAAATGTTCCCTCTTCTTCTACTCTTTGGAAAACTTTAAGGAGGATAGGTATTAGGTCTTCACTAAATGTTTGATAAAATTCAGCGGTGAAGCCATCTGGTTCAGGTGTTTTGTTCTTAGGTAGGTTTTTGATTACCAGTTCAATTTTGTTGCTGGTAATTGGTCTGTTCAGATTTTCTGTTTCTTTCTGGGTCAAGCTTGGAAGTTTGTATTTTTCTAGAAAGCTGTCCATTTCTTCTATGTTATCCAGTTTTAGCATATAATTTTTCATAGTATTCTCTAATAATTATTTGAATTTCTGTAGTATCTGTAGTGATTATTTCTTTCTCATTTCTGATTCTGTTTATGTGAGTAGACCCTCTGTTTTTCTTGATAAGTCTGGCTAGGAGTTTATCTATTTTGTTTACTTTCTCAAAGAACCAGCTCTTGCTTTCATTGATTCTTTCTATTGTTTTTTTCTTCCCGATCTTATTTGTTTCTGCTCTGATCTTTATTATGTCCCTCCTTCTACTGACTTTGTGCCTCATTTGTTCTTCTTTTTCTATTTCTTTAATTTCATTGATTCTTTTTACTCTTTTATTCTTCTCGATTTTATTTATTTCTGCTCTAATCTTTATTATGTCCCTCCTTCTACTGACTTTGGGCCTCATTTGTTCTTCTTTTTCTAGTTTCATTAATTGTGAGTTTAGACTGCTCACATGGGATTGTTCTTCTTTCCTGAGGTAGGCTGTATTGCGATATACTCCTCTCTTAGCATGGCCTTTGCTGTGTCCCACTTATTGTGTGGTGTTGAATTATTGTTGTCATTTGTCTCCATATACTGTTTGATCTCTGTTTTCATTTGGTCATTGATCCATTGGTTATTTATGAGGATGTTGTGAAGCCTCCATGTGTTTGTGGGATTTTTCATTTTCTTTGCATAAGTTATTTCTAGTTTCATACCTTTGTGGTCTGAGAAATTGGTTGGTACAATTTCAATCTTTTTTAATTTACCAAGGCTCTTTTTGTGGCCTAGGATATGATCTATTCTTGAAAATGTTCCATGTGCACTTGAGAAGAATGTGTATTCTGCTGCTTTTGGGTGTAGAGTTCTGTATATGTCTGTTAGGTCCATCTGTTCTAATGTGTTGTTCAGTGCCTCTGTCTCCTTACTCATTTTCTGTCTGGTTGATCTGTCCTTTGTAGTGAGTGGAGTGTTGAAGTCTCCTAGAATGAATGCATTGCATTCTATTTCCCCTTTTAATTCTGTTAGTATTTGTTTCACATATGTAGGTGCTCCTGTGTTGGGCGCATAGATATTTATCATAGTTATATCTTCTTGTTGGATTGACCGTTTTATCATTATGTAGTGTCCTTCTTTATCTCTTGTGACTTTCTTTGTTTTGAAGTCTATTTTGCCTGATACAAGTACTGCAACTCCTGCTTTTTTCTCCCTATTAGTTGCATGAAATATCTTTTTCCATCCCTTCATTTTTAGTCTGTGTATGTCTTTGCGTTTAAAGTGAGTCTCTTGTAGGCAGCATATAGATGGTTCTTGCTTTTTTATCCATTCAGTGACTCTATTTCTTTTGATTGGTGCATTCAGTCTATTTACATTTAGGGTGATTATCGATAGGTATGTACTTACTGGCATTGCAGGCTTTAGATTCGTGGTTATCAAAGGTTCAAGGTTAACTTCCTTACTATCTAAGAGTCTAACTTAATTCACTTAATATGCTGTTACAAAGACAATCTAAAGGTTCTTTTTTTTTTTACTCCTCCTTTTTCTTCCTCCTCCATTCTTTATATATTAGGTATCATATTCTGTACTCTTTGTCTATCCCTTGATTGACTTTGGGGGTAGTTAATTTAATTTTTCAATGTCTTAGTAATTAGCTCTTCTACTTTCTTTACTGTGGTTTTATTACCTCTGGTGACAGCTATTAAACCTTAAGAACACTTCCATCTATAGAAGTCCCTCCAAAATACACTGTAGAGATGGTTTGTGGGAAGTAAATTCTCTCAGCTTTTGCTTATCTGGAAATTGTTTAATCCCTCCTTCAAATTTAAATGATAATCTTGCCAGATAAAGTAATCTTGGTTGGAGACCCTTCTGCTTCATTGCATTAAATACATCATGCCACTCCCTTCTGGCCTATAAGGTTTCTGCTGAGAAGTCTGATGATAGCCTGATGGGCTTTCCTTTGTATGTGATCTTATTTCTCTCTCTGGCTGCTTTTAATAGTCTGTCTTTATCCTTGATATTTGCCCTTTTAATTACTACATGTCTTGGTGTTGTCCTCCTTGGGTCCCTTGTGTTGGGAGATCTGTGCATCTCCATGGCCTGAGAGACTATCTCCTCCCCTAGATTGGGGAAGTTTTCAGCAATCACCTCCTCAAAGACACTTTCTATCCCTTTTTCTCTCTCTTCTGGTACCCCTATAATGTGAATAATGTTCCATTTGGATTCGTCACATTGTTCTCTCAATATTTTTTCATTCTTAGAGATTCTTTTTTCTCTCTGTGCCTCAGCCTCCTTGTATCCCTCTTCTCTATTTTCTATTTAATTTATCGTCTCCTCCACCATATTTAATCTGCTTTTAATACCGTCCATTGTGCTCTTCAACAATTGGATCTCTGACCGGAATTCATTCCTGAGTTCTTGAATATCTTTCCATACCTCC
Source organism: Smutsia gigantea (assembly GCA_032199065.1). Classification (NCBI taxonomy): domain Eukaryota; kingdom Metazoa; phylum Chordata; class Mammalia; order Pholidota; family Manidae; genus Smutsia; species Smutsia gigantea. Next base: position 75,518 of record JAVSCE010012455.1, on the reverse strand, counting down.
ATGAACATGTTAAAGATTTTTATTTTGAACTCTCTTTCAGGAAGAGTCGTGTGGTTTATGTCATTTAAATCTTTCTCAGGAGTTGTATTAATAATTTTACTTTGAACCAGGTTCCTTTGGCATTTCATACTTGTATATGGCGCCCTCTCGTGCCCAGAACCTCTACTCTCTGGAGCTGCTCAGCTCCTGAAGCAATTTCAGGGTTCACAGGGGAGTGATATTGGTGCCTGGGAGGAGGAATGAGCTGTTTCCTGCTTCCTGTCTGCTATGCCTGACTCCAGTGCCTGAACCAGTGGGCCAAGCACACAGGTATAAGCAAGCCTCTATGCTTTGCATTTGTAGTTGCTGTAGATGGGGCTTCACTCTGGCTGGCCTAACACTAGGGTAGGGTTTGCTGGTTTGCGAGCCAGGTGGGGCTGGCTGGGAGAAAGGCGCAGTAGGCTGTGTATCACAGAGGGGGTCCTTGCAGCTGTGGAGCAGCCAGGGAGCTGGAGCACCTGAAGAATCTGAAAGTTCCCAACCTGCTGGGCAGAGTGCACCCAGACAATTTTGTCTACCTGTCCTTTCTCCTGAGCAGTAGGCTCTGCAATACTTGTCCCTTTAGCAGCCCTCTTGCTAAGGGCTTCCTTGTTAGGAAGTCTCTCAGACTGCCTGCCTTTCTTTTGTCCCAGAACAGCCGGATATGGATCTGTGCTTTCACAAGCAGCTGGAATCTCAGTCTCTCCAGGAATTCTGCCTGTCTTAGCTTTCCAACCCTGTAATCACAAGAGTACCATGCAAGCACCATGAAATGTAGGTTCGTGCTCCCAGAGCAGATCTCTGGAGTTAGGTATTCAGCAGTCCCAGGCTTCCACTCCTTCCCTGCTCCATTTCTCCTCCCCCAGCCGGTGAGCTGGGGTGGGGGAAGAGCCTGGGTCCTGCCAGGCCACAGCTTTGGTATGTTACCCTGTTCCATGAGGTCTGCTCTTTTCTATAGGTTTATGCAGTCTGGCGCCGTCCTCTTTCCTGTTGCTCTTTCAGGTGTAGTTGTATTAATTATATTTTCATATTATATGTGGTTTTAGGAGGAAGCCTCTGTCTCACCTCTCATGCCACCATCTTTAATCCTCCGGATGTTGTTCTTTTTTAAAAGGCTAAATAATATTCCTTTATATGTATTTTCTTACCACATTTTCTTTATCCATTCATCCATTGATGGGCATTAGGTTGCTTCCATTTCTTGGCTATTGTGAATAATTCTGCAATGAACATGGAAGTACAGATATCTCTTTAGATCCGATTGCAATTACTTGGATATATATACCCAAAAGTGGGATTGCTGGATCGTCTATTATTCTCTTTTTAATTTTTTAAGGACCCTCTACCGTTTTGCATGGTAGATCCATGAATTTACATTCCTACCAACAGTATATAATGGTTTCCTTCTCTCCACATCCTCACAACACTCGTTATCTCTTGTCCTTTTGATAACAGCCATCCTAAAAGGTATAAGATGATATCTCATTGTGGTTTTGATCTGCATTTCCTTCATGGCTGGTGATGTTGAGTATCTTTTCCTATACTTTTGTATGTATTTTCTATGCCATTTGTATGTTGTTTTGGAGAAATGTCCATTGAGTTTCCACATTTTTAAAATAGGTTATTTCTTTCTCTGCTATTGATTTGCAGAAGTTCCTTATTTTGGATATTAACCCTTTACCAAATATATACTTTGCAAGTATTTTTTCCCATTCCATAGGTTGCTTTTTCATTTTGTTGATGGTTTCTTTTGCTGTACAGAAGTTTGATGTAGTCCCACTTGTTTGTTTTTGTTTTTCTTGCATGTGTTTTGTTGTCATAAACAAAAAACTATTGCTAAAGCCAATGTCAAGAAACTTTTTCCCATATTTCCTTCTAGGACTTTTATGGTTTCAGGTCTTACATTTAAGTCTTTAACACATTTTGAGTTGATTTTTTATGTATAGTGCAAGAGCCCAGTTTCATTCTTTTGCATATGTATAGCCAGTTTTCCTCAAGATCATTTATTGAAGTGACTATCCCTTCCCTATTGTGTATTCTTGGCACCCTTTTCTAAGATCAGTTGACTGTACATGTGTGGATTTATTTCTGGGCTCTCTACTCTGTACCATTGGTCTGTATGACTATGCCAGTATCATACTATTTTGACTACTATAGCTTTGTATTATATTTTTAAATCAGAACAATGCTTCCAGCTTTGTTCTTCTTGTTCAAAATTCCTTTGGCTATTCAGGGTCTTTTGTGGTTCTGTATTAATTTTAGAATTTTTTGTTTGTTTCTGTAAAGTATGCCATTGATATTTTGATAGCAATTGCATTGAATCTGTAGATCACTTTGGGTGGTATAGAAATTTTAACAATATTAATTTGTCTAATCCATACAGTATGTCTTTCCATTTATTTGTATCCTCTTTATTTCTTTCATCAGTGCTTTATAGTTTTCAGTGTGCAAGTCTTTCACCTCCTTGGTTAAATTTATTCCTAAGTATTTTCTTCTTTTTCATGCTATTATAAATGGTATTGTTTTCTTAATTTCTTTTTTGGATAGTTCATCATTAATGTATAGAAACAACTTATTTTTGTTAATGTACTTACTTAATCAGGACTTTATTATTCTATATAACATGCATTGCACAATACATGATACCAGTAATTCAGACTTTGGTGCTATTAGACAGGTCAAATTCCCTACAGCCAGAAAGGAGAGAGAATGGCAGAACTTATGAGAACTCCTAACACATAGACACAACAGCTTCCAACTTATCAGCCTGGCCAAAGTAGGAAAATGGGGAGTGAGTTCACAGTGTAGATCTGCCATCCTCCTGGGATGCAGCAGTATGGTGTTTCTGGTTTTTGTTTTCTTTGTTCCCTCAGTCCATGCCAACCCACATGAGTCTCCTTTTCCTCTCCTAAAACCCATGTCTGGCAAATAGTGTCATTCTCCCCTATGCTACAGCACATAGCTTTCTTGGAGTATCCATCTCTTTGCTTGCATCTGACACCAGACCTCAAATGTCTCACTGTGTATCTGCACCCATTCCATCACTTAAGTTGTAGAGTTTTACTAGTTCTCTGAACATTTTGCATGAAAATCTTTCTTCAGATATATGCTTTGAAAATATATTCTCCTCGTCAGGGGCTTGTCTTTCCATTCTTTGAACATTTTCTTTCACAGAATGGACTTTTCAAATATAATAAAGTTCACATTATCTACTTTTTTTCTTTCATTGTACTTTTTTGCATTGCATATGAAAACTAATCATCAAACTCTAACTCGTGTACATTTTATCCTAAGTTTCCTACCATAATTTTTATAGTTTTGCATTTTATATTCAAAACAATGAAAGATTTTGAGTTGATTTATGTCTAAGGTGCAAATTTTGTGTCTTCATTAATTTCCTATGGTTGTCCATTTGTACTCTTAGCATTTGTAGATGATGACTCAAGACTAAAAGACTCTCTTTTCTGTGTTGATGTGCCTCTTTCCTTTGACCAAGGTCAAGTTTTTGTATTTGCACAGGTCTATTCACTGGCTCTATTTTGTTCTATTTACCTATGTGTCTGTTTAAAAATAATCATGTTCTCTTGGTTATTGTAGTTTTATAATAAACCTTGAAGTCTGGAAATGTGAATTCATTGACTAGTTCATCATCAGTATTGTCTAGACTACTCAATGTTTAAAACAAATTTGTTGATATCTACAAAATAACTTGCTGAGATTTTTATTGGAATTGCACTGGACCTTTAAATCAATTTAAGAAGAATTGACATCTTAATAATATTGTGCCTTTCGATCATGAACAAATATATGTCAATTTATTTATTTTTCTTTCATCACTTTCAAGAGTGTTTCAGACTTAAAAAATGTGTATTCCATTTTTTTAAACTTAAAAAGAGTTCACTCATGTCTTTTACCCCTTGCCCCCTGCTTTTTCAATTACCAATCTGTTCTCTGTATCTATGAGTTTGATGGGTGTTGTTGTTAGATTCCACATATAAAAGAAATTATACAAAATCTGTCTGGCTCATTTTAGTTAGCATAATGCCCTAGATTATGTTGCAAATGGCAATATTTCATTCATTTTTATGGCTTCATGATATTCTATTTGTGGGAAAAAATACATATATATATCTCACATTTTCTTTATCAATTCAGCTGTTGCTGGACACTTAGGTGGTTTCCATGTTTTGGCTATTGTAAATAATACTGCAATGAACATGGAGGGTGCATATATGTTTTTGAATTAGTGTTTACATTTTCTTTGGATAAATACCCAGATGTGGAATTGCTGGACCATATGGCAGTTCTGTTTTTAATTTTTGAGGAATATCTATATTGTTTCCCATAGTAGTTGCATTAACTTATGTTCTCACTAACAGTAAACCAAGACTCCCTTTTCTCCACATCCTCACCAAAACTAACCTCTTGTCTTTTCTTTGATAGCCATCCCCACAGGTGTGAGGTAGTATCTCGTTGTGGTTTTGATTGCATTTCCCTGATGGTAAATGATGTTGAGCATCTTTTCACATGTCTGTTGACCATCTGTATGTCTTCTTTGGAAAAAAATTTATTCAGATCCTCTGCCCATTTTTTAATAAATTTTTTTTTCTATTGAGTTGTATGAGTTCTTTGTATATTTTAGATATTAGCTTTTATTAGATATATGCTTTGTAATTATTTTCTCCCTTCATAAGTTGTCTTTTCTTTTTTTTTTTTTTGATGGTTTCCTTTGCTTGACAGAAGCTTTTTGGTTTGACATGGTCCCAATTACTTATTTTTTCTTTTGTTGTTTTGGTTTTGGTGTCAAATTCAAAAAATCATCACCAAGAATGGTGTCAAGGAACTTACCATCTATGTTTCTTCTAGAGTTTTATGTTTCAGTTCTTATGTTCAAGTCTTTAATCTACTTTGAATTAATGGTATAAGACAGTGGTTCAGTTTATTTTTTGTATGTGGTTCTCCAGTTTTCCCAACACTATTTATTAAAGAGAAGAATGTCCTTTTTCCCACTGTATATTCTTGGCTCCTTTATCATAAATTGACTGTATATGTGTGATTTTATATCTAGGCTCTCTATTTTGTTCTATTGATCTATGCATCTGTTTTTATACCAATACAATTCTGTTTTAATTACTATAGCTTTGTAATATAGTTTGCAATCAGGCAGCATGATACCTCCAGCTTTGTTCTTTCTCAAGATTGTTTTGACTATTTGGGGTTCTTGTACTTCCATACAAATGTTTTGGATTGTTTGTTCTATTTCTGTGAAAAATACCATTGGAAATTTGGTAGGGATTGCACTAAATCTGGGTATGCTTTGGGTAAAATGGACAGTTTAACAATATTAATTCCTCCAATCCATGAGCATGGAATATCTTTCCATTTATTTGTGTCTTCTTCAATTTTTTTCATTAATGTCTTGTAGTTTTCAGTATACAGGTCTTTCACCTCTTTGGTTAAATTTATTCCTAGGCAATGTTTTTTATGCAATTGTAAATGGGACTGTTTTCTTAATTTCTCTTTCTAATGGTTCATTATTAGTGTAAAGAATAGAGATTCAGTGTTTTCTGTTTTGTAGTTCCCTTTTTTCCAGCTCCTCGGAGAAATAATTGACATACACCACTGTGTAAGTTCAAGGCATATGGCATAATGGTTTGATTTACATATATTGTGACATGATTACTACAATAGGTCTAGTTAGCATCCATCTTCTCATATAGATACAATGAAAAAAGAAGAAAGACAAATTTCTCCTTGTAATGAGATCTCTTAGGATCTTTCTTAACAGCTCTCCTATATATCACAGTGTTAACTGTAGTGCTGACTATAGTCATCAAGTTCTACATTACATCTCTAGAACTTACTTATAACTGGAAGTTTGTGCCTTTTGATTACTTTCCTCCAATTCCTCCTCCCCCACCCACTGCCTCTCATAACGACAAATCTGTTCTCTTTTTCTATGAGTTTGGTGTTTGTTTTGTAATTCCTTTTTTTCTCTCTTTCTTTTCCCCACTTGTGATTTGATGTTTTTATATATATTTGATGTTTTTGTTTGATGTTTTATATATATATATATATATATATATATATATATATATATATATATGTATATAGTGATATACTTTCTTTTCTCTTTATCTTTTTTATCTACTGTAGTTTTTTTCTTTGTGTTTACCAAAAGGTTTGCATAAAACTTTTAATAGTTGTAACAGTCTATTTTACGCTGATAACCATTAGGTCACATACAAAACCTTAGTCACTTTAGTCACTTACAAATCTTTATCACATACAGAAATTCCACATTTTTACTCCCTCACCTGCACACACACTTTCTTATTAACATCAGAAATTACTTCTTTTATACTGTGTATTCATTAATAAGTTTTTATGATTGTAATTATTTGTGATACTCTTGCTTTTTAACTTTTATCCTGGGGTTCAAAGTGATTTACACACCAACATTACAGCATTCCATTACTCTGTGTTTGTCTATATGTGTACCTTTACCAGTGAGATTTATACTTGCATGTTTTCCATTGCTGTTTAGCATATTTCCATTTGAACTTGAAGAACTTCCTTTAGCACTTCTTGTAAGGCAGGTCTAGTGGCAATGAATTCCTTCAGTTTTATCTGTCAGGAAAATACCTTAGTTCTCCTTGATTTTGAAAGGACAGTTCTGGCAGGCATAGTATTCTTCGTTGGCAGGGTTTTTCTCTTTCAGCACTTTGTATCTTTCTGCTCTTTTTTATGTTTTTTTTAACAAATCATGCTGGAGCAACTGGATATCCATAGGCAAAAAAAAAAGAGCCTTCACCTAAACTTCACACCTTATACAGAAAATAACTCCAAATGGATCACAAATTTTAAAGGAAAATGTAAAACCATTAAACATTTAGAGTAAAACATAGAAAATCTTCAGGATCTTTTTTTTTTTATTTTTTTAGTTTTTCAGTTTTACATTTGATTGAGTAACTGGAAGAATACGGCAAAATGGTCATTACCTCTGTTCTGTGCTCCAATTTTCATGAGATAATGTCCTTTGTAGCCCACCCTAACTGCTAACATACCAGGAAGGAAATTCTGAAAAACCATATTTCAGGCTAGCCAAATCAACACATTAAAAACCATGTAGATATATAGACATATGGAAAAAAATGTATGTTGACACCATACAATCCCTCACCGTACCGCACATCATGCAAAACACAGTCTATTCTGAATGCATTGTATACTGAACGTAAAAAGTATAGCAATAAATCTTCTAGAAGAGAACATAGAGAAATATCTGCATGACCTTGAGGTTGCCAAATATCTCTTAAAGGGGCACAAAAAACACTAATCACAATGAAAAAGAATAATTTACATACATTAAAATTTGGAAATTCCACTTGTGAAAAGACAAGACATAGACTGGGAGATTTATGGATATAAAAGCAAACCTCAGCTGGTAAGATATATTTGTAATATGTGTAAGTGACCTACAAAGAACTGTTTCAAGAATATGTAGAGAATGTCTTTAAAAATGAGAAAAAGGCAGGCAGGTCATCAAATAGGAAAGGAAGATTTTCAAATCACCAATAAACATATGAAAAGATGTTGTTCATGGAAGTGTCAGTTAAAACCACTTTAAAGTGTAAAAGAGGACCAGTATCAAATGTTGTCAAGGAAATGGAGCAACTGGAGCTTTCAGATCCCACTGCAAGAAGTAGAAAAGTGTACGACCAGGGGAGAAAACTGTTTGGCAGTGTCCATGAAAGTTAAATGCATTCATAATTCATGATTTAATAATTTTAGCAAAGGTAGGAACAATCTAAATGTCCATATCATAATGGATTAATAATAGCTGTATATCATATCATAGAATATAGCAATGAAGATGAATCAACTCTTGCTCTGCACAGCATCATTATTGAATCTCATAACAAAATTGAATGAAAGAAGCAAGGCACAAAGAATATTGGGTGATTCTATTTATACATTTATAGGGTCCAAAACAGGTATTAAATTCTATGATGTTAAATTCAAAGTTATATTTTTCTTTAAGAAAGAGAGTGGGAATAATGACTGGAAGGTGGCATTGAGTGTCTTCAAGGATATTGCTAATGTCCTATTTCTTGTATACACAATGGTTCAACAGTTCCCCATATTGTTTAAAGTATACACAGTGGTTCAACAGTTCCCCATATTAAGTCCTCACCCCACTAGTGCTGTTACTGTCAACACAGGAAGATGTTACAGAATCACTGACTATATACTCCATGCTGTACTACCATCCCTGTGACCAGCTTATATTATGATTGAGAATTTTTGTGTCCCTGACCCTCCCGACCCTAACCCCTCCTGCATGGTAACCACCAGTTACTTCTCAGTGTCTGAGTCTACTCAGAATACTTGATATCTTGATGACTGAGTGTATACACATGTCAAAATTTGTTGAATTGTATGCACTAAGATGTATGCATTTTACTGTACCTCTATAAACATTTACACAAAAGAAGTAACAAGAGGTAGAAGGGAAGTAGAACTTAATAGGTTGTTGATTGGAAGGAATTGAAAGAAACAGTTTGAGGCTTCTGACATTAGGGTGTGGATATTTTGGGGGAACCATTTTCCTCCAATTGTATAATGTTTATCTAAGGCTGGTAGTTATAATACTAAGGGGAAATGCCATCCAGTGGGGGGTGGGGAATGTGATTACATGGGTGTGTTCCCTTGGTGAAAATTTACTGAACTCACTTGAAAATTAAGCGCTTTTCTGTATAAATGTTTCCTTTTAACAAAAATTTTTATTAGAAAGTTAAATTTGAAAGGGTGACGATCAGCAAATACTAGACACAAAAGGGGCAGAAACTTTTAAATATAGATTGCCCCAGGGAGGCCAGGAAATACCAACCACGCAGGAGACCAGATGCTGGGAAGTGAGGAACTTCTCAAGAATGAGTGCCAGGAACCAAGAGCAGGTGGACTAGGAGGGAATGCCAAGATACTAGACAAAGAAGAGGTGGAGTAGAAGGTCCTTAAAATACAGTGGCCGAAATAGGACATCAGAAGCTGAAAAGCACTTTAAAATGAAGGTAGTGGTGGTGCCCAGGTGAGCACTTGAGAGAGGCATTAGAGAGCAGTGGGATGATCTGAAATAGGACTTGTTATAACCATTTATCCCAGTCATTTTGTAGTCTTTATGTGCACTACTTCTTGGTTCCCAACTGATACAGGTCACCTTGCAATCCTAGGCTATAGAACTTAACTTCTGCCAATTCCCAAAGGATTTCAGTGCAAGAGGGGGAAGGGAGTTCACACTGTGATATATACTGAATATTCAAAACCACCCCTCTCTGTCTCCTCCTTGGTCTTTGAAAAACCAAGAATGTTTATAATACAATAATGAAATAAAAATAAAGTCATTCATCAAAAACCCTGTATTTATTTTCTTTATGTCTGAAGGTTGTTAAATCCTAATTATCCTGAACTATTTTCATACTGCTGAGCAGCTTCCACTTATGAAGTCAGTAATTAATATTCAATTTGCCTAGAGCTTTCAGATTTGCATGTTAATTATTGATTTCTTAATCACCAAGATGGATATTTGAGAGCTTTAGAGAACACTGACATTTCCGTAAATGTTACAGTGATCATTTCTGCAGATTGGGGTTTTTTAAGAAAATATTTTGTAATCATTCACTTTCAGATTTCCTCTCCACCTGCAGATCTGATTCTTTTTGTGAGGCATCTGCTCAAGCTTTGCACTGCTGTTACTGATAGAATTACAAGTATGAATCTGGAAAGGGACAGTGTTCTCCTTTATGGTCTCACCCTGACCATCCCTCTACCAATGTCATCTCTCCAGCAGGGGCAGAGTGAGGAACACAAGCAGAGGAGAGGCAGATGAAGCTGGGATGAGTCTGGCTAGACACTGGGGATGTGACCTGGCCATAGTGGTTGGTTTAGTCAAGATATCTTGATTAGATTATCCAGAGCACAGAACTCAAAGAAACTCTAGTTGGGAGATTGAGAAAAATGATGGGAGGAAGTTCTAATGGCAGGTGATAGTGATACTGACATGCAGGAAGCAGCAACGTCAACTGCAGCCATTCAGTTCTTCCACAGCAGAACCCAGCCGGTCACGGGAGGAACCAAGGAACAAGTCTACTCATTTTCCAGGGGAAAGGAGCTGATGTGACAAGAACTGGACATGTTCTCGTGAACTTACCAACTGAGCTGGTGCTCAGATCAGAGCCCCAGCCTGAGCTGGGAGCATGAGTGTCTTCTTACCACAGTCATCCCACAGCTAGAGTCAGAGAAGCCATAACACACACACACAGACACGAGTCATTATTATGGGGCAGCTGAAGGAGTATTTTATGAATTAGAGAACTGGAAAAAAGACCAGTATGCCAAGTCCATCCAAACCATGCTTGAATCAGTCAGGAGGAGACTAGCCAAGAGCCAGGAAAAGATGTGCTTGGCTAAATGATGGGACAAATGGAGTGCAAGAAAAGGCATTGCAGTGATGTTAGAGGTTGGATAACAAACAGGGAGAGATGGAGGAGGTAGGATATAGAGTGGGGCAGTTTAGAAATAAGTCGTGAAAATACAACTGCTAAATCTTTCTACTTGCTGTTTGACACGCTACTGCCCAAACAGTAAACAGGCCTCAACATGAAAGGCTGTTAGAGGCTAGACCTGTGTTAAGAGGGTTGGGAGAGGAAATGCTCTGGCTTCAGTGCTCACCAGTAAGCATTCACCCTGGAATAGCAGTTCTGCAACAGGTGACTAATGAACTCCACTAAGAGCAGGGTGATAATGCTACAAATTTCATTCCTGCTGTCTGGATTGGCTAATAAATGGGGTGGGCCTAAGCCAACAGAAGGAGCTATAAAAGGAATTTGTCTTGACAGAAAGGTACTGGAAAATTCCAGGCTACTAATTTATGCTGACCACTATATTGATGTTATTTAGTGAGTTGATCCAAAGAGGCTATTTCCCAGCAAGAAATTTAACCAATAGAATAGCATAAAATACCAATGGCCTATATATCTTTAAGCACCCAAAAGTACCTTAATGTGGTTTCAGTAGATTGGCTGACCATTCTTCCACCATGCAAGATTATAGGATTTTGGAAACTTAATTGAAGGTATTTTTTAAACTACTCAGGGTGGTAAACATGAATCCACTGTTTAAGCAACTTTAAGCAACATTTCAAACTGGGAGCATCATGCCTGCCATTATCCCAAGATATTAAATAACTCAAGAGGAAACCAGACGTGTGTTGATGTGTACATCCATCATTGCCTTTATATTCTACTCCATCCTTTTCCTGAAACATTTCTGCCCCATATGGAGCTCTTAGCCTGGCCTCCAAGTGGCCCAACACAGCTTGATGCAGCCATCACTTTAAGATGACTCACCCAATGCTCAATCTAGACCTTTTTCTCACTTGCCTGCAGTCGTAGACTGCATTAATAACTCCAATTCTGCATCCTTTCTGGATCCATTCCCTTTCACTGTGACTAAATAGAAGAATATTCCCATGTCCACCCCCTCTTTGTCCCCATCTTGGGGTCTGTCATGTGACTTGTTTTGCCAAAATGAATGTGAGTAGGCAAGAGTGAACAAATGTTTGCAGAGTGCATTTTTGGTCTTGGCTAAGAGTCAAGGATCTTCTGCATTTCTGACATGTTTTCAGTCTCTATCTCAGGAGCATAAGAAAATCCAAGTGTTCTCCCAAACTTCTTGGGGCAGTAAGGTTGTGTAAGGTCCTCTCTGCTCTTGATTCCCATATCTTATTTTCCCACTCGGCACTATAACAGCATGGGAATTACCAAAAAGCTGCTATCTCCTGGATTCCACTGACTCTCAGATCCCCAAGTATTTTCCAGAGGTTCCAGCCCCTTCATATGCAGTTTGGAGCCAACACAGAGGAGCTGTTTCTCAATGACCCTCACCTGCACACACTCTCCTCCTTCATTCCCAACTAGTTTTTCTCTTCAAGTGCAGTGATTTTTCTTTTTTTTATAAGTTTATTTGATATCATTAATCTACAATTAAATGAGTAATATTATGGTGATTACACTACCCCCTTCATTAAGTCCCCCCCGCAACCCCATTACAGTCACTGTCCATCAGCGTAGTGAGATGCCATAGAGTCACTACTTGTTCTCTCTGGGTTGTACAGCCCTCCCTGTGCCCCCCAACATTACATCTGCTAATCGTAATGTCCCTTCTTTCCCCTTGCCCCTCCATTCCCACCCATCCTCCCCAGTCCCTTTCCCTTTGGTAACTATTAGTCCATTCTTGGGTTCTGTGAGTCTCCTGCTGTTTTGTTCCTTCCGGTTTTTTTTTTCCTTAGTTCTTATACTCCACATATGAGTGAAATCATTTGGTCTTTTTCAGCTTGGCTTATTTCACTGAGCATAATACCCTCTAGCTCCATCCATGTTGTTGCAAATGGTAGGATTTGTTTTCTTCTTATGGCTTAATAATATTCCATTGTGTATATGTACCACTTCTTCTTTATCCATTCATCTACTGATGGACACTTAGGTTGCTTCCATTTCTTGGCTATTGTAAATAGTGCTGCGATAAACATAGGGGTGCATCTGTCTTTTTCAAACTGGACTGCTGCATTCTTAGGGTAAATTCCTAGGAGTGGAATTCCTGGGTCAAATGGTATTTCTATTTTTGAGTTTTTTGAGGAACCTCCATACTGTTTTCCACAATGGTTGAACTAATTTGCAGTCCCACCAGCAGTGTAGGAGGGTTCCCTTTTCTCCACATCCTCGCCAACATTTGTTGTTGTTTGTGTTTTGGAGGTTGGCCATCCTCACTGATGTGAGGTGGTATCTCATTGTGGTTTTAATCTGCATTTCTCTGACGATTAGCGATGTGGGGCATCTTTTCATGTGCCTGTTGGCCATCTGAATTTCTTCTTTGGAGAAGTGTCTATTCATGTCCTCTGCCCATTTCTTAATTGGATTATTTGCTTTTTGTTTGTTGAAGGTGCATGCATTCTTTATGTATTTTGGATGTCAACCCCTTATCGGATACGTCATTTATGAATATATTCTCCCATACTGTAGGAAGTCTTTTTGTTCTACTGATGGTGTCTTTGCTGTACAGAAGTTTTCAGCTTCATATAGTCCCACTTGTTCATTTTTGCTTTTGTTTCCCTTGCTCGGGGAGATATGTTCATGAAGAAGTCGCTCATGTTTATGTCCAAGAGATTTTTGCCTATATTTTTTTCTAAGAGTTTTATAGTTTTATAACTTACATTCAGGTCTTTGATCCACCTTGAGTTTACCTTTGTGTATGGGGTTAGACAGTAGTCCAATTTCATTCTCTTACATGTAGCTGTCCAGTTTTTCCAACACCAGCTGCTGAAGAGGCCGTCATCTCCCCAATGTATATCCAAGGCTCCCTTATCAAATATCAAATACTAATTTACTGTATGTGTTTGGGTTGATGTTTGGATTTTCTATTCTATTCCACTGATCTGTGGGTCTGTTTTTGTGCCAATACCAAATTGTCTTGATTACTGTGGCTTTGTAGTAGAGCTTGAAGTCAGGGAGCATAATTCCCCCTGTTTTATTCCTCCTTCTCAGGATTGCTTTGGCTATTCGGGGTCTTTTGTGGTTCCATATGAATTTTAGAATTATTTGTTCCAGTTCATTGAAGAAAGCTGTTGGTAGTTTGATAGGGATTGCATTGAATCTGTAGATTGCTTTAGGTAGTATAGCCATTTTGACAATATTTATTCTTCCTAGCCAAGAGCATGGGATGCATTTCCATTTGTTAGTGTCCTCTTTAATTTCTCTTAGGAGTGTCTTGTAGTTTTCAGAGTACAGGTCTTTCACTTCCTTCGTTAGGTTTATTCCTAGGTATTTTATTCTTTTTGATGCAATTGTGAATGGAATTGTTTTCTGATTTCTCTTTCTGTTAGTTCATCATTAGTGTATAGGAAAGCAACAGATTTCTGTGTGTTAATTTTGTATCCTGCAACTTTGCTGAATTCAGATATTAGTTCTAGTAGTTTTGGAGTGGAGTCTTTAGGGTTTTTTATGTACAATATCATGTCATCTGCAAATAGTGACAATTTGACTTCTTCTTTACCAATCTGGATGCCTTGTATGTCTTTGTTTTGTCTGATTGCTGTGGCTAGGACCTCCAGTACTATGTTGAATAACAGTGGAGAGAGTGGGCATCCCTGTCTTGTTCCGATCTTAGATGAAAAGCTTTCAGCGTCTCGCCGTTAAGTATGATGTTAGCTGTGGGTTTGTCATATATAGCCTTTATGATGTTGAGGTACTTGCCCTCTATACCCATTTTGTTGAGAGTTTTAATCAGGAATGGATGCTGAATTTTGTCAAATGCCTTTTCAGCATCTATGGAGATGATCATGTGGTTTTTGTTCTTTTTATTGATGTGGTGGATGATGTTGATGGATTTTCGAATGTTGTACCATCCTAGCATCCCTGGGGTGAATTCCACTTGATCATGGTGTATAATCCTCTTGATGTATTTTGAATTCGGTTTGCTAATATTTTGTTGAGTATTTTTGCATCCATGTTCATCAGGGATTTTGCTCTATAGTTTTCTTTTTTGGTGAGGTCTTTACCTGGTTTTGGTATTAGAGTGATGCTGGCTTCATAGAATGAGTTTGGAAGTATTCCCTCCTCTTCTATTTTTTGGAAAACTTTAAGGAGAATGGGTGTTATTTCTTCTCTATATGTCTGGTAGAATTCAGAGGTGAATCCATCTGGTCCGGGGGTTTTGTTCTTGGGTAGTTTTTTTTGATTACCACTTCAATTTCGTTGCTGGTGATTGGTCTGTTTAATTTTTCTGTTTCTTGTTTGGTCAGTTTTTGAAGGTTGTATTTTTCTAAAAAGTCCATTTCTTCTAGGTTTTCCAGCTTGTTAGCATATAGATTCTCATAATATTCTCTTATAATTCTTTGTATTTCTGTGAGATCCGTCGTTATTTTTCCTTTCTCATTTCTGATTCTGTTTATGTGTGTCTCTTTTTCTCTTAATGAGTCTGGCTAGGGGTTTATCTATTTTGTTTATTTTTTCAAAGAACCAGCTCTTGGTTTCATTGATATTTTTCTATTGTTTTGTTCTTCTCAATTTTATTTACTTCTTCTCTGATCTTTATTATTTCCCTCCTTCTGGTGACTTTGGGTCTCATTTGTTCTTCTTTTTCCAATTTCAGTAATTGTGTCTTTAGACTATTCATTTGGGAATGTTCTTCTTTCTTTAGATAGGCCTGGATTGCAATATACTTTCCTCTTAGAACTGCCTTTGCTGCGTCCACAGAAGCTGTGGCTTTGTACTGTTGTTGTCATTTGTCTCCATATACTCTTTGATTTCTGTTTTGATTTGGTCATTGACCCATTGATTAATTAGGAGAATGTTGTTAAGTCTCCTGTATTTTTGAGCCTTTTTGTTTTCTTTCTAAAGTTTAATTCTAGTTTAATACCTTTATGATCCGAGAAGTTGGTTGGTAGAATTTCAATGTTTTCGATTTTACTGAGGTTCTTTTTGTGGCCTAGTATGTGGTCTATTCTGGAAAATGTTCCATGTGCACTTGAGAAGAATGTGTATCCTGTTGCTTTTGGGTGTAGAGTTCTGTAGATATCTGTTAGGTCCATCTGTTCTAGTGTGTTGTTCAGTGCCTCTGTGTCTTTACTTATTTTCTGTCTGGTTGATCTGCCCCTTGGAGTAGGTGGTGTGTTGAAGTCACCTAAGATGAATGCATTGCTGTCTATTTCCTCCTTTAATTCTGTTAGTATTTGTTTCACAAATGCCGGTGCCCCTGTGTTGGGTGCATATATATATTTAAAATGGTTATATCCTCTTGTCGGGTTGACCCCTTTATCATTATGTAATGTCCTTCTTTATCTCTTGCTACTTTCTTCGTTTTGAAGTCTATTTTGTCTGATACAAGTACTGCAACACCTGCTTTTTTCTCCTTGTTATTTGCATGAAATATCTTTTTCCATCCCTTCACTTTTAATCTGGGATATCTTTGCGTTTGAGGTGAGTTTCTTGTAGGCAGCATATAGATGGGTCTTGCTTTTTTATCCATTCTGTTACTCTGTGTCTTTTGATTGGTGCGTTCAGTCCATTTAGGTTTAGGGTGATTATCGAAAGATATGTACTTATTGGTATTGCTGGCTTTAGGTTCGTGGTTACCAAAGGTTCAAGGGTTGCTTCTTTACTATCTACAATCTAACTTAACTTTCTTGTTAAGTTATTGTAAACACAGTCTGATGTTTCTTTATTTCTCTCCCTTCTTATTCTTCCTCCTCCATTCTTTATATACTAGGTGTTTTATTCTTTGCCTTTAGTTAGTATTTGGATGGTCTGCTTTCTTTGCTATGATTTTATTTTCTCTGGTGATAGCTTTTTAGCCTTAGGAGTGCTTCCCTCTAGATCAGTTCCTTTAAGATGTCTTGTAGAGGTGGTTTATGGGAGGCAAATTCTCTCAGCTTTTGCTTGTCTGGAAATTGTTTAATCCCTCCATCATATTTAAATGATAATCGTGCTGGATACAGTATTCTTGGTTCGAAGCCTTTCTGTTTCATTGGTTAAATATATCATACCATTCTCTTCTAGCCTGTAAGGTTTCTGTTGAGAAGTCTGATGTTAATCTGATGGGTTTTCCTTTGAAGGTGATCTTTTTTCTTTCTCTAGCTGCCTTTAATACTCTGTCCTTATCTTTGGTCTTTGCCATTTTAATTATTATATGTCTTGGTGTTGTCTTCCTGGGGTCCCTTGTGTTAGGAGATCTGTGGGCTTCCATGGACTGCGAGACTATTTCCTTCCCCAGCATGGGGAAGTTTTCAGCAATTATTTCTTCAAAGACACTTTCTATCCCTTTTTCTCTCTCTTCTTCCTCTGGTACTCGTATAATGCGAATATTGTTCCGTTTGGATTGGTCACACAGTTCTCTTAATATTCTTTCATTCCTAGAGATCCTTTTATCTCTCTCTGCCTCAGCTGCTCTGTGTTCCTGTTCTCTGATTTCTATTGCATTAACAGTCTCTTGCATCTCGTCCAGTCTGCTGCTGAGCCCGGTGATGGCTTGTCTCATTTCTGCATTATCTTTCCTGACTTGCCTCACTTCCTCCCTTAGCTCTTGCATATTTCTCTGTAGATCCATCAGCATGGTTATGACTTTTATTCTGAGTTCTTTTTCAGGAAGATGCTGCATTTCCATCCCTTCAGATTCCTTCTCAGAGGGAGTCTGGATCTTGGTGATTTTTGTCTGTATTATATTCGTCTGTCTTGTCATGTTGATAGGAGTGGTTGTTGGTAGGTGCCACGTATGTCAGCTGGGCTCTGGAGTAGATTCTCTAAGCGTGCTGTAGGTGTCGCTGTTGCTCCACTAATTCGCAGCCGTGGCCGCACCGCTTTTTTGTAGGTCTGGGCGGGACAGGAATGAATGGGATGCTATTGTTTTCTGTATAAAGTTCCAGCGTGGTTGCTCCCTTCTCTCTGTCACCAGTGAAGGGGACTGAAGTTCCCCGGGACTTCCAGCCTGCAGGGCTGAGCCCGCCGGGGCAATGGTGTTCCCTTGCTGGGCCCCCCGCCTCTCCGAGACCGCTACAAATGGCGCAAGCTTTTCTCTTGTCCCTGGGTGCTGGCTGCACGGTCCCGGTGCCTTCCCGGCTCAAAACCTGCACCTTCTGCCTTTCCAATGTCCGATGCACCGCACGATGTGTGTCAGCGCTCCGGCGCTCCCGGCGCAGACCACTGGGGCTGGTTATTTCACGGACCTGCTCTTCCACTCCCTCCCGGCTCCAAATCCTCTCCTCCCACCAGCGCACTGGGCTGGGTGAGTGTTCGGGTGCCGCCGGGTCGCGGCTCTGTGTCTTACCCGCCTCGCGGGGTGCTGAGTCCTCCCAGGTGTGGCTGCACGCTGTGCACTTTCCTGTGTGCTCCGATTTCTCTTTTAGGAATAGTTGTATTTGCTGTATTTTCATAGATTTATATAGTTTTGGAAGGAGATTTCTGCCGCCCTGCTCACACCGCCATCTTCCCGGAAGTCCTGATTTTTCTTTTTCTTCTATGAGAAGAAATAGGGAGAAAAGCTAGTTTAGTATTCTTCCAATCCAATTTCTTATGTCAAGATAATTCATTTTGTTCTTGTTTTTCTTTCCGATTCTGCTGTGGCCTCCCTTTCTGGAAGGCTAAGGTCCAGTTTGAATGGTGGGAAGGGCAGCAGAATGAACAAGGGAACAAGGCAACAGTGACACAGGCAGAAACCGATTATTATTCCGTTTGTTCACTTGCATATCGAACAAGTATGGGCCAAATCACAGACAGGTTCAGGCAAATAGACAAATCGCCTCAATTACCAAACAAGAAAGAGGAGCTCAGAAGCACTGTCAAGTCACTGAACACCAAAGAGGGTTCAGCTATTTGCAGAAGCCCCAAGCCATAGAACAATCAAGAAAAAGAGCCAAGTTAGAGAAGATAAAATAGGAAGATCTATGCCATGGCACATGTGTTGGCCTCAAGGAAGGGCAAATTGAGATGTGCTCACTTGGGGTGTGCAAGAGTAGGCTAGATGGATAACATCGTGGCTCGCTAACTCAACGTGCTCATGCCTTAGCTGCACTGTGATCACACTTTCTCTGTCTTAACGCAGCTGTGTTCATAAATCACTGCCTAACAATCCTGAGGAGAATGAAAAGATCTGCTTTTCTCCCCCAGATGGGATAAACCAGCCCTCACTGATTTTTTTTAGTTTTGCACAGTCACATATCTTAGGAATGCTTTGGTCATACGATTATAGGTACAAATGTTGCTATCAAACCACCCTTATCTGTTACAAGTTCCCTCCCTGCACAGTGATTTACCCTTTAATACAAATGCTCTGATAGGGATGAGATCTTTTTGTTTCCTCTCCTCTCATCCATCCCTGTCACCCCAGGACCAGCCTAGCATACGGCCTGGCACAGGTTACACTTCAGGAATATGTAGTGGCGGTAAAACACCCTTGAAAGTAATTGCCATGCTGCTGATCCTAGCCCAAACACCTAGTTAGTGATAGATACCCTCCTGTTGGCCTTCACACCTGACCCTGACCATGAACTAAACCTCCTGTGTACTCACATCATGCTAGTATTGACCTGGACTTGCTCACCCATGAGTTTCAAAACCCTAGAAGAAATATCTGGAAAAGAGTAAAAGGAAAGTATTGGAGTAAGTCCAGCCTGAACACTAGACAGAGATAAACATCCTCCATCTAAAAAATTATGTGCCAGCATTCTGAGGCAAGCGTGAAGAGCTGTCTGGGTCAAGGATGGTCATTATTTCTGCTGTCTGGACCACTGGAGACAGAATCCACGACCCCAGTGCATCTTTTCCATCTTGGACATATATTATTCTATGAATTTTTGATGTTTCAATATTTGGCTTTGGGGGGAATACTGGTGATTACAAAAGAGTACTTCCCAGTCTTTTGGGTGTGAGGTAGATGGCTGGCTTCCGGACCTGTCTGCAGTAGGGAGCATTATGCTAGCTGTGAGCCAACCTTACACAGTCCACTTCTGAAAGGCAGGCTAAATCCTGTAAAGACAGGAAACGGTGGGTTTGCCTCGCCCCAATTGTTGCACATGTCCTTAGGTGCTCTATTTCATACAGTTATGGAGTGGTTATTTGGGATTAAAGGAACAATTGAATCTGTATCAAAAAGAAGTCTGCGATTCATCACCTTCCTGACAAATGTGTTATTACTGCCTTTGCAAAGGGGCCTTACCTGTCTGTCAGAATATACTTTATTTTCATTTTGTGTGAAATCCTCTTTTACTTCTGAAGACACATCTGTGGAATAACATGAATGATTCTAACAGGCATTTCTCAGGGGGAAGCACAAGCCTCTACCCAGCCTATACTGGCCTCTGAACAGCACCATTTTTTTGTTGAAATGCACTCATGGCCCCGTGTGCTTTCAAAACAGAACCCCTTGGATTTCCTTCATTTCTAAGGTCTCTACTGCTGTTCTCATTCACATGCTATTTAGAGATTCCTTCTTCAACATTCTCCCTTGTTTTTCCAGAAGTAAGTACTTTTCATTTAAGGTGGGCAGGGGGGTGGGGGTGTTGGGAGGGTGGGTTGCAGCTTTGTGACTGTAAGCCCCCCCTAGTTAAGATCCCCAGGATGAGGGTTCTCTCCTGTTTCCTAACGTGCTCCGGGTTAGCGGTGCATCTTCCTCTGGAGTGACTCACCCAGTCTTCAGGCTACCATCTCTTGCACTTAGTGAAAACCTTTAAGTGTGGTGCCAAGAGCCAGCTCTAGCATAGTGGTGGTTCCTATCTAGAGCTTTCCATTTGCAGACCATTTGCACATTCACTATCTCTTTTGAGCCTTTTAACAATCTCAGGAGGTAGTTGTTTGCTCACTTTCCAGATCAGAAAATAAAGGTTTGATGAGGCTAAGGGTCTTTCCAGAATGAAAGAACTCTACAAATGGCCTAACCCTGCTCTCTTATCCCAGGCTTCTTCCACAGCCAAATAAAAGCAATTATCAATGAGATCAAAAGCTATGGGACTAAGGCCTAGCCCAGATGTATATTGGGTTTGCCCACAGTTTCCTGGGTGGCTCAAACATGCAGGCAGGGCTGAGAACAGCTGCATTCCCCCATACAGGCCTCCTCTACATGCTGGCCCTTTGCTCAAGGATGAGAATGGAATTAATGACTTTTCACATAGGAAGAGTGTCTAGCCAATGGGTTTCAACCCCAGGCAAGTTCGCTATGGATTCAATGTGACCAAAGAAATTGACAGCAAAACGTTCTTTGGGGTGAAAGGGTTTATTACCCGGCTTGTTCTCCCAGTGGTAGGTCGAGCACTAGCATCTCTGCCTCGGCCCAGAGCACTAGACCGAGCTCTCTATATAGTACAATAACAGCTTATTGCCTAAAGGTGTGGAAGCGGTAGCCTAGCAACAGGCCGGTTACATCATCAGGTGGTTTAAGTTCAGTGAGGATCCTAGCCATAGGAACCCCAGCTTCCCCACAAAGAGGCTGGGGGTCATGCATATGTGCGTGGGGGGGTGCTGAAGGGAGGGAGCAGGAGGAAGTGTCTAATCTGCATATGCACCTCAGGAACTCCAAGAAGTCAGGGTATCTGGGGTCCTCTTTCCTTTAAGGGTCTAGGCTCACTGAGAGAAATGGCATAAGGGTTTTAGGGAAAGGTGGTCAGATTATAGCCACAATTTAAGATTGCCTTTGTATATTATACATTTATTCTATTTCAGAGTTTCTCAAACTGCACCATTGACAAGTTGAGACCAGATAAGTTTGTATAATGGTAATTGTCCTTTGAATTGTAGAGTGTTTGGCAGAATCCCTGCCTCAACCCATTAATGCCAGTATCAACCCCTTTCCCCACTGCTATGAGAGCTAAAAATGTCTCCAGGGGAACATAATCATCCATCCCTAGTTGACAACTACTGCTTTATTTCATTGTATTTAATGTACACTTACCTGTCTCCCCTTAACTGCAGGCTGCTTGCAGTTAATCTTGGACTTGGACTCTGCCAAACGCACCTCCACAATCCTCAAACCTGCTAGCACACCACAGAGATCTTTCATCTCACAGCGGCTGGTTAAATTGACCTTCATTCCCGGGAGTGATCCTCCCGGGGTTTGCGCTTCACAGTCCTGGTCCCTTGGCCATAGTTTACTAGACAGGAAGTGTGTTCTTAATTTGACCTCCACCAATCAGATTCTCTCTCCTGTTGGTACTGAGACTGATAGACTATGTCAGCACGGGCTGGCCTTTGCATGGATGAGTTGAGAGTGTAAGCGACCTAGCACATGAACTGAGATGCAGAAAAAAAACATTTTTCCAAGAAATAAGAATGAAACAGATGCTAAAACAGAGACTAGGGACCAGATGAAAGCACCTCTGGGCTCATGATGGTTTTTGCTTGATGTTTTTCCAGTCCCTTCCTGAGGCCTGGCTGCATTCCTACCCTTGGGTTCTATGAAACATCTCTCCTCTTAATGATAGACTCTTTTTTTGCACGTAAAATAAGTTTGATTGAATTCTGATATTTGTAACCAAAGAAACCTTACTAACACATGAGCTCTGGTACTGGGTAGATATTCACAAATTTTGTCTAATTAATTGACTAATTAATTAATGTCCACAGCCAAAAACAGGAGGCAGAGCAAACAGAAGGATGCCACAAAAACACCACCAGGGACCTGGGGGCCACTGGGATGGAGATAGCTCGTCCCTCTAGCAGTGCACAGCCCAGCCTGGAAGCAGAGGCACATCCAGATACTGGGAGAGAAGGAGTTCAGTGGCAGAGTGAGATGTGCCATAATAAAACCTGATAGGGTGTTGACAAGAATTCAGTCCTCTGAGTCTTTCCAAGCTGGGCGCAGCCTGGGGTAATAGGGCTCCAAATGGCCTGCAAAGAATCTAATTATTCACTCGGCCACAGCTGCTGCTCCTAAAGCATTTCAAGGAAACTCCCAGTTCTCGGTCATCCACATCACAATGCAGTTTTGTTCCCAGCTACCCAAGGGTCTCCTGGAATGAGCTAAGATCCTCCTGAATGTGGGTCTGCAGCACACTGGGGTTTGAGGAAAGCCCTTCCAGCTCACTCCTGGGCACACCAAGACGGCATTCCGTTCTAAAAGGCAAACGGCACTGTCTTGCCCATGGGTTTCAGCCCCAGGCAAGTTCACTATGGATTCAATGTGACCAAAGAAATTGACAGCAAAACTGTTCTTGGGTGAAAGGGTTATACCCAACTTTATTTCCAGGTGGCAGGTCAGTCACTAAAATCCCATTCACTCAGAGTGAGTCTGTATGCAGCAAGCCGGTCTCTGCCTCTGGGCCCCTCTGTCTGCACAGCCGTCCCCTACAGCTGTCCTCTGGGCCTCTCTGCACAGTTGCCCACACAGCCATCCTCTGGACCTCTGTCCTTAGCGCTGCCACCACTCCAGCCTCTGCTCTGCTCTCCTGCAGCCTTGCAGCCATACCACTATGTTGCACCCAGAGCACTGGGCAGAGCTCTTTATATAGAGTCAACAGCCATGTATTGCCCACAGGTGTGCAGTGAGCTAATCAACCAGGGCCAGGTGAGAATCCCGGCCACAGGAACTCTCATTTTATCCACAGGCACATAGGTCAGGGACCAGGCGAAGGTCCCATGTGACTCCAAGGGCAGGCAAACACATCCCGGCATTAGGCCAGGCAGGACAGGCACAGAAGGTCCCTGGTCTCCTGAAAGATGAGCAGATGACTCTGGGCGAGGCACTTAATCCTGGTCATAACCTGGAGGGCTCTGCATCGTTGAGAAACAGCACTACTGATTACGGTATCACATAAGTGAAGCCAAAGCCACAATGGCTGACATATGAAAAGGTGCCCAACATTCCTAATCATTAGGAAATGGAATTCAAAACCACAGTCATTAGGATGACTACTATAAAAAGAAAAAAAAGGAAAATAACAAGTGCTGTCAAAGATGTGGAGAACTTGGAACTCTCACACTGTTGGTGGGAGTGTAAAATGATGCAGTCACATGGAAAACACTGTGGCAGTTTCTCAAAAAAATTTTAAAACAAGAATTACCATGTGACTCAGCAATTCCACTTCTGGGTATATACCCAAAAGAAGTGAAAGCAGAGTCTTAGATATTTATAAACCCATATTCATGGCAGCATTATTCATGATAGCCAAAATGTGGAAACAACCCAAATGTCTATGGCAGATGAATTGATAAACAAATGTGGCATACACACACGATGGAATATCATTCTGCCTTTAAAAGGAATGAAATCTTGGTGTATATTACATTATGAATCAACCTTGAGGACATT
Organism: Smutsia gigantea; assembly: GCA_032199065.1. Classification (NCBI taxonomy): domain Eukaryota; kingdom Metazoa; phylum Chordata; class Mammalia; order Pholidota; family Manidae; genus Smutsia; species Smutsia gigantea. The sequence goes on along the minus strand of JAVSCE010012455.1, from coordinate 51,653 downwards.
ATGCTAAGTGAAATAAGCCACTCACAGAAAGAAAAATGATGTATGATTCTTCTTATATAAGGTACCTGGAGTAATGAAATTCACCGAGTCAGAAATGGTGGTTGCCAGGGGCTGGCGGGAGAAGGGAATGGAGAGCCGCTGTTTAATGGGTACGGCTTTGCAAGATGAAAGGGGCTCTGGAGATGGGTTGCACGACACTGCGAATGCACTGACACTGCCGAACTGTGCACTCAGAATGGCTAAGACGGTAAATGTTATGCTATGTATCTTTTACCACAATTTTTAAAAAAACAAACATAATGGCAGAGAGCATTATCAACACTCCAAGCCTAGAGAACAGAGACAATCCACCTTTGCTCACAGAGCAGAGGGCTCCTTGTGAATGGCTCATAGCATAAGGCAAACAACTGCCAGCTCAGAGTTTCAGGCAAGAGACTTCTCTGCCTGAATCATTTCTCTTGGACAATGTTTCCCTGTAAAACACCCAAGGCATGTGCCCAGCACGTTTCTGTGTCCATTCTTGCTAGTCTACCGCACCATCTGGAGCTGTCTAGGGAAGCCAGGACGCAAGGGCAACCCAAAGAAGGTATGTGATCCTCACCTTGTAGGTGTGGGCCATCTCTGTCACCAGAGAATCACAGACGTTGGGGCGGCAGAGCAGAGCTGGGGGAGAGAACTCTGACGCTGATTGCTAGTGACCAGGGCAGGGTACCGAGGTACATGCTGCCATTGCTGTATATTGAGGAGATAAACTTTGGCTGTGAAAGCAACCTTTGGTGGCTTGAAAGAGTAACCTACAGGAAAATGGATGGTCAGGAAGAAAACACCTCCTCAGCAGACCCAGGATGGTGGGCAGCTGGCAGAATAAATCATCACCCAGGGCCTCACTGAACCCCAGACAGGAGGATCCCTCTAGGAATTAAGTTGGTTAATTCCTCCTCTGCGCAGCCTTCTGGCACACCCCTGTAAGTGTGAGCCACTCCTTGAGAATCTCAGCACTTCCAAAGGCCCTCCTAATTCAGACTTGGTTTGTTCCTCAAGAGGCCCTCCCGGACACGGGATGACAAGCAGAAAGCCCCACACAGGTTTGCTGAGGGAGCAAACTGGTGAGGGACACAGGTCCTGACAGTGAGGTCGTGCCTTGGGGGTTCTGCCCCCGCCCCAGCCACCACGAAGGGGATTACTTAGGCTGACCCCAGAGAAAGCACAAGAGCCTACAGTGCAATTCTGAAATAAGAATTTCTAGTGTGGCAAGTGATCGATAGAACGCCGCACCTCCAGTCCCAGCATCAAAGCCTAGGGAACCAACCACTGAGCCCTGCATGGCACAGAAGTCCCCAGCTTCTAAAAGCACTATGTCCCCACCCTTTCTTCATTTATTCAGTGGTACATTCCACAATATTAATTGAGAAACAGTGTGGCAGATTTTGGGCTAAATGCTAGGAAACCAAAGTAGAGAAGGTTCTCCTGTCATGGAGCTTACATTCTGAGGTGGAGGCAATTTTTCCCCTGAAACGTAACTGAGTGTGGGGCTACTGAAAGATGCCCAGCTCCTTTACACAGGGGGCTCACAATCCCCTTCAGGTCTTTAACTAATAAAACCGAATCTGTGCCTTTATAAAAAGGGTTAGAGCAGGACCGTGTTCTAAGCATCAAGGCTTCCTGGTACTAAAAATATGAAGATTCTTTCTCTCATTCAAGGGTCTATCTTTTCAAGAAAGCATCCTAGGAGGCCACCCTAGGCAGGAAAGTTGAGTCTTCAATCCTGGTCCACAAAGAAGCCAGCCTTCTTATAAGACCAATCACAATAAGGCAGTATGTCACATTGGCTCAAAGCAATGACTTTTAGAGTCAAATGGCTTAATTCCACTACTTACTGACTGTGTGAACTTGACCTTCTCAGTGCCTGAGTTTCCCCATGTGTAAAATGAAGATAATGATCTCATCCTCCCAGAGTTTCTAAGTACATTGAAAGAGGTCCTATATTTAAAGCACTTGCACCAAGCCTGGCATATGAGATTCTCAGAGAAGTTCAGTGGTTCCCTCTCCTCCCTTGGGCTGACTCTCCCTTCTCCCACCCCCTGGTCTAAGACCCCACATGCTCTTCTAAAGCCTCCTTCCCCCAAGTAGTACCAGGGCGGTACTCGTTTCACCCAGTCTCCCATTTCTTGTTTCTGTCCCCAGATAACCACCAAGACTGAAGTATCCTGAGGGTCACAGGTCTGTGAGTCTCTGTCACTCACCTGTAGACCCCACATCTAGGGAAGAATAACCCAGGGGAGGACTCAGGTGGTGTGGAACTCATGCAAGGGAATACTGGGGGTAAGGGGACACTCAGAGACCCCCAGGAACAGAGTTGCCCATCTCCCAAGCACAGCAGGACAGCTCCTCATCAAGGAAGCAACCACTTGAAATCTTGTCACCAACAAGCTAAAGTAATCAATTTGCCTGAATTTGCCCTCTGCCACCCTCCTTCTGCCAAGCCAACCCTCACGGGTGGATGAGTTGCTTGTTTGTACAGTAGTGCCTCCCAATTTTATTACAAATTAAACATGCACACATGATAAACAAACAATAGACGTCTCTAGAGCAAACATACAGCTTTCAGACCCATCATAAATTCTTCAAGAGGAGCTCTTTGCAGTTTATAGCCTCAATACAATTTTGAGTGAGTTACAGCCCCAAGTGGGGTGTCAGGAAGGAGACTGCTCATTTTGGGGGGTTATAGCGAGCCTCTCTGCTCTCCCGTGTTGCTGCAGACTTGAGTGTGGCAAAGGTCCAGCCCCACACTGGCCCACCCTCACCTCTCCATGCCTTTTCATTTCTTATAAGAATTTCTTTCTCTAACAAGCTCAGAATTCACCACTTCTCACCAAATACCAGAAATCTGGGACTAGGGAAATCATATCCACTTACTGACCCTTCTCTTTTTAAAGTCCAATGTGGGGAGACCAAGGTCCCAGAGCAGCTGAGAAACTTACGAGTAAGTAGCAGAACCAAGACTAGACACAGATGTTTTGACTCCTACCCAGTTCAGTGCTCTTCTGAGCACACTGTGGGCTCCAGGAATCTGACTTAAATCAAAGGACCACTCAAAACTTTGGATGATTATGTGCTATAAAGGGTAGGAAATCAGAGAAAGGAACCATAGGGTAGGAGTGGGAGATAGAGTCAGAACACCAAACCTAAAATCGGGAACCAAATGGAAGGAGCAGCATGGGACCCGTGCATGGCCGGAGTCTCATTCCTGAGGGAGGACAGCAGAGACACACAGGCATGCAGAGCCAGTGACAAGCAGAGTGACAGACGAGGAGCAAGGATTTCTAGTACTGAACCTGGGAACAAGTTTGCACTTAGAACATTCCTCTCTTCCATGGAATGGGATTAATTCCTTTGTAGAATCTCTACCTCACACCAACCCTTTGTTCTGAGCCTTCGAGTAAGTCAATATGGGCACCATTCAAGAAGGTCCTAGACCAAGTGGGAGATTTCCATCTCAGGAGATGCTAGGAGAATGTCCTATCCTCATAGCAAATGGCATCTTGGGGTCTCTTACAGTTTCATGTGACCCTGACAAGGGCAGTCTCCAAAACAGGTAGGTGCTTGGGTATTAGCTCTTGCTCTACGTATTCAGATGAGAAAACTGAGGCTCCTAGAGGCCGGCTACTGAAAATAACACAGCTGGTAACCAAAGGACTCCTTATTTTTCTCTGGCCTTCAGATTCCCCTTCTGGTGCTCTTCCACCCCACCCCACCTCCTCCTAAACTACTTCCTAGCTATCCTAAGCCAGCTCCATGGCATTCCTGCCTGCTTAAACAGCGTTACAGGTGACAATGGTTTTCATTAAACTTGACTTTTTGAGAATGTTGTCAGGGTCATGATAACCCTGGAGATCATCATCAAAACTCTGGAAGATCTCCCTCTCTAACCATCATATGCATAGAGCCTGGGGAGGGTGAGAGAACGCAGATGGTGGTACAGAGCCGCGGGTCAAGGTGAGCTAGTGTCGTTTCTATATGTTGTGGTTCCCTCACCGTACCCTCACTGCTTGTGGGAATCTCTCTTGTGGTGGGTAGGGAGTGACATGAAAACTCCTTTCTTCTCCTTGTCCTTTCCCTGGGTATCCCCATTTGACTCTACACAGGTAAGACTATCATTCCTAAAGGAAATAATCTGTAATAGTGAAAAAAGCAAAAAGAAAGAAAAGGTTCTAAATGTCCGAGAGAAAAAGAGTTAAGAAAATCATGTATTCATTTGCTAGAATAATATGTAGTCATTATTAGTGATATTTATGAAGTATATCACGTGCGAATGGGCAGTCTATGAAGTTTTCAGTGGAGAATGTTCACAACTAAATGAGAACTGGGAGCAGAGAACTCTGTGTAGGGAAAAGGCTAGATAAAAATATAACGAAATAAATCATGGATTGTCTGAATAGTAAGACAATAAGACGTCGTCATGGCCTGAATGTTTGTATCCTGCACATACACCCCCGCCATCGCCCCCCCCACACACACACAGACACACACAAATTCCTCTGCTGAGATCCTAAGCCCCAGGTGATGGTATTAGGTGGGGCCTTTGGGAGGTGATAAGGTCATGTGGGTGGAGCCTTCAGGAACGGGATTAGTACCCTTAAAAAAAGAGAACCAGGGAGCTCCCTCACCTCTTCGGCCACGTGAGGACACAGCAAGACAGGCATCCATGAGCAAGGAAGAGTGCTCTCATCAAACACCAAATCACCTGATATCTTGATCTTGGACTTGCCTGTTTCCAGAACTATGAGAAGTAAGTGTCTGCTGCTCAAGTCACTCAGTCCCTGGGATTTTGTTATAGCAACCCCATCATGTTTTTTTCTCTACTTTCTGTTTCTCCAGTTTCAATTTTTGAATAATGAATATAAATTTTATAACAGAAAAAAGTGAACTTTAGTTTTTTAATTGCCTTTCCAAATGGTGTCAAATTTTAGAGAAAATAGAGTGTAATGGCTAAGAAGGGTTCCAACAGACTTGTTTGAATCCCACCCAAGGTTAATTATTCATTGTTTTATCCCTCCATATCTCCATTTCTCTTCCCTCTGTGCCACCACTTCCTCTTTTGTACAGTTTGAATAAAAATAATACCTACTCTCCACATTGTCCCTGTGACGATTACACGGGATCAAGCATGAAGAGCGCTTGGCATAACCCCTGGCACATGACAAGTGCACCCCATGTTGCTGGTGATGATTCCCATTGGCCTTGCTGCTGTCATGAAGTCCAGTGCAGGACCTAGAGGCCACGAGTGCACACAGAACTGAGAACAGCCTGACTCCCCCTTCTGGTGGACTGGACCCCAAGGATACAACATGAAGACAGCAGTGCTAGAGGGAGCTTTGACCTTTCAATTCTTAAAGAGCCACTGGCTGGTCTGCAATGAAAAGAAGCTGCTGTGCAAGGTCACTGATCAGTTAGCCAAGCTGCCATTCTCTTCACTATGAGTGTTTCCTGGCTCTAGACCCTCTCAGGACATGATTGCATTTTTGAAGAGGGAGGTGGGGGGCTCTCTGTATATGTTTTTCTGAGTAGAAAGACTCCTAGATTGTTTTCTAGACTGGTACATGTTCTTTTGATTGGAACCTAAATTCTTGAAAGGAATATTCCTGCTGCCAAAAGCATTCATCAATAAATGATGAGAGATTAGACAGGACAACAATAGAATTCCAAATAGCAATTGAGTTTCTCTGAAGAAAATGACTATTTTGTGTCCAGGAAGTTCTGTTAGCTTCTTGGCATTGAAGATATGTGACTGGGAAAATAACAGTAATTTTTCCAAAGTGACAGATTTCCTTAGAATAAATGAATGGATTCCTTTTATCCAGTTCTTTATAATCCCCCCTGAGCAGATTCTAGCCCATCACATCTCTCGTCTGAGAATTGTATTGTGCATTCACAGTCTTGGATTACTACATGCCTAGAAGTACCCTATGGGAAAGACCCTCCTTGTTGCTCACAAACCTTGAGTATGAAACTGGTCTCCAGAATGAAGATGAAATCAGAGGATTTCTACCAATAATGCATCTTAGCAATACCCTTGGACCTATGAGACTTAAAGTTACTGTTGGCAAGATATGTTGATGATATATTGTCAGTTGAAAATAACTGAATCCACTGAGCCCAGTGTTTTCTGCCATTTTCTAAAGCTTAATGGTGAGAGGATCAGTCCTAATTAGCATGCCTTCCTTCAGAGGAATCAGGACACTTTGTGCTTATGTCCATCAATGTCACTCTAACCCATCATTAAGCTGATCAAACCCCAGGGGAAAACGGAGGAAGCTTAGTAACAGAAAAAAGAGGGCTGGGCATATCAAACCCCTATTTTGTTTCCATGTAGCAGTGCCTCCTGATACGTACCCCAAGGCTTTCACCCATCCCCAGTGCCGGTGGAATAAATGTTTATAAAGAGTAGAACCCGTTTTACGGAGTGCAGGTTTTCATGAGTACAGGGATGTGTGTATCCCCAATTTATCCACTGCCTTTTGGCAAAAAAATTTGACTGCATCTGAAGGAGATTTTCATAGTTCTATAAAGAAAGGCAGCTTATAGCATAAAAGGCTTATAGTTTTTCGGGGAAAAAAGAAAAATTGAAGCTGGAAGTGGTTAAAAACAAAACAAAAAACAATAAAACCTTCCCATACCCCTTACAAGGAATGAACTATCCTATACACACCTATGGTCTTTGAGACTTGCAGCAGGACATGCTCCTAATATTTGATGATTCCTTTTCCACAGCGACTGGCACATTGCAGAAGTGAATGCCTTTCTTCTGCATTTCTTTCCTGCATCACTACTATTATTGCCATCGCTGTTAGGTTAGGCACTAGTTTTGCCTAAAGCAACAAATTATCAAAAATTCACACCCTTCAAGGCTCTCCCTGAGTCTTCAGTACACCTATACTGGGTTTTATATTATCATTGTTGCATTTTTGTTTCTGTCAGAGTAAGACTCTCCAGAGATCTGAAAAACTCTCCATCTCTGTGAACAGAAAAGCATTCCCAAGCTCTATAGATTTCCCCCAAACAAGTAAAAATATTATTACCTGGGGAATTCAGAACCCTGTGTTGCTTTTGCCTTAACTAACACGAAGATTTCATTCTCCATTGCCTTCAATCTTCCCTCTAGCTATGAGAAATTCTACCATACTGGAGTGGAGATATGGATGCAGTGGATGGTGGGCTCTCAGTAATGTGGGCCGAGATACTGTGTGGGGCATACTGTGAGCTCCTGGAGCTAGGAAATGAGGCTTATTTGTTCTCTATCCTTCAGCACCTACTGTAGGATCCTTGAATGCTTGTTGAATCTAGCTAGCTCAACTGAATACGATGGTTCCAACAAGAGCAACCAGATGGTCCAAGACTCAGGGTCTGATAGTTTATTCTGCACTGACTTAGCCAAGATGAGGCCACTGATGGTGTGTTGGGTTGGGGAAAGAAGGTGTTGATGGAGCAGTGAAATGGAAGAACTTGGAATGAGGGGAGATGCACACAGACAGGTGATGACAATTCCAGTGATCCGTCCGTTCCCTGCAGGACTTCAGCCAGTAACTTGGGAGGGGGTGGTTCAGGAGATTTCAGCTCCTCTCCACCACCATCCAACAGGGAGGGAGACACTGAACTGAGTGTAAGTCCCAACCACAAAGACAAAGTTTAGGTTGGGCCCCAGTCACAGAAAAAGAATATGATATAAGGCCTGATGGCCAGACAACTACAGGGCAGAAGTTGACACAAATGCCCAGCCCAGCAAAGTCTAACACTGAGTCAGGAAGGACCAGCACTGGGCAGCCCCTCAAACAAACGGAGCAGATCCTTACGACTCAAACATCAAGTCTGGGAGCGTGACTTAACTCCCGGCCCCCCAGGCGTGGGTGTCAGGCTACTAATGTCCTAGCTATGCGACAGCCATGTCCTTGTGAGGAATGGTTAGGGGATTTATGAGGCCCTGGACCTGACCAACCCCCAAGGTACAAGCAGAGAAAAGTCTGCAGCTCTTCCCTGAGCAGTTTCTACTGAAATTTCAAAGACATGGTAGTTTAGGCTCAAATTGGACCAAAAAAGTACAATCTGGCAGAATAGTTATTAAAAGATGATCTTGGCCTGATTTTGTCTCTGTTATTTGAAGGAAAAGAGCAGGTGGTACAGCATCTTTTTCTAGGTAGCAAAGTTAAGTTCTTGATTTTTGAAGTGTCTGGCACAAGGTTGGGGAAGGTTGGTGAGTAGGCTGGACATGTCTTGCTTTGAGGAATCTTTCTTGGTGTCGGCTAAGCTCCCTCGGTGTAACCAGGCAACTAGATGATTTTCATCAAGACTGTGAAAGCAGGAGAACTGGCCAAGTTCTATAAATCAAGGCTCTGGGAAAGGTGTGTCGGTGGCTTCTGGTAGCTGGCGAGAAGAGGAGGGAAGAAAAATACCGCTCACAACGATCACAGCACACAGAGTAGGAGAGAGGACAGAGGCCCTAATGGGAAGAGGAAAGGAGGCTTTTTCATTCAAGATCTAAGGTGCCCAGGGATTAATATGGATGTGCCTCTTGTGGGCAACTGGAGTCTAAAAAAGGACAGACTCTCTACCCTTCTCTCCTCCCACCGTCATCCAAATCTAAGTTGTGTTTTTAGTACGATCAATACCCATTTATCAGTCAGAGTTCAATCAGAAAAAAAGACTCCTCCAGGTTTTCCAAATAGGGGAGGTTTTCATTTAGGGAATTAGACACACACACAACCACCAGAAGGGCTTGAGGAGCAAAGATCAAGGTAGCAGCTGCTTGAGTTCATGAAATGGAGAAGTGGCCAGAGCAGGGAAGTGGTTGCCAATAATCTCTGCGCTCACAGCTCAAAGCAAGTGACATGGGTGTGAGCCTGGAGGTGCTGCAAGCCTCAGGAATTTCAGAGAAGCTGGTCTCAGCTGCCTACAGCAGGTGGTTCACAGGAACTCATTTGGAAGCTTCTGCAAACCTCACCTTAGCCCCTTCCCACCTGCCCACGATTGTGCCAGAAAATAACAGCATCTCATGCTTCCCTCTCAGCTTTTTCCAGAGTTTACAGAATCTACTCCAGAACCATCCTGGACTGGAATTCTGGGGAATGTGCTTGCAGACTTCTCTGTAATGATGATGTAATGATAAAGATAATGGAGAGGCAGACAGAGAAGATGTGGCATTAACAGCAGGCAGTCTGGCACACCCATTGAGAATGGGGGTTTTGCCAGTCTTTTTATCCTTGGCGTGTACTTGTAGATTTGAAGTGTGCTATTGAATCACTTTTGAGTCTATCTGCTTCCACAGGCTTGAAAAATGGGAGAGAATGCTAACTTGTTTATTCACTCATTCCCCAGAATATTTGCTAAGTCTTACTATGTGCCAAGTGCTGGGCATACACTGGTGAACAAGACAGACAAGGGCTCTGCCCTCAGACTTTACAGTCTAATAAAAGATGCAAGACAGTACTAAAATGAACAAACAGAACAACGGATTTTCTTTTTCCTAAGAACTTTATTGAGTTATGTTTTATGTATCACAAAATTCACCCATTTTAAGTGTGAGGTTCAATGATTTTAAGTAGAGTCACTAAGTGGCAAAACAATCACCATAAATCAGTTTTAGAACATTTTCAACCCCACAATAAGACACTTCACGTGCATTTACAGTTAATCTTAATCCCATTTCCTACCCCCAGCACCAGGCTACCACAGATCTATTTTCTGTCTCTATAAATCTTCCTTTCTGGACATTTCAGATAAATTATCATACTGATCATTTCAATTTGAGATGAACATATGATTTAGATGAATTATTTAAATATGATAGAGTAAATGGGGCAGGAGAGGGGTTCACCTTTATTTGGGATGGTAGGAAAGGACCTTCCTGAGAAAGAGTACCATCTGAGCTGAGACACACCTTTTCAGATACACCAGGCGTATAGTCTAGATAGCATGAGGTGGAGACTGTGTTAATTGGTATAAAATACACTAAATACATTATAATACATGATACAGTGAAATTGTGGCTTGGAGATGAGGAGAGTAACAACACTCTCACAATAATTATCTTATGGCAACAGTCATGCCCCAGGAAGATGTGCTGCAGAGACCTGTGGGCTTCCAGAAGAGCACGTTCTTGGGGAGAGAACTCAGGCAGAGGCTGGGAGACCCGGAAGAAATTGCTAAAGGGCTCTGTTTTCTCTCTAAAGACAATTCCATCAACAATTCAAGCACCTACCAGAATACTCAGACCTGAGAAGAGATGGAACCAAACAGGGGCTTCTGCCTCCTCTCGTCCCCAGCCTCAGGTACTGAAAGGTTTCAGCCCTCAGAGAAGAATGAGGGAGGCAAGGGTTAAGACTTGCTTGCATATAATCTCATCTCAGAATTCTGCTCAGCAAACCATTCAAATGAAATACAGGAAATATCATTCACTTAGCTCAGGGCTTTCAAAAGGCGGTATTAATTAGTTCTGACTAAAGAAAAGCCAGCCACCAACTATCTTTTTCCTCAGTTTTCCAAAGGGATTGTTTTCACTCCTTTTCCAAATCTGAAGAAAAAACTCTTGAGGAGACCTGCCAGGTAGGATCGTACCCAACCGAGCCCAGCCCTGGAGGAAGATAGCACTGGCCTTCTCTGGGAGGAGAGATAATTGGAAGATGCTCCCTGATTAGCAGACACTGAAGAGTGTGTTACCCACTTTCAAGAACAAAGCCTTGGCAGTCATCAGAACCAGGTTTAAATCCTGGCTCTGCCACTTAAGCAAATGACTTAATCTCTCTGTACCTCAGTTTCCTTCTTTGTAAAGTGGGACTGATAAGAATTCCTGCATCGTAGGGTTGTAATGAGAATTAAAAGAGATAATTTATGCAAAGCACTTTGTAGAGTACTGTCACATTGCAATAAAAATTGGTTATTCTTATTACCATTCATATATTCAGGCATAATTGGTTGCCATGCACTGTGCTACAAGCTAGGGCATGGGCAGCCCTGGTGGAGTGGAACAAACGTGAGTTTGGCAGAATGAACAGCGGAGTTTCAATTCTGGCTCTACCCTTTATTAGTTGTTCTGGCTTAGTCAAATCCCTTAAGCTCCCCAAGCCTCAGTTTCCTGACCTGGAAAATGGGAGTAATAGTATACATCCCCAGTGTCATGAGGAATACACAGAACAATGTCTTTGAAAGGCACATTAAAGGCACAAACAAAGATGTATTGTTAGTCACTGGCGGCTTACTTGGGCAGTTTGCTTCTCTTCCTTTCCTCATTCAGTTAGGGACTATTTTCTTCCCTATTTTGGTACAGCCAGATGTGAGGGAAGGGAAGGAGGGCAAATGGACACAAACCTCAGTCATTTTATCAGCTATTGTTAATCTTATAATATTCCTAATGACAGAAGAAGTTGAAGATGGATTGATTCACACCAGCTCTCCTGGAAAGTTAGTATATTTCTACTTCGGAGGGTAAACATAGATTTGTATGAAAAGATCAGGTTCTAGGATCAAATCTGTGTTCCAACTCTTACAAAATCCTTACTCTGCTCCCTTTATACCAGTGCGACCATGGGTGAATTACTTAACCTCTCTGAGCCTCAACTTTTTCATTTATAAAACAGGGGTAAATATACCTACCAGGTACAGATCTTAGGTTTACATATAAAATAGGTAAAATACAGTGTCTGGACAGATAAGGTATTCAATAAGTGGTAATGATTCTAAATTAAAATGTTTATTTCCAGTCTTTCAAGTCCTAACTATAGTAATGATTTGGGGGCACTACTAAGATCTTTTCATGAAATAAAGTCCTAAGCAGCTGACAGACTCACATGCAACCTCTTCATTATCCTCTCCTTTCCTTTAGAGCCATGCTTCTTGCTGCCTCAGATACCACGTTATAACTCGTCAAGTCACTGGGCCACATGCAGCTCTTTGTGGCATCACTCAGCTTCTTGCTTTCAAACTAGCAGGCTTTGTTCTTCACAACAGCATGCATCTACAGGATTAATCACCCCCCAGAACCAGTGTTCTGTCAATAAAGATGTGGTAAGTTTTACTGTGAGCTAACAAGCACTCTGCAAGACACCTGGGGCTGGTCATTGTAGAACACACAGTCCTTGAACCTTGGGGCAGCAGACCTGTCCACAGTGGCAGTGCCAGGGGCCAATGCTCGGATGGCACAATGCCCAGAGCTCTGTGAAAACCAGCGTGGGACAGCTAGAGAAGCCAAGCCGTAGGCTGGGCCTTAGAGGAGAGAGAAGTTTGATAGGTGGTCAAGGGAGGGAAAGGAATGATATACACCAAGGCACGGAGACAGGATGGTGAGAAGTTTGGGTTGGCTGAAACATGAAAATGAAAGATTGGAGAAGTAGTACAGAAAAAGATGGCAAAGATCCAAACTAGAGCAGTGATGCTGAAGGTAAAGAGGGAGAAAGGAATGTAAGAGACATTTCTGAGGTTGCATAGTCAGTTCTTTGCAACCAAAAGACATCGGAAGAGGGGTGAGGAGGAGCACCTAGGAGGGCTCTCAGGTGTTCACCCTGGAGGACTGAGAAGGTGGTAGCTCCACTGACTGGATGGAGTCCTAGCAGGAAGCACAGGTGAGCAGTGAGGTTTCAGCTCAATCTGGCATGTGTGGAATTTGATGTGGGGAGCCTCCAGGCCAAGGTAGGTTCCCAGACAAAGACGTGTCCAATGTGCAGCTCTGTAGGAACTCTGGGGACCAGGCTGCTGAAGCACACATCCTTCTGTCTGATAAGTAACCATGTCCGGTAGCCAGTCAGACCTACAGATGTGGTCTCAACTGGGCAGAGGGTTTGAGCAGGCATCTTCATAAATGTGCTTGCCGAAGTCATGGGGTGGAAAGTCACTGAGGTGACTTTCGACAGAGCTCTTCCCTATACCCACCTCATCTTTCTATTGTGTTCGTATCTTTCTTCCTTTCATCTCCTCCTGCTTTTCCCTTGCAGCTCCCAGTGAATGCTTGATGAATCCTGGCTTAGCGAATAGGCTAAACCCTCCACTTAGAAAGCAAGCTCTAGCTTTTATCTTCCTCTGTGGGTTTGGGTTTGCTAGAATCAAAGTAATATTAGCACAGTTTGTTTGGATTAGCATGAAGACTTCTAATCCGCTCCCTGCAATATTCCATATTTTAATAACTTTAATAATTACTGCTTCCTTTTTCTAATTAAGAGCTTAGAGACAGAGACCTTGGAGAGGAACCAAAACAGTGGCATTTTTGGTATTGTGGAGAACGGGAAGAAATGTTTGCATAGCAGAATCAACATTCAGAGCCAGCTAAGAAGTACTTGGACTTCAGTTCTGGGAGCAATTACTGTGCCCCACTGTGGACAAGGCCCCAAATGCCAGAGGTACAGATGCAGCAGGCGATTCCTCCATCTTGTCTGGGTCCAACTAGGGTCCCCCAGGTTGCACTCTGATGACAATAACATAAATTCCGTCACAGTATCTTTCTGGAAATGTGCCTAACAGTCCTTAGAGCTTAGGAGAAATCCAGACCACGTTGGCTCTCTGTCACGGTTTCAACTTTGGGGCAGTGCCCTGGGGGGCCAAGCAGAAGTTCCCATTGGGGAGTCACCTTCAAACCACAAAAGCTACTTCCTGTCCTCAGCTCCAATAGCAGCTGTGCATTTCAGGGTGTGTCCTCTCTGCTGGAAGCTAACCTGAAAGGCCCAGACACATCATCAGGACCCTCAGGCTAACTTTTTCCCATTTCCAGGCACTGCAGGGGTGTGGAAGCCGCCACAGAGGGAAGCTCCATTCTCTGGGAGCCTTGGGTGAGGAGAACCCCCAGAGAGGCGAAGTCCTGAGCCTGCTGTCAAAGTGCCGTTCCCTTGGAGCCCTGGCTGGAGCTCAGAGCAGTGGGGGGGTCTTCTACTCTCACTTCAGCCCAGCCCAGACCAGTCCTTACACAGTAAGTCTTTCTGTTTGAAGCCCAGCTCTGCAATGAGCTGGTCTGGGAGGGGTTCTGAGGCCCATCCTCTTCCTCCTATGGCTTGTCTTCAAGCTGAGCAGCTGTTATTTTGAACTCTCATGGATGGGATTGTGTTGTGCCCTTTTCTCTCAATCATCCTGCAACCCCTCTTCTAACAAACTCAATCTTTAGTGATTTCAAGGGGCTTTGCCTTTCTCAGGAAGACCCTCCAAAGGATTACACTGCCACCCTCTAAGAAATGCCAGCCTCAGGGAGTCAAAAGTGGCCTTTTACATCCTTCCCACTGAAGAAGAGAAAAAAACGCACATATTCAATCTCCAGGGGGCCACCCGTGGCCAGGACTCCAAATCCCAGAGACACTTGATGCTACCTCTGCCTCAAAAAACTGTGGCCTTTTGGAAGAATCAGATACAGGCAATAATAATTTTATAAGATAGGATAGACTAAGTACCAAATATAAGTTCAAAAAAGTCCCCATTCATTTTGGATTGGGGAGAGTTTCATAGAGGACCTATTTGATCTAGTTCTTAGAGGATAAGGACGCACAGAGTGATAATAAGGGAAATGGTATTCCAGGACGGGGTGCAAAATGAGCCAGCCGGGGAAGCTCAAAATGCAGGTTTTACTTAGGGAACAATAAGGGGTCTGGTGTTGATAAAGAGCAGGGTTTATACCAGGCTGGATAAGACATGAAGCTGAAACGTGTGATGGCATTCAACCACAAGGCCTTGAGTGCAGTGGTGAGGACTTGGGTCTTTATTCTGGAGGAGTTGGAAAAGCACCATGGCTGGTTTGCCCAGAGAGGAGTGACCCAATCTTTCCTCAGATGACTGAGCTTTAGGAGGATCACTGCTCATCCATGTGGTGGATGGAGAGAACAATAGGCCACCGACCTGGGAGCTATTGCTACCTGCACAGAAATGAGAGAGAAAGGGCAACAGAAAGCAGGGAAGATGGTGCAGAGAGAATCGGTAGGTTTCTGCCACTGACTAGCTGAGGTGTCACTGTCTGACTATATGTTTGATCTCCCTCACCAGAGTGCAAGCCCCTTGAGGGCAGGAACCGTTTTGTGGGGTAAACGGAAGTTTTCACCCAGAATGTCTAGAATTTCCTGCCTGGCCTTAGTCCATTTAAATACCAATGAGTGTTTACTACAGCAGAACCTCTTGTCTGTCTGGGGCAAGGGGTGGAGAGAAAATGGCGATTCTAGCCTCCTCTCTGTTCCTGGTACCTAATTGGTCTGGTGCTCCCCAGTCAACAAGAACCCACCTACGGAGTTCCTGCTGGAAGGGGAGGGCAGGGGGTTAGCGTGCAAGCTGCAGCAGCTGGAGAGGATGGACAGAGCCAGGCCTGGCTAGCTTAAGCAAGCTGTGAGCAATAAAAACTCTTTCTCCCAACTTGCCCTTCCTCTCGTCCTCCTTCAGTTTCACCAGACTTGTAGGGAACTTGTCCCATGGGGGAACCCCCTTTCTCCCAGACCTACACACGTCTTATTCATCTTCGTGGCCTTAGTGTTTAACACAGGTGGCTCTCATTGTAGTAGACATCTTAACCTGGTAGCCATAGACAGATGTGGATAAAGTGAAGGTTCTTATGGGCAGGATTCTCACCTGACCCTGGCCGGCTTGCTCACTACACATGTGTGGGCAACACATTGCTATTGAGTCTACATAAAGAGCTCCGCCCAGCGCTCTGGGCGACACAGTGGTATGATCATGTGGCTGCGTGGCTGCAGGAGAGCAGGGACTGGAGTGGTGGCAGCACCGAGGACAGAGACTGAGATGGCTGCCGGGATAGAGAGGCTCAGAGGCAGGGACCGGCTTGCCGCATGCAGACTCACTCTGAGTGGATGGGATTCTAGTGATTGACCTGCCACGGTGGGAATAAAGTCAGGTATAAACCCTTTCACCCCCAAAATGTTCCATTGTCATTCCTCAGTCTCATTGAATCCATAGTGAGCTTGCCCAGGGCTGAACTCATTGGCAAGACAGTGGGCTTCAAAGGAGTCTGAAACCCCCTCCAAAATTCTATGCAGAATTTTGTGTGTCTGGGCATAATATGTGCACCGTTCTGTTGAAGAGGTCTATAGCTTTTATCACACCCTCAACAGACCCTGGGACTGAAAAATGGTTAAGATAAACTCTAAAAATTTGTTATCGTCATAAATGTTTGTGACTCTTGGTTTCTGTTTTTATTACTTCTCTAAGGACCAACTTCATATGTATACACACACACACACACACACACACACACACACACACACACACACACACATATATAAGAGGACAGGGTCAAAAACATTAAATGGGTCTGTGAACATAATTACATTTTATTTGTAGTCAAAACCCAACATGTAAATTCAGTTATGAGCCTAAGTTTTGCTGAAACTTTGAAAGACATTTTCCCTGCCTGTTCCTACTCTCATTCTCCAGTAACACATTTCAGAACCTACTCTCCAATCACCAATGCTTGTATGAGGGTGTGGATCGATTTTAATTTGGACTTCAGCTTCTGCAACAAGTGCCTTTGTAGAAGCACCTTCCTGAGAATGCCAACTCGCACCTTTCAATTAGGGCTAGATAATTAGGATGCAGGCTCATCCGCTACCCATTCTATCTCTGTGGGTGACGGAGCACAGACGGGCCATTGCTGGGCAACTGACACTTTCACCAAGCATTGAACGGGACCATGTCCGAACCCAGGCTGAAGAAGGAGTCTGTGCTGCTTCTGCCTACCAGAACAGTCTGGGGGACATGACTTGGATATCAAACTACTGGATTTTTTTGTGATAACCCAGGGGCTTGTGGGGACTACAGAAGAGAGCATTTAAAAGTGGGACTGACCTGGAGAATCTGGAGCATATGTTCCCTGGAAGAAGAAGGCTCTGACTTCAAAAAAACAAACAAACCATGCAATCTATTGGTGTGGCAGGGGATAAGATACACACATAGAAAAAAGAAACTACATAAAAATGGACAAAGAAGCGAATGTTTAGTGCCAGGTAAGTTTTATTTAGATGGAGGGGAAGGAGGCTGTAGGAATTCAGAGAAAAGAGCCGCTGCTGTGTGATTAAGCCCAGAAACAAAGGGAAGTGAACGAGGGCATGAAGACGAGGAATTAGCACACTACACCCACCCCCCACTTTCACATTTAACTTCATTCCTCTTCCTGTAACAACTAGGGAGCACCGACTGTGGGCTGGATACAAGACCAAGTGATTTTATATATACATTATCTATTAATCCTCACGACTATATATAAGGAAGGAATTATTATTCTCATTTCACGAATGAAAACTGAAGCTCAGAAAGAGGAAGAACTTGCCTAGGATGCACAGCTATTAAGTGGCTGAGCCAGAAGTAAAACCCAGGTCTGTCTGAGCCCAAAGACTAAATTCTTTTCACACCACACAGTGTCCTTAAAAAACTATTAGGACAGTGTGGATAAGCCTCACAAACATTATGCCAAGTGAAGAAACCAGGCACAGAAAGTCACATACTGTATGACTCCATTTATATGAAACACCCAGAATAAGTAAATCTACTGGGACAGAAATGTAGTAGTTTCTAGGGGGTGGGGAGAGAGGGGACCTCAAGAGAGTTCCCTCAGCATATTTTGGGGACAGCGAGGTGCCTGGGCCAAGTGCAGCAGCATGGTGAGTCAAGATTTTCTTCTTGATTCAAGTGAAAATTATGGATTAAGGGGTGACTATCTTTCCTTAGCTGAGAATGAGAGTTCCCAGGCACTGTCCAGGCAGTATATGTATATGAAGTTGATGCCTAGAGAAGGAACAAAAGCAGAAACCAAACACAAGCCTGTGTTTCTTAATCACAATAGAAAGAGCCTTCCAAGATGTTCTAAAATGCCCCTTAGAGCATTTATGAGAGGGGCAGGCCCCCCTGTTGTGGGTCCCCTAAATTCAGAAGACACAAAATCCTATTTGATCATTCCAAATGACTCTGCAGGTCCTTAGAATGTGGTCATTTCTTGGTTGCTTCAGAGCAACTCTAACTCTGTGAATCTGAAATACATGGAATGAATTCTTAGCTAATGAGAGCACCTAGCCATCCATCCAGCAGCCCATCTCGATGGGACTTTGTTCTTGGTAGTGATGGTATAGAAAATCTCATGTAGGGTCTGACGGGTCACTTGAGATATTAAATTTGGCTTTGCTGCCTTTTACGTGGGAAACTATAGGCACATGAAAATGGGGGCTTACCAAAGCCTCAGGACACACCCCCAGGCAAGGGTCTATCATCCAAGCAGCAGTGTGCCTGGACACAGGGTCTATTTCAGAACTTTATTCTCCTTTCATGCTATTTGGGAAATGTTCTCCTTCTCTTTGTACTACTCTCAGAAGTATTTGTGCTATTGACAGTGGCTTCTGCTTATTTGGCGTTTCACACAGCAAACTGACCCTTTCAAGCCCTTGTGGCCTTTCTGGCAGCAAGAAGGAGGTGGTAAGTGTGAATGGGCTCTACTGTTCCCTTGCCCTTCCCCAGTCTCCGGTCTACTGTCTTCATCGCCACAGTCAGCTCGGGGAGCACCGGCAGAGAGTACGGGGTTGCGCTGGTGGGCCTGTAGCTCAGTTTCCTCCATAACACAGGCTCTGCTGCTGGAAGGTATCTACTCAGAGAGCTTGGGATGCAAGAATCAAATTTGTCAGCTGCCAGTCCGTACACATTATTGGGGTCATGGAAGTGCCCAGAAAGATGTGCTTCCTGGGGATCAGCTCAGAGTTCCGCATGATGCCCACTATGATGCTGAAAGTCACATTCTGCGCCGAGTCCAGTAAGAGTCCTATGGCCGTCCACGGCAGTGGCACACATAGACATTCCATCAAGCACCCCAAGCATCCCCAGTCAGTTGCTCTATGCAGGGCCCGCCCTGAGCCCAGTAAGGTACAGTGTGCTGCAGTGTGGGCAAAGCTGGGCGGTGACCTCAGCCATACCAAGCTAAGCAGCTGGTCAAGAGTTCTCTGCCGTGCTCAGTAAAATTCCCCCTGCAGTGCTGGGGCTGTGCCCAGGGGAGGTGCAACATGGTGCTAAGGATAATGCCTATGGTCCTCCAAGGGCCCACTGATGACCTATCTAGGACCTAATCAATGGCCTTCAACTCCAGAGAGCGGTGCCCCTAGGAAGCTTCCCTCCTGCTCACAGTCCCCCTCCGCAGTCCCCTAGGACTGTCCATCGGGCTCCTAATGCCTCCAACCCACTGTGAGCCTCTCACGGTTGCGGGGGAGGGGAGGTCTTTAAAAAGCTACATAGTATCATTTTATCAAAAGAAACAGTTTGATCCAAACCTGAAGACAACCAAGAAAGTACAAAACTACCACAAAACAATACAAGCAAATAGTGTAGAAATTTATTAGTATAAAGTGTAATTCTCTATTTTTTTTCCCTCCCATCTCCCATCAAGCCCTCTTTCTGGAATTAGCCACTGTTCATTTGGTTTGTATCCTTTCAGATATGTTCTGTGCATTCCTCAAACGTGTGTATTATATGCACATAATTCTTTTTTCACACATACAGGATAATAATTGATTCATTCTTTTGAAACACACTTTTTCATACAGTATAATGTGGTCATCTTTCCCTGTATGTACATATGTTTACTTCGTCATCTTAGATTAATGCCTATTATTCCATAGTACAGAGGAACTATTATTTATTTAACCAGCCTTCTGTTGATGGCATTTAGGTCATTTCCACTTTTTCACTACCACAACCAATACTGTGGTTAACATCATTTAAATTTTGATAATCCCGCAAAATTACCCTCCAAAAAGATTATAACAATTTATACTTCTCAGAAATACAAATATTTCCATTGCTTCTAGAAAGCCATCAATCAGCTCCACTTCAAAATTTCTAGGAGGAAGGAGGTTCACAATGAAAGTTTCAGGTTCAGAATGGAAGTGCCTGTTCTTGCTGGGCTTGGATATATTTCCTGTGTCTTGCAACATGCAAACCGGAGTCCAGTACTTATCACTCTTTCTCAGCCCAGGTGTCTTGACACCACCCAGCAGCCAGCAATACAGCCCTGTCCTCAGCACTCTACACACTCGGCTTACATAGCCATCAGGATCAACAGTACTTGTCAGCCCCCGAGCCTGTCTCTGGGGACCCTGTAACGGAGCCTCCCTAAGTGCGCACAGAGCCAGGGACCATCTCTAATTCCCACAGAACAGTCATTCTGTCTATCTGATGGGCTTCTGTCCTGGTCCCTGGCTTTCCCTTCAGCTTAGCACTTGGGATGCAGCCCAGCTAGCTCGGACTCTGCCCTCTTCTCCTTCCTCCTCTCTGCCCTTCCTCCCTATCCTGCTTCCTCTAGCTCAGCCATGCATTAGCCCCAGCATTACCCAAACAGATGGCCATGCTGGGAATCTTGAGATGTCCACTGACTTCTTGTTTCTGTAACTGTGTCTTGGATTGGATCAGAATTCACCTCATCCGCTAGAGAAGGGGATTGATGTCCTCTAGAATTAGAGAATTAACAACTCTGACTTTTAACATAGTTGCCTAGGCATCCAACTGCCAGCCTGTGCTACCCTCCTTCTTGCAATGCCAGGGTCTCACCTCTCATTTCATTTATTCATTCAGCAAACATTTATTATATGCTATGCACATTTTCTACCAAATTGCAAAACTCCTGAAATAACTTACAGACACATCAAGCTCTACATTTCTATTGCAATATGGATGGAAGGTGTTTGAATTATTACTATAAATTGGATATAGTTCAGTCTTTTTTCTGGAAGAACTAAACTCCTAGACAGTGGCCATCATTGTACTCTATTCCTTCTCATTGACATTGTATAATAATGTATCCAATACTCACCAAGTATTGGTCCAACAAATATGCATGTGTTAATAATCCTCACCACAACAAGCTTACAAGAGAAGTATTGTTGTTATCCCCATTTTATAGGTGAAGATCTGAGGCTAAATAAATTACCCATGTTCACCCAGGCTGTAACTGACAGAGCCAGTATCCAAACCCAGGCGTCCAACACCAGAGCTTCCACTCTTAACTACTATGGCGTCCTGCCTTTCCATAGTGGTTTTCTACATCAGATCATTGGGCAGAAGCCCAAGAAATTAATCCATGGCAGCTTTGGGGAAGCCTGAAAGAAGAAGGGTCCAGGACCTATAATGAAATCAACAGCTCTGGACTCTGGCAATGGAACCACTTAGCAGGCCTAGTGATCTATAAGTAGTGGGCACCATTGTGGCTAACAGTCCAATGATGTGATGAGAGAGAGAGTCAGAGGCCAGCGCTGAGGACGCAGAGCTCAGTTCTGCCCTGCTGCCGGGCGTCTTGCTGATGAGAAGTGACCATTCGGCCTTACTCTTCTTTCAACCCTGGTCATCTCCAAGCTTCTCTGCATGGTGGATAAGCGTTCACTGTGAGAACTAAGGGGAAGGACTCTGGGGTCGGACTGTCTGGGTCCATCCGAATCCTAGCTGTACTACAAATCATAGATGTGTGATCTTGAGATAAGTTACTAAACATATCTATACCTCAATATTCAGGTGTACAAAATAGTGAAATTAATAATATCTTTCTTAGTGAGTTGTGAGGGTTTATATGACGGGATGCATATATTTTTTAAATACCAGTAAATGTGAACTATTTTAATATCATCTCAAAGGCTGGCTGATCACTTTGGAGCAGCTGAGACAGTGAACGTAAAACCACAAGAAAAAGATTTGTTTTTGTGTAGGTGCTGTAAAGGGTGCATTCAGAGTGGGGAAGGTGACAGTAGGTGGCAACTGGAGTGGAAATAACTATCGGTTTGCTGGGACTGTGATAGCAAAGAACACAGAGGGGAGGCGTTCGGAACAGAAAGGAAGTGGCTCCACTTCAGGAGGCTACAAGTCCAAGATCGAGTGTCAGCAGAGTTGGTTTCTTCTGAGGACCGTGAAGGAAGGATCTGTTCCAGGCCTCTCATTGGCACAGATGGCCACCTTCCATCCGTGTTGTTCTATTTATCATCTATAATACCGTCTCCCCTCTCTATGTTATGTCTCTGTGTCTAAATTCCACCTTTTTATAGGGACGCCACTCTTACTGCATTAGGGGCACCTTAATGCCATCCTTTTAGCTTGATTACCCCTGAAAAGGTCCCCTGTCTAAATGAGGTCATGTTCTGAGGTAATAAGAGCTAGGATTTCCAACATATGAATTTTCAGGTAATACAATTCAACCAATAATAATGACTAGGAATAAAAGTTTATTTTTGCGCAGCTACCAGGTGTCGAACACATTACGAACTCTGACTCTTTTTAGAAGCCACAGCAAACTTTCAGGTATCTACTAAGATAATCGAGATTCAGAGGTACAGTGACTCACCCATGAACAGCTAGTCATCATGAACCAAGATCTGAATCAGGACCGTCCAGCCCCAAGCCTTTAAATGCCATATAACACTGTCCTTCTCAGTTGGCACCTAACAATCCAGTGACTCGGGACCATTCCTGTTCAGGTGTGAGGGCTTATCTAATCTCTGTGCCCACCTCTGTAGTTCCTCTGCATGGGAGGGACTTCGTTCTATTCACATACTAATCCAGAAAAGTCATAGACTAGCAGAGCAGGAAGGAACCTCTGATATCAACCAGTCCATCCCCTGTTCTGCAGATGAAGAATGAGTTACTTGCACAAGGTCACATAGGAAGAGAGGAATAGTCTTGAATCTGCTCTCTCTACCCAACACTGCCTTTACTGGAAGAAATTCTCAACTGTGCTAGTTAATCTAATTTATTTAGAAAATTGCTTAACAGATTAAGCCATTTATACAAAATCATGAGATTAATCATTTTTAATCAAACACAGTCTGACACAGTATGAAATAGCCAAGGGTAGGTCTGTCATGCAAACATCCTGCAGCCTTAATTGCCAAATGGCTGGAATGATGGCCAGCCCCTCACATTTATCACAAGCAGCATTAAACTTCTTACATAACTTATTTTCTTTGCCAACACTTTTAACATTAAGAAATAGGGAAAAGGTAATCTGTTCTTGTCACAGGAAGTGTTATATAAAAAAGGAGAAACACATTGAATTTTCACATCCATTCTCCAGACTATAAATATCCTCCATAATAGCATCCATCTTCTCACAATCACTGGCTTTGGGGCACAACCACCTGGCTGGCATCTGGGGCAAATGTCTACTGCCATGTGGCTTTCTCTGTCCCAGAATACCATCCAAGTTTCTTAAGAGCATTAATCAGAAAAGATGTCAACAGAATTGAGGTAGCAACACGATTGCAAGGCTAGTGATGATAGGTGTGATTCTGTGAAAAGAGTCAACGATCTAACAGTCTAACAATCCACACCCAACTCTGCCTCTGAGAAACAGGACAACCTTGGGCAGATAACTTCAGCCTTCTAAAACTCGATTTCCTCACCTTTAAAATGCGTACATTACAGGTTGCAAGGATCAAACAAGACAAGAGTTGAGAAAATGCACAGCACAGCAGCTGGCAAATGGTAGGGACTTAAATACTTTTTTTAATTGTAAGTGTATGGCAAGTAATTTTCTCCCCTCTAAAACTGATCCGGGGGGTAATGTGTGTTCCTTCATATACAAATAAGAAAGGAATTCAGAGTATCTATGGCCAATCTTTGTTCCAATGCTGCCACCTGCTGCTGGGCAGCCAAATTCCATGCTGCTATTTCAAAGGAATGCACAGACACACATGGGGGATTCAAATGGATGCACACAGACAAATCCCTCCCCAGCACACTTCCCTCCATCTCCACCCTTCAGATCCGGGTCATGAGCACACCTGACTTATCTGATCCTGGAGTTACACCCTAATTTCCTTGGCAGGAGGGATTTTTCAGACAGAGGATGACTCCTAGCAGGTCACGTTTTCCAGCATTGGGAACATGAGGACAACTATGGGCTGAACTGCTCCAGAAGTCAAAAATCAGTATGTAGCCAGCAGACATGTTTCACTGAAGCTACATATTGTTGACCCACACTGGTTTATTGTGAATAAAATTCAAATTACTCGCTAATGCTTAAATATCAGTTTTCACCTTAAAATGTAGATATTCAGATTGTTGAAAAATCTAAAGCTGCGGCAACACGTGACCCACATGCCTTCATGACAGCAAGTAGCTGGAGCTGAGTAGCAAATACCCCTGCAGCCTGGGCAGGCCTTCTCCAGTTTGACACTACCAATCTCCAGATCACCATTGGATCTTCCATTTGGCCTGCCTCACTTAGTAAGGTTATCTTGCTGACCCCTGACCCTGGCTCTACACAATTGTTGTCTCAATTCCAACCACAAAGTCTTGCAAGGACTAGGATGGCTAAACAGAGTAGGGTTTATTTACATCTTCAAGTAATACTAATAATTAGTAATTACCAAGCACCTATTCTGTATCAGGCACAAAGAAAAGCATTTTGACCCTAACTTTTGACCTCAAAGATATTTCATCCCGGTGTACATTCAGATCTTACATCTTTGCTCCATGCATGGCTTTGTTCTCTGGGCCAAGAAATAGAAAATCACTAACACAACCAATTCTTAATAAATATGACTTGCAGAAATAATCTATACAAAGCAAAACTCACAATGGCAAATGCTTCAAATAGTAAAACTTATTATTGACTTTTAAATGACCCCCCAAAAAAGCATTTCTTCTAGGTAATATTGAAAACAGCAAACTTTGAACTCAAACTTTTATGTTAAAAAAATAGAATCTTCACAATGTTTTGATCTGATCATTTGACCCAGAATAATTGTAGCTGCTACAAACAATGGCCAAAGAGAAAACTCACAACAGCAAAAATTACAATCAGTAAAGCTACATAGGAAAAAATGCTAATTAGTTGAGTGTCAAAAAATGCATAAGGAAAAAAATGACCTTAATAAGAAAAATTCGGTTAAATACAATGTTTAACTGGAAAAAAGAATTAAATGTTTTTAGAAAACTGTTAAATTATGTTGGTTTTACTAACTGCCCTTCCCCTCCCAAAACTACAGAAAACCCACGTTAACAATCTAATGTGTCCATCCACATATTTCCATATATTATATAATCTCACATCATCATATTCATATTGGCCAAGGCTTTTGATTGTCATATGAAAATTGAATCATATTATATATATTTCCTGGCATCTTGTTTTTCTCATTTAACAATATCTTACAGAAATTCTGTCAAAGCAGAATAGGTTTATTTGCATAAAGAAAGTCCATGAGCAAGATTGCCAGGTTGAAGGAAAGATATATTTTTCTTTTTAAAAGAAGTTTCCAGACTACTTCTAGAATAGCTCACATTTCCCTTGGCAAAACATGCAAGTAGCTCTTTATATACCACCAGCAGTTGGCATTTCTGCTTCTTTCCAGCAGTCTGGAAGAGGTAATGATGAATCTCATTATTACTTTAATTTGCATTTCTCTAACTTCTAGTGAATTTGGGCAGCTTTTCATACGTTTTCTGGCAACTGGGTTTGTTCTTCCACAAAATGCCTATTTATATGTCTTGGCCATTTTTATTGGATAGTTTGTCAGTTGCTTGCCATTTGTAAGAGTTCTTGGTATATTTTTATTACAAATCTTATTATACCTGTCATATGCATTATGATTATTTTTTCCAAATCAGTCATTTGTCCATTGGCTTTGTCTATATGAGAGTTATGAATGTTTACATAAATATGATTAAACTTCTGGTATACAGGTCTTCCCTCATTATTGCCAATACTTAGAAAATCTAGGAATGTAGTCTCCTAGATGATGTTGCAAGTTATTATTAGTTTTTACATTTAGTTTTTATATCTATCTTTAATTTAGTTTTGAATATACATAAGATAGGGTCCATGCTTTTGTCCCAAATGGATAGCTGGTTTTGCCAGGACCATTCACTAGAATGCAACCTTTTTCCACTGAACTAAACTAATGACTTTCTAATATAGGAGATGCTTATATATTCCAGGATCTTTTTCCAGGGTCTCTATTCTATTTTCCTTCCAGTCCTAGTCCACATGTCACTGCTCCATACTATATCCTTAAGGTTAACTAAAGCTAGATCTATAAATGCAAATCATTTTGACTGACTTGATTAAAAAGATTAGTCAATTGCAGAAATAAGATTTTTACAAAGTTTAAGTTATTCTAATTTTTACTTAAAATAGCTATCTTGACATAAGTGGAATCAGCAATAATGTATTCATGCTTGGTAAACTCTGGGGAATTTGAATTCTCTTTAACTAACAAACAGACTCCTTGTTTCCTTCATCCTAAAACTGGTTTTTGACCAGCACCAATAATTTCTGTGGAAGAAAGCAAAACCTCCTTTATCTGAGACTATGAATGTTATTTAATTCTTGAAAGTGGTATTCAAATTAACATGAGATTTCATTCAGTTTAATAAAACACCACCTAATTAGGAAGAAGCCTTACTATTATCTCTGAGGATATATTAATATCATTAAAATAACATATGGTTGAGAAAGTTGTATGTACATTTATAATTTTGTTCCCTTCTGAATACAAAAAACTATTTAATTAAGATTATTACTATCTTTAAACATTTTTCTCAGAGGAAATGTTCTTCATTCTAAGCTACATATCTTCTTTGGAAAAAAATATATTTTAAAAGAAATTCTGAAATTCTACAAGAACATAGGCTCTGTTTGTATCCAAAAGAGAGCTCCTTTCCTCCAACCCTCCTCATATTTCTATAGTACAATACCAATCAGGATTGCTTGCATGCGATATTTTCTTTATCGGTGACAAATTTTTAACAATTTTTTTTTCATGAGTAAACTGGAGAAAGAAACTAATCCGCCACATATTTCAGGCAAAAAGAATAAAGAAAGAAGAGTGTAGGGCTTGGCAGGAGAGTGTAGACAAGTCCACTCTTTCAACTTAGATATGGACTCAGATAATTGCTCATCAATCCATTTTCTCTATCTTCACATAAACACCCTCTCTGCCCCCATGGTCGATATACTTCCGTTTGTCCCTTGCCCTTCTGTTTCCCTTCCATCTCAGAATTCCACTTTCTTACTTTCTTGTTCTGTGTGTAATATGATCTCTGCTGAAACTGTTCTTCCAAAGGCCATCTTCCCTATTATGAGTTGAATTCTGTCCCTACAAAATTCATATGTTGAGGTCCTAACCCCCAGTATACATAATTAGTTAAGGTGAAGTCATACTGGAGTCGGGGGACCCCCTAATCCAATATGACTGGTGTCCTTATAAAAAGGGGAAAGTTGGATGCAGACACACACAGGAACACTATGTGATGACAGAGGCAGAGACTGAGTGTTGCATCTACATGCCAAGGAATGTCAAGATTGACAGAAAACCACCAGAAGCTAGGGGAGAGGCATGGAGCAGATTCTTCCTCAAAGCTCTAAAGGAACCAAGTGTGCTGACACCTTGACCTTGGACTGCCAGCCTCCAGACTGTGAGACAATACATTTCTGCCATTTAAGCCACCCAGTTTGTGGTACTTTGTTACAGAAGCACTAGCAAACTAATATATTCCCCTTCATATAATATATATAATATATTCTAAATTTAATGGTATTTTCTCTATGCCCAACCATGTTAATTTCTCACTTCAAGTGATAAGAGTGGTCACCAAGTGAAACTCTCTCCTAAACTGCTAAAACTCCAAAACTATAGTTTGTTGATCTTCTGTTGTTCTTCTTATCTTCTTCTCTGACTTCTCCTCCATCCTCTAAAACATCATTAACCATGTTTCTAGCCACAATCATTTCCATTACTAGTGGTAATAAATATTTTAAATAACTAGCTTTTACTGAGCATATGCCAGGCATCATTCTAAATATTTTACATATATCATCATATTTAATCTTCACATCCCCTCTGAGAAAAATGCTATTTTCGATCCCATTTTATAGATGAGAAAACTGAGGCCTAAAGAGGTGAAGTAACTTGCCTGAGGGCACACAAAGAGTATGTGGCAGAGCCGGGATTCAAAGTCAGGTCTGTCTGACTCCAGAGCACAGAATCACTTTCACACTGCCTCTCACTCTTTCTCCATAGAGAAATCTCCTCTGAAATCTTATGGAGTTCCACTGCTTTGTTTTCTCCTCCTTCTCTATTCTGTATCTCCAGAGCCATTTTCCTACCATACTCCAAGACTGAATTTCCACCTCAAACTCCTCTTGTCTAAAACTGAGTTCCTCCCATTTCCTTCCCAATATGTTTGCCTTCTGTACCCACTGTTGGCTTTATAATCTCCTCAGCTACCCATGCTTAGAAACTTCATAGCATTTTCGGTTCATCTCTGTCCCCTGCCCGTGGCCTACCTTGGCTTTCAACATGCCTTCCTCACTAAGCCTAATCATTATAACTTTTGATTGAGAGACATATGACTCTTCCTGTCACTTGAACACTAAGAGGTCATTTTCGGGTTACTATTTGGCTTACTTTCAATATTGTTGCATCTCAGGGAATAGGGAGGCCCAAGGAGAGGGAGAGAGATGGCAGAAGAGCCAGTCAGTGGAGCAGTCAGAACACACATATTTATCAATTAAATTCACCATCTTACATGGCCATGGTTTAAGGTTCCCCAAAACAATTACAACAGTAACATTAAAGATCGTGCTCACAGATCACCGTAACAAATATAATAATATGAAAAAGTTTGAAAGATTGTATTTCCAAGATATAACACAGAAACACAAAGTGAGCAAATGCTTTTGGCAAAATGGCACCAGGAGACTTGCTGGACACAAGGTTGCCACAAACCTTCAATTTGTAAACAACACAATAGCTGTGAAGTACAGTAAAGCAAAGCACAATAAAACGAGGTATGCCTGTATTCGCCTACATGTCTTACATCCCTCACCAGACTATGAGTTCCCGGAGGGCAGGACTGTGATTCATCTTAGAATTTACCACAGCACTTGACGGAGTATCTAGTATATGGTAGGTGTTCAGTAAGTATTGATTGGCTTGATTTTTAATGTCTCTAAGTAAATTATTGTGTTAGACTGTTTGAAATTCACAGAGCTCAAAGCAGTTAAACTTTGAAAGTAGATTCAAATCACCAAAATCACCAGGACGCCTAGTTCACCTGGGACCCATTCTGATCCAGTCCCAGTTTGTCATTATACACAACAACCTGCTTTTTGTCCCTGAGGAGCACTCCAGGCTAAACTATCCCACTGGCGCCAAAACCCTTTTCTCCTCATTCCCACCACACCCTGGAAGGCCTGAACATGTCATTATCCTTCATCATGTCTCAGACTACAAGATGCTAGGTAGATGGCTAAACTCCCTTGCAGTGATAACAAGGTAACTAGTACTAAAGTACTTTGAACTTGGTAGTTTCCATTTACCTTGTTGTTAAGAGCATTCCCAGGCCAGAGGCCACCCTTAGGCGGCTCCAACATGTCCCTGAAGCCAGGCTGTTCACCAAGTCTGTGGGAAAGTTTGGAGAAAAACTTCAAAGTCTTTCAGTCCTAAGATAGGGGAACGCAGGTGACCATTCACCTGATTGCGCAGCCAGAGGGGACCTCTGGGCCAGTCCAAGAACAAGTGTTGCCCTTTTCCCCCCCGCAGAATTGAGATTCCCAGTGTGGCAGTTAGGTGGATGGCAAGATTTCCAGGCAGGAAGGAAGACCTTCTGGTCTTTGGAAAAACAGGTTGTGACATTGTTACAAAGCAGTGTCTCCTTGTGTTTCCAGAGTTCCAAGATACTAAATCTTGGGGCCAGTGTACAATCCAAAAAAGTCCTGTGCTCAGAAATGCTTCTTCCTCCCCACAAGTGAGGTCTTCTTTTTAGGGGATAAACACCTTCCCTTAGATCTTAATACAAGCAGACCCCAGATAGGCTCACACCTCCACTTGTGCTCAGACATATTTGGTCCTTAAATGGAAGGCAGCTTATCTCCAGGTGGAACCTATTATACTGATGAGTTTTTCTATGATGTTCTGTGGTTTGGGGAAGAGACAAGGTAGTGCATTTTAGTGCACTATTTCTTCAGCACATAATAGGTACTTGGTAAATACTATGCATCTGAATGGATGAATGTGCTTATGAAAAGGGGGAAACAGCAGGGAAGAGGAAGAGGTGGAGAGGAGAGCTAGTAAAAGAGAGAGGAAAAGGGACCCGAGAAAATACAGGTGAGGGGAAAAGAGAGACGAAAGACAGGAATAAGAGAAAAAAGGAAAAGAGAGAGGGGAGAAAGATAAAATTTGGGCAGAGAAGCCGATAAGAAATCTGAGGAATACACTGTCACTTCTACTCCAGCAAACATGACTTTAAACACAGAGAACAACTGATGAGAGTAGTTTTAGCTTTATGTACAAATCTCTCTGTTGAAAATGTGTGGCAAGTATGGGCTCAAGTTTTGCTCCAAAATAAACAAACTGGGAAAGATTATAGCTGCCTATCTAATATACTCGAGAGCAAATTATGTATTGAAACTCAAAAGACAGGTGTTCACACTCTATTTGAAAGGCTGGCATCTATCGCTGCCTGCAGGGAAGGTCTTTGATTTGGATAAAACCTCCCAGCGCACATCAAGAGGTGGTATTTTGGGAGCACTTAAAACTCTAGTGTTGTGGTTTTTACTAACATTTTGTAGTAAGAATAAAAATGCCAGCATTTTAATGTCAACTAAAAAAGTGAGCAAAATACAATATTATAGTCTGATAACACTATGTACAAAAAGAAAAGAAAACATTAGAAGTAAATACTTCCAAAGTACTACATTTTTAAGCAAAAGGATAGTTACTGATTTTTTTCCCCTACTCATCAGTTTTACAAATTTTCCAAGCAAATATGTTTCATTGTCATGATGCAAACAAATGAAGCTGTATTTTCAAGTGGGGGAAAAAAAACATGAGAACAGTATACTACCATTTCTATGAAATATATTCATTTCATAGTCTATGTCTGGACAAAAACACAAGAAAGTAATAACGAGTTTCATCTAGGCAGGTAACTAAGGGATGAAAAACAGGAGTGAGAGGAAGAATTGCTTTCCCTGCATGTCCTTTTATAGCATTTGAATTTTTTTCATGTACATGCATGACTTCCCTTAAGTGAGATCCAATAAAATGGTCTGCTAAAAGGCCATACAAGTGCAGACCCCAGCAGGTCTGCCATCTCCCCAGCACAGGGGAGGGCTATCCCTGCCAGAGAAGGAGGCCTCCAGACAGCCAGAGAAACAGCCAGGGGGTGGCTCTCTTGTGACTTCCACATCCTCTCCCCACACCCCACCTCACCGCTGACCCTCCCCAATCTTAGACCACCAAGTGTTGCAGTGTATGACCTTCCTAAACTGACCCTCACACCAGGGCTAGTGAGCTGCAGACCATTCTGCACTGGAACTTTCCTTTGTCCAGACTGAATAAACATCAAGCCATCTTCTAGGGCTCAACTTTCTTCTTAAAGGAAAAAGAAAGCAATACCTAGGAGAAAGCCTGACTTTTATTCAAAAACATGGGTACAATCTAACGCCTATTAACTTCATACCTCTTTCACCCTCTCCTTTGCTGTTTTTTCTACTGTGATTCCACATGCCTATGCCAATCCAGGGGGCACGTTTGTGGGGGATGATACAGCTTTGTCAAAAGAAAAGCTAACCCCATCCCTATATGCTACTCAGTGAGCACATGCCTGCAAAATAAAAGAGGGGCCTAAAACCTAACTGTCCAACACAGGGAAGAGGGGCCTCAGAGGGCAAAGTGTTATCTTTCTTTTGGCTGACATGCTGGTCAAGTAACCCTGCAGAACCAAAAGAGTGTCTCAGTGCTACTGCTCAGTGTTTGTGTCACATGCATAACCAAGTACCTCCATCTAAAATATTCTTTACTGATCATAACCGTTTACTTTTTCATATACCTAAGGAATCAAAGGCTTCATATATGAGTGGAGATGCAGGTCAATTTCGGAATGACTGCAGAATAGGAAAGACCCACAACTTTATTTTAAATGAGGTGTTATCAAATTTTTGGAAATTAATGGCATCGTCAGAGAGTTGCTTCCAAATTGTATGAAGAACCCAAAACATCTGACAATTAATATATCCTACAAATTAAAGGGGCTTAAATCAGTTTTCTAGTAAGCTCAGAAAAGGAACATTTGTGCATGCTCCTAAATTTTCTTAGCATTTATGAATGCAAACTAAAAAAATATTGTATATTATGGGAAACATAAAAACAATATCTTAAAACAACAAATAACTTTCCAACAAATTATACCATATACTACGATTTCCTATTTTCACATTTGTCAAAAGTACCGCTAAGATATTGTAGCATGACTTCATTATAACATATGAACAATGTATAAACAACATTTAAGATTCTGAATTCCCAAACAATGAGCTTTGAACCTTAAAAATAATATTTGGAATAACATGTTTTACTGCTTAAACAATAGCAAAAATAATTAGGTGATGTACTCAACAATTTATGCAACCATCTATTTGTCCAAAGTGCTCATATTTCTAATTACATAATATCTTAGAATAAGCATGGTATATAGTTCAATAGCTAGGGATCAAACTCTTAAGTTTTGTTTAAATAAGTATTTCTCATGTGGTATGGAAACCTGAACATAGGCTGCCTACAAGACATCCAAACTTTTGGGAAAAAAATTAAAATAGTCATTTTTACATTTGCGAAAAATCCCTCTCTTTAAACCATCAGTGAACAATTTTTTATTATTCACTTAACTGTTTCCTAGAAATTAACAGTCACAGTGAAGTAACAACATTTTAGGGAACCTTTTTTTTCTGGAAAGGTGGACAAACTAATATCTCTGTTTCCTATTCTTACTCAAATGGAGGTCAGCTGATGTTATCTATATGTGCTGGGAACTCAGTGTTAGCATCACGAGAAATTGCTGCTCCCCCACTTCCCCAGCCCATTTTCTCCAACTTATGACAAAAAAAATGCTAAAATTCAAAATTACTTATGTATGTGTGGAGATGTGTGTATCATGCTAAGATTTCTTATTTTCTAAATACAAAATAACACATAAAAACTGAAAAACTCTGCTTTGAAATTTGGATTAGCTCATATTCCTGGATAATTTCCAGGTGTAAACACTTTGTTTTGTTTTTTATTTTCACCAAAGGATCTTTAGGAATATTAGTATCATTCTGGCTTGTTTCAAAAAAAGGATAAATTCAATTTTGTCTGAATATGTTTTAGCTACTCTGTTTTCTGCAGCCTGAGCAAACACATTTTTCCCTCTGGCTATAATCACTAAGGACTGTAGTCATTATACATGAGTCTTCATCATCACCTTCTACAAAGCTCAGTCTCCAATACATTTTTAGGACTCACATGAACTCCATCACTAGCATCCAGCATGTTACAAAATATTCCCACAGCCCCTTTTAGCCAAGACCTGCTTTTTCCAGTCAAACTCAAATCCAGAGGCTGTTTGTCCAAGTCTACTTTCTCTCTGAAGAGTAAAGAAGTAGCTACAGCTGAGAAACTCAAAACTCTGACTGGCTTTCTCTTCAGTGCCCATATGACTTGATTCTCCTAAAGGACCTTAAGTATCTTGAACTGTTTTTCCACTTAACGATCTCCGTGGAATCATGAAATGGTGACTTCTTTCCCCACTTCCAGCCCTGATATGTTTGGAAGTTGCTGAGGACAAATAACTACAGTGTCTGCTGTGACTGACTTCAGGGGACAAGTTTCAGTTTCTTTTTTTTAAAAAAAGGCTTTGAGTTAGATAAATCTCTTGGCTGTGATCAAAACTACTGCCCACTTTTTCAGGACTTCATGTGCCTGTTGGAGAAGCCTTCTTATCTTTCAGGTTCTCCACCCAAAATTCATCTTCTGAGTTACATGCTTTCAATTCCAGCACAGATGGACCAGATGACAAAGGAAGCTCTATGCTATGAGGACAGCTGTTTATTACAGGACGGCAACTCCTACGTGAGGCCAACAATGACTTCCTTGTGTGCCTCTTTCTGCTTTTTGGAATCTGCTAGGATCCTATCATCAAAGCAGGAAGAAGCAGTCTTAAGACCTTCATTGTAACTATCTCTGGAAGTACTGGTTACCCGGTGTTCCCTGTCTTTATCTTGACAGGCTAACACATAAAAATACTTACCCAGGTCTCTTGCCTTGTCTCAGTTTCACTTTTCTGGGCAGAGAAGAGTTCCTGTAACATCTTTAATAAGTTATTCTTGACTGACTTTTTAAATGTGTTTTTCTCTTCTTCTTTCCTTTCTTGTCAATATTTGACAGGAATAAAGGTGAAAAAGAAAAGGTTTGATTCTGATAAATGTCATCTTCTATTGGTCTGAGATTGCCTAGACCTTTTTTTGTCATGTTTAGAATGTTTTTAGGAGTTTTTTTTTTCTTTTTACAAGACAAGGCATTGGAAATGTTTGAAATATTTTTCAAAGTATTTAGGTGTGCTCAACAGAATATCATATCTTCATTTTCCTTATACAACTGATGATGATCCACAGAAGACTTCTATTTTTTTTTTCCTCTCACCATCACTGGGGAGGCTCAAAAGCTGGGGGCTGGAATCCCTGAAGACTTGCTCACTCATGCTCGCAGAACCGTCTATTTCTTATTCGATTTTCTAGCTTTATCTTTTCTTTGATGATGAATTTTCTTTTATAGCCACCAGAGTTTTCAAGCTGGTATTCATCTGGTTTGAATAATACAGATAACAGTAGGCTCTATTCATCCATATAATAAATGTCTAAGTCATCACTATATGCACACAGATCTACATTAGGTCTTATCTGTGTCATACCGCAAGAAGGTTCATTGAAGAAGGGGAAATACAGGTCCTTGAAAGAAAAAAATCAAGCCACTATATGAACAAGTACATAATAGGTGGTCATACTGAAAGTGGTTATATCTAAAAGTAACTCTGTAATATTGTTTTAGCAGTGCTACATCTAATACATATTACAATACTTTGATTGAAATGCTAGTAGTATTGGATATGCCTAGCAACACTCTAAGATAATTCAGCTGTAACTGGTAGTGACTTCATGCAGTTTAGGCAGAAATGGTTGCTTTCCTAATTATGTGCTTCCCAAATAAAGCACAGGCTACGATTTAATTTTTAAGCAATAGAAAAAAAAAGTTTCTATTGCCAGCTTGCCAAGTTAGTGAATTTTAAAGAAGAGAATGTTTCTGTTTGATAAAGTGACTGAAGTTGTGAGTGATGTTTTGGGTAAGAAAGGAGAGGATCAGTGATAAAACTTCGCCTAGGGAGCATGAATCTAGGAGAAAAAGACCTTTTAAAACCACAGACACATCAAATCACCAAAAATTAAAGGTGCTGATTTACAATAACAGCTGTATCCATTTAAGAACATAGCATAAAGCCAACAAAGCCATGTTCTGCTGGTAAGGTACTAGTAAATGCCTAGGTAAACTTCCCCCTAAGAACTACACAGTATCCACAGTAGTAATTTACGCGTACATAGTGTGTTCCTGCTTTCAAAATGCTTTCACAACACATACCAATAAATGAAAAAGGATGCTATGTGGTGTGCCAGATGCAGCTGTAATGTAAATTGAGGAGGAAAATGTCTGGACCATTAGGCAGAGGTTGCAGGTAGGATAGCTGTTTCTTTAGCACCTTGAATTATACGAAGATAACCCCAGAGTAGGAAACTGTGTTCCAATCAAATAAGGCTGACAAGACCAACTGAAACACAAGGCGGGAAAATCACACTAGGTATGTGACTCAAATGTCTACCCACTGCCCTACACGGTAACAGGATAGGAATAAAAATAGAGCACAAGTCTGGATTCCAGTGGTTAATTTAAACTGCTTGTCATCTCATTCTTAAATGTGCCACTCCAACTGATGAGGGTTGGCAGCAAGTAAATAGAGCGTGGTTTTTAGAAAGGACCTAGAGAGATAAAGCTGTGCTCCAACATACTCACTAAGCGGCGTGGCATCTTTCCATACAAAGCTAAACAGAATTGATCCTAGAAAACAAAATAAAATAAAACAAAACTAATTTGTGAAGTGGGCTAAGACAGCCTCCTTCCTTTAGGAGTGTTCCCCATCCTTGGGCTCTTCTCACCTTGTCTACTACCCTCTATTTACAATTTTTTTACTGCTCTACACACTGGAACCCTAACCATTCATAGTCCCCAACCCCCATACGTAGGCCTGGAAAACAGGAAAAACATCTTCAGAGTCAATCAGTTGAGGTCAGATATTCTTAACCAGAATTTAGCACATAGAATCAGATGTCTGGAAATGACCTTACAAGTCATTTCTCCCTAATTTCTCACCCTCTGCATCAATTCTCCTATAATAATCCCTCCACATGGAATCCAGCCTGAGTAAATACCTCCCCTGATTGTAAATTAAGGTCTCCTGGGGCAGCCCATTCCATTTTTGGACTGTTCTAATCATTAAAAGGTTCTCAGTCATGCTAGCCAAAATTAGCTCCCTTCAGTTTCTCCTCACTTGGGAAACAGAAGACTAGTCCTTCCCTCCTGGCCACCTTTCCCTTTGTTTGAAGGCAGCTGTCACCTACCCACCGAGTACTATGTCCCTGCAGTTCAAATATGCCCAACTGCTCCTCATGTGACATGATTTATAGCCTCCTAAGAATCGTGTTCAACTTCGCTTGGACATGTTGCTGTTCAATAAAGTCCCTCTTCAAAAGTGTCACCCACAATGGGATACAATATTGCAGGAATGACCTAAATATGGAAAGAATGCCTTTGTCTACTGTTAAAAAGAATTGCAGGCACCAAGGATCATATGAATAAGAGAAGGGTTTCTGTTGTTATCAGACTTCTTTTCTTGGGGGTGGGGAAAAAGGAGGTAGGCTAGAAGGATGAGACAAGAATCACCCTGGTTTTCATTCTGTGATTCTGGAGTTAAGTTTTAAAAACACAAATGAGAATCAGCTATGTGCAAAGCTCTCTGCTAGGGCCTTTTGAAGAAGCAAATAAGATACAATGTTGAAAGGGTCCCTCATACTGTTTTCTGCCCCTTGTCCCTTTCTCCTTCACACAAATCAGAATTATACCAGGTGATTTATTAAAGTAGGCTGTGTCAGTCATCCATGTTAGGGCACCTGGTTGAGGACAGAAGACCCTCGGGAAGATGAGCTTGATCTGCCTCCAGCACAGCTGTTAACATCTGTTCCCCAGAACCCTTGAAGTATTTCATCACTGGTCTCACTGACACTCCCACCACACCAGCGTGGCTCTTGTACACTCTGCCCCCTCTTCCCAGCCTGAGAGCTCTCCCTACTTCTCCAGCACAGCCTCTCCTCCTTCCTCTGCCCAGATCCCCAGATACTGCACATCTAGTATCCATTCTCCCAGTCCCCCCGTGGGCTTCTCCAGTCCCTGCTGACTGGGAGCTCTGGAGCCCAGGGCTTGTCTGTGTACCGTGGTACCCCAGCACCTGTGTTCTTTGCCTAGTAACTGCTGACAAAGAGATGGGCGGTTTGCAGCCACCATCCTGTGATTAAGGATACACACACGGAGGATGTTCAGCTCTGCTAGACTGACTTTTACAGAATCAAGAGCTGAAAACTTTCAATCATTCATTCCACAGATGATGAAATGAGAGAAGTCCAGCAAGTTGACTGACCTATTTGAGGTAACAGAGGGCCCCTTAGTGATAGAGCGTGGACTGCCTTCATTCCCAGTTCGGTGTCCCTTCCGCTGGAGGAGGTTTTTAAAATCAGAATACTTTCTATATGTATTTGAAGAACTGGCTGGAGAGCGGATGTCACTCTACCTCTTCCTCTTAATATTTGAATAAAGAATTCAAAGTTTCCTAAATGTCTAAACGCCCACCACACTTAGTATAGAAGATATTCCCCAAAAAGCTGTGGCAGAGCGCTGGTCTCCCACGTCCTCGGCAGAGGGCGAGGAATCGCAGCTCGGAACCTGGTGCCGTCCATTTCGCTCCTACGGCGGCCTGGCTAGCTGGCCCCAGAACAAGGGGACAGCGGCACTCGGGCAAAGTTGGGTGGGACACCGGAGGCCGGGCCTCTCTCCCGCTTACCCGGCCCGGCCTCTCGGAGAGAAAAGGGCGCAGTCGCTCCCGAATGATCTTCAGGATTCAGGCTGCAGCCGGGGCGCGGACTCGGCTCTGGTCTTCTGACCCACCGCCCAGGGGGACTTGGCGGCGCCCGCCGCCCGGGGCAGCGAGCCTTAGTTCCGGGGCCACGCGCCCTCCCACCCTGCAGTCCTGCTCTTCCGCCGATTCTCGTCCTGGCTGCCCTTCCCCCCACCTGCAGTCACTGCCCAGATGCACCGCCCTTGCCTCCTTCCCCTCCAGCTTCCAGACCCGGCGGAGACAGGAGCAGGGAGCGCCACCCTTCGTGCGCTTACTGACCGACAGGAAGTCCAATTCTGCCCTTAAAGTTCTTGGTTTGAGCCCCATATAGTTGCTAGTATTGTGCCCATTTTACAAATTGGGAGACTGAGGTACAGGGTGGTTTAAAAGCTTACCACCAATGGATACAACAAAGTGGTATATCCATACAACAGACTACTACTGAGCTGTATAAAGAACAAACTACTGAAACACTCCATAAAATGGATGAACCTGAAAAACAGCATGCTAAGTGAGAGAAGCCAGACACAAAAGAAAATACATTCACTAATCCCATTTATATGAAATTCCAGAAAAGGAAAATCAATAGTAACAGAAAGCAGATCAGTGGTTGCCTGGGGCCAAAGATGGGGCAGGAAGGAACTTTTTAGGTGATGAAAGTGTTCCAAAATGTTATTGTTATGGTAGTTGCACAACTATGTGCATTTACCCAAATTCATCAAGCTGTGCACTTAAAATGGGTAGTTTTTGTGGTGTGTTAAATGTACCTCAAAACTGCCAAAAAAAAAATATGAGGGAAGAAGGACAAAAGAGTACCCTGGATAACACCAAGAATGAATAGAGAGGAAATAGGAAAAGTGGAAAGGCAGAGTCCCAGAAGGGTGGGACTAGGAAAGATATGGCACCAAAGCCAAGTGGACAGACTAGTGCCTGGTGTGTTGTAGGTGCCAAATAAATTCTTGTTGGATGAGCTGTGTTCAGAGGAAAGAAGCGGTCAGCATACCACAGTGAAGTCCTGGAGGATGAGAATCCTAAAGAGGCCCCTGGGAGTTAAGCTGGAACCAGGAGAAGCAGCCTCAAGAGGAAAAATCCCCTGGTTTTCTGAGCTTCAGTGGTCTGAAGGTTTCCGGGGAGAGAAACATAGGAGCATGGGGTGCTGTCACAGATCACCTGCCCTAGAGTTCAGTTAAACATAAAACAGTTGTAAACAAAACCAGGGACATATTGAGCTTATTTGTGATTTTCCATCCAAAACTATGATGGTTTACAAAATTCATCAGTTTTAAAATTATTTAAAATGCTCATTTAGTAGGATTCAATTATATAAAAATATTTTGAAAAATTTTTAATACTGCTGGATCAATGGCTTGAAAAGGTAGTTGATTATCTTTCCCATGTTCTGATTTACATGCTCAAGGCCCTAGAAGAGTGACAACTACAGAAGTGTGTCCTCTGCAGTGTGAATTTTCAGACACTGGTTTACACAGGTATGATTAGTAGTGTCTGTGATACTCAGCAAAGCCAGCCCCCAGGGTAGCCTTTCCAAACCTCATGCTCTGGTTTGTACGACCGGAGTCACAATGACGGATGGAAAAAGGTGTGGTCATAAGTTAAATATGTTAAAGGCTGGTGGGCTGATTCATGGTCTCAGAATGAAGCTTTGGGTCTCTAACCCTGACAGATCATTAGCTCCCAGAAAATGTCCAGCCTCTAGAGGTCCATGGTTACTATTATAAACTAATAAATACATGAAAACATAAAACAGAGCAAATGGCCTTTTTATGTGCTGGAGATATTTTAAAACTAAGCTGCATATTTCCATAAATTGAGAGTCCGTTTGTAGCATAAATCCTACCTTTGCTTTCACAAAGCAGGAGCAGAGACCATTAGAAGAGCCATACTTCACCATTAATGTTGCATTAAATTTTAACCATTGCAGTCATGGTTCAGGAGATATTTTTATTATAATCCAGTATTTTCAGGACCTTGCAACATAACCTAGTTCAATATTCTCTTTTAACAAATTGACTGTATTCATACTGGTTTCTGACTCAATGGATAGGAATGCCTTAGATTTGATCAATCTTGATCAGTCCTTATGGTTATTTAAATGTTAGAAAAGATAAAATCCTCAGATGCAGAGCAATATATATCATATGGGGAAAGTATTAAGCCTCTGTAGGAAGGAACATTGTTCAGCCACTGTTTCATTGTTATTAAGTACAATATGTTCCAGTGAAAAATACATACAGCATCACAATAAACAGATAGTATGGAAAAAAAGGAAGCCAAAAGCTTGTGACTACTGGAATCATTGTCTATTTCCTTAATTTCTAGTCTACATCTTCCTGAAAAAAAAAAAGTGAATTGGCTAGCAAAAAAAGACAAAGGCAGTAATGGGGAAAAGAATCAAGGGGGAAAATGGCAGGCTCCAGCTATTCCAACAATAGGGGCCACATGAGTCCCTAGGAGGGGCTAGGGATCTGGGTTCCTTGGTGCAGAGGCCCAGAGGAAAATTTGATAATCTGACAGAACTGTCATCAGAGAAGAGAAAATGTGTGTGCGGTCCTCCAGGAAAACAAACTATTAAAATTTAGAAACCTCTTAATGTTGAATCATGTCATATTCTTTTTGACCATTGGACTGCAGCTCCTTAGTGACACTTTGCTATGAACTGAATTGTGTTCCCCCTTAACCTGTGAAACCCTAACCTCCAATGTGACTGTGTCTGGGTAGGAACTTTAGGAGGTAATTAAGGTTAAATGAGGTAATAAGGATGGTGTCTCACTCTAAGGACTGTGGCCTTATAAGAAGAGAGAGATCTTTCTCTCTCTTTCTCCCCCCACCTATTCTCTCTCACCCTGAGGGCTCTCACCAAAACTTGACTACACTGGCACCCTAATCTTGGACTTCCAGCCTCCAGAACTATGAAAAAATTAATTTCCATTATTTAAGCCACCCTGTCTATGGTATGGCAGCCCAAGCTGACTAATACACACTTTGACAAAACCCACACTTGTCACCTTAGGAATGAGAAAGCAGTATGCAGTCAGGTGTCAGGAAAACTAGGTCTGATCCTGGGTCTGCATCTCCTTCCCTGACTTATCAATGTAGAAGACAGCAGGATCTAATAAGGTATTTCTACCTGCCCTATAAACTATAAAATAATAATAATTAAAAAAAATAAGTAAATTTGACTCTTCCTCAGTGTTATGCAGTAAAGTCATAGGTTTTCTTTAACAAAGTTGTATGGTAAGTCTATTTGTGTCAGTCTTCTTTTTAACAAGTTTAAAAAAAAAAACATCTACATAGATGTCCCAAAATGGAAGACTGATTAATTAAGTTACATTGCTTTGATTACATAACTATGAACTCTTGTTTTAGGTAATTTTGAAAAAAATTATATAATTATATGATTTAAAAAAAACCATAAGGGTAACTTAAAAATGAAAATAGTAGTAGAGGGTGGCTGGAATATGAGTCACTTTTGCACTACATTCCATTTTCTGAAATGTTTCTAGATGTTCTTTTTTATTATTTACAAATTTTGAAATAAATTCAAAAGCACCTATGGTTATCTTCTGTGGAGAACTGTCTTCCCAAACTGACTATGCCTTTTGTTAGTTATTGAAGATTCGAATTGTGATTAAGTTTCATTTGATTGAAAGAACTGCCATTTTAAATACATGGAGACAAAAATGACTAAATTCAAACAACCAAATGTTTCGGTTTTAATGAGATCTGAAAGCTCTAATTTAGCCAAATATCCAAAAGGCAAGGTCAAGATGAACATTGTGATGATGAGATATGTTCATTTCATTATAAATATCATGATTGTCTAGTGTTTCAACATGAAAATAAGATGGTGTTCTTAGAAAAAGGAAAGCATTCAACCCCCACCAAATCTGGATCCTGATCACTAAGTACAAGTGAATAACAAAGACCTCGAACCATTTATTCATTCATTTAGTCAATTGACGTTTACTAATCACTTTACAGGGTTAAGATTTAAGGCACAGGCTTTGGAGCCAGGCTGCTGGGTTTAAATCTCTACTCCATTGCTTAATGGAGTTGGAATCCTGTGCATTCGTCAAGACAAATTAGGTTTGTAATGGTGTCTCAGTTTGTTTGCGCTGTTCTAACAAAAACACCATAGACTGGTGGATTATAAACAACAAACATTTATCTTTCACAGTTCTGAAGTCTGGGCAGTCCGTGATTACAGCACAGGCAGATTCAGTGCCTGGTGAGAGCCTGCTTCCTGGTTCATAGATGGGTGCCTTGCTGTGTCCTCCCAGGGCGAAAGGTGAGGGAGCAATCTGGGGTTGCTTTTATAAGGGTAATAATCCCTTCATGAGAGCTCTGCCCTCATGACCTAATCACCTCCCCAGTGCCACATGTCCAAATGCTGTCACACTGGGGGGTAGATTTCAACATGTGAATCTAGGGGTAAGGAGCTTCAAATTTCGGTCAGGAGTATGTGGTAACAGATCAAAACTGAAAGCTCAGAGGACTTCTGGGAAGATGGCAGTGTGAGCAGGGCGGCAGAAATCTCCTCCCAAAACCATATATATTTGTGAAAATACAACAAATACAACTATTCCTAAAAGAGAGACCAGACGATACAACAGCCAGGCTACAGGTACATCTGTGAGAACTCAGCGCCTCAAAAGTGGGTAAGATACAAAGCCGCGACCCGGCAGGACCCGAGCACTACCCCACCGCAGTGCACTGGTGGGAGGAAAAGAATCAGTGGGGAGGGAGTGGAAGCACAGGCTGGCTAAATAACCAGCCCTGGTGATCTGTGCTGGCAGCACTGACACACGTCGCGTGGTGTATTGGAGATAAGAAAAACAGATGTGCAGGATCTGAGATGGAGACCACAAGGGGGTCCTCTCAGCGAGCTCCCTGGGACAAAAGAGAAGCGCGCACTTTTTTTAAAAGGCTTAAAGAGACAAGGGCCTAACACTGGAACAAAATTGTCCCAGCGCACTCGGCCCAGCGGGATGGGAGTCTTCGGGAATTTCAGACCCCCTGGCAGGCGGCTGGGCAAAGCAGCCACACTGAGGCTTCCCACAGAGATCAGCAGCCTACGATTCGTTCCGCCCGCCTGGCCAGAGCCGCAAAGGGTCCGGCGGAGCCACCACTACTGCGGAACAGGGGAGGAGCAGCCCCGCCCATAGCAACCTCACAGAATCTACTTCCGGCTGATGCACAGCTAAGCTAAGCGGGAAGAGCCTCAGAACCAGGTTCGGAAGGCAACAAGGGGACCAGAATGTACCCAATGAGACTGCAAACCCCCACAGTGCTATAGGCTAAGCTGAGGCAGCCTGCACACAGGCAGCTTAGGGGATTATCCCAGTGACTGCCTCCTGGTGTGCTGGAAAACAGCTCAGGCCCTGAGAAGGGCAAGGAGAACAACAAGCAGGAAGGGACTTTGTTCTCCCAGCTGACACAAGTGTCAACTACCAGCAACCACTTCTAATGCCATGAAAAGACAGAGGAATATGGTACAGACAAAGATTAGCCAGACAACCCCAGAGAAGGGGCCTGATGGGATAGACTTACACAATCTTCTTGAAAAAGATTTCAGAATAAAAGTCATAACCATGCTGATGGATCTACAGAGAAATATGCAAGAGCTAAGGGACGAAGTGAGGAAAAACAATGCAGAATTCAGACAAGAGATCGATGGGCTTAGGAGCAGACTGGACGAGGTGCAAGAGACTGTTAATGGAATATAAATCAAAGAACAGGAATACAGAGAAACTGAGGGAGAGAGAGATAAAAGGATCTCTAGGAATGAAAGAATATCAAGAGAACTGTGTGACCAATCCAAACGGAACAATATTCACATTACAGGAGTACCAGAAGAAGAAGAAGAGAGAAAAAGGGATAGAAAGTGTCTTTGAAGAGATAATTGCTGAAACCTTCCCCAAGCTGGGGAAGGAAATAGTTTCTCAGACCATGGAATTCCACAGATCTCCCAACCCAAGGGACCCAAGGAAGACAACACCAAGACACATAATAATTAAAATGGCAAAGATCAAAGATAAGGACAGAGTATTAAAGGCAGCTAGAGAGAGAAAAAGATCACCTACAAAGGAAAACCCATCAGACTATCATCAGACTTCTCAACAGAAACCTTACAGGCCAGAAGAGAATGGCATGATATATTTAACGTTATGAAACAGAAGGGCCTCGAACCAAGAATATTGTATCCAGCACGATTATCATTTAAATATTAGGGAGGGATTAAACAATACCAGACAAGTGAAAGCTGAGGGAGTTTGCCTCCCATAAACCAGCTCTACAGGATATCTTAAAGGGACTGCTTTAGATGGAAGCACTCCTAAGGCTAAAAAGATGTCACCAGAGAAAATAAAATCATAGCAAAGAAAGCAGACCATCCAAATACTAACTAAAGGCAAAAAGTAAAATCAACTATCCACAAAAACTGTCAAAGGACAC
The DNA here is from genome assembly GCA_032199065.1 of Smutsia gigantea. Lineage (NCBI taxonomy): Eukaryota > Metazoa > Chordata > Mammalia > Pholidota > Manidae > Smutsia > Smutsia gigantea. Next base: position 7,169 of record JAVSCE010012455.1, on the reverse strand, counting down.
ATAAAAGAGTACAGAATAAAACACCTAATATATAAAGAATAGAGGAAGAAGAATAAGAAGGGAGAGAAATAAAGAATCATCAGACTGTGTTTATAATAACAAGAAAGCTAAGTTACACTGTTAGATAGTAAAGAAGCTACCCTTAAACCTTTGGTAATCATGAATCTAAAGCTAGCAATGGCAATAAGTACATATCTATGGATAATCACCCTAAATGTAAATGGACTGAATGCACCAGTCAAAAGACACAGAGTAATAGAATGGATAAAAAAACAAGACCCATCTATATGCTGCTTACAAGAGACTCACGTCAAACCCAAAGATATACACAGACTAAAGGTGAAGGGATGGAAAAGATATTTCATGCAAACAACAAAGAGAAAAAAAGCAGGTGTTGCAGTACTTGTATCAGACAAAATAGACTTCAAAACGAAGAAAATAGCAAGAGATAAAGAAGGACATTACATAATGATAAAGGGGGCAGTCCAACAAGAGGATATAACCATTTAAAATATATATGCACCCAACACAGGAGCACCGACATATGTGAAACAAATACTAACACAATTAAAGGAGGAAATAGAAAGCAATGCATTCATTTTAGGAGACTTCAACACACCACTCACTCCAGAGAACAGATCAACCAGACAGAAAATACGTAAAGACACAGAGGCACTGAAAACACACTAGAACAGATGGACCTAACAGACATCTACAGAACTCTGCACCCAAAAGCAGCAGGATACACATTCTTCTCAAGTGCACATGGAACATTTTCCAGAATAGACCACATACTAGGCCACAAAAAGAACCTCACTGAATTCAGAAGTATTGAAATTCTACCAACCAACTTCTCAGATCACAAAAGTAAAAGCTAGAAATAAATTGTACAAAGAAAACGAAAAGGCTCACAAATACATGGAGACTTAACAGCATGCTCCTAAATAATCAATGAATAAATGACCAAATTAAAACAGAGATCAAACAATATATGGAGACTAATGACAACAATAACACAAAGCCGTCACTTCTGTGGGACGCAGCAAAGGCAGTTCTAAGAGGAAAGTATGTTGCAATCCAGGCCTATTTAAAGAAGGAAGAACAATCCCAAATGAATAGTCTAAAGACACAATTATTGAAATTGGAAAAAGAAGAACAAATGAGGCCCAAAGTCACCAGAAGGAGGGGCATAATAAAGATCAGAGAAGAAATAAATTAAATTGAGAAGAATAAAACAATAGAAAAAAATCAATGAAACCAAGAGCTGCTTCTTTGAAAAAATAAACAAAATAGATAAACCCCTAGCAAGACTTATTAAGACAAAAAGAGAATCTATTGGAGAATGTGTTAGCAGCATAGCTATGTTCAATCAAGGAAATGCTAAATACACAGAAATTTCAAGAGCCTTGGAACAGATATACAGGGGAACTATATATGTGTATGTATATTTTATTAAACACCCATCTGCACTATCAGTGTTGCACTAATGTGGAATTTGAAAGACTTTCTGATACTGTATATCTGCATGTCATCCTTGATTAGATTGTTTTAAAGACAATCTCAAAGATCTGAGGTTTTGAAATGATTGGTTTGAAAATAGTCATCTTGAAGGAATTGCTGTCATACATGAAGTTGCTCAGAGTTGTATTTTTCTTTTCTCAGTCAAGGTTAACAATTTATCAATGATAAGCGAATTCACTTAAGAAATAATACATTTAGAGCTTCCAGGAAGATGGCGGTGTGAGCAGGGCGGCAGAAATCTCCTCCCAACACTATATTTATCTACGAAAACACAGAAAATACATCAATTGCTAAAAGAGAGACGAGAATACACAGGAAAGCGCACAGCGTGCAGCTACACCCAAGAGGACTCGGCACCCCAAGAGGCGGGTAAGATACAGAGCTGCGACCCGGCGGGACCCGAGCACTCCCCCACCCCAGCGCACGGGTGGGAGGAGAGGATTCAGAGCCGGGAGGGAGTGGAAGCACACCCCGAGAAGTAGCCAGCCCTGGTGATCTGCGCGGGGAGCACTGACCCACATCGTGCAGTGCTGCAGAGATTGGAGAGACAGAGGGGCAGGATCTGAGCGGGGAACGCGCCAGGGTGCTTGCAGCCGGCTCCCGGGAAGGAAAAAAAAAAGCGCGCGCTTTCTTCAGCGGTCTTAAAGAGACAGGAGCCCAGCAGAGGAGCCGGATCGCCCCAGCACACTCAGCCCAGCAGGCTGGGAGTCCTGGGGAGTTTCAGACGCCTTAGCTGGCGACTGAGGAAGCGTAGCCATACTTAACACTTCTCACTGAGATCAACAGCCTCCTACTCGTTCCCACCCCTGCCAGAGCGATAAAGGGCCCTGCGGAGCGGCACAGTCACAGCTGTGGAATAGTGGGGAAACAGCGCCACCTAGAGCATTCCCACAAAATCTACGTCCAGTGGGCATTTTTTTGTTTGTTTTTGTTTTGTTTTGTTTTTGTTTTTTCTTTTCTTTCTTTTTTCTTTTTTTCTTTCTTTCTCTCTTTTTTTTTCTTTTTTTTTCTCTTCTCTTTTTAAAGTCTTAAAGAGCCCAGCTGACATACGTGGCAACTATCAGTGACCAATTATACAGCCATGAAAAGACAGAGGAATATGGTTCAGACCAAAATCAACCAGACAACCCCAGAGAGGGAGTCTGAAGGGATGGAATGCACAGCCTCCCTGAAAAAGAATTCAGAATAAAAGTCATAACCATGCTGATGGACCTACAGAGAAATGTGCAAGAGCTGAGGGAGGAAATGAGGGAACTGAGGAAAGACAATACAGAAATAAGACAATCGGTCGACGGGCTTAACAGCAGAATGGATGAGATGCGAGAGACTGTTAATGGAATAGAAAACAGAGAACAGGAGTACAGAGAAGCTGAGGCAGAGAGAGATAAAAGGATTTCTAGGAATGAAAGAATATTAAGAGAACTGTGTGACCAATCCAAACGGAACAATATTCGCATTATAGGAGTACCAGAGGAAGAAAAGAGAGAAAAAGGGATAGAAAGTGTCTTTGAAGAAATAATTGCTGAAAACTTTCCCTCGCTGGGGAAGGAAGTAGTCTCGCAGTCCACCGAAGCTCATAGATCTCCCAACACAAGGGACCCAAGGAAGACAACACCAAGACACATAATAATTAAGATGGCAAAGATCAAAGATAAAGACAGGGTATTAAAGGCAGCTAGAGAGAGAAAAAAGATCACCTACAAAGGAAAACCCATCAGACTATCATCAGACTTCTCAACAGAAACCTTACAGGCCAGAAGAGAATGGTATGATATATTTAACGTTATGAAACAGAAGGGCCTCGAACCAAGAATATTGTATCCAGCACGATTATCATTTAAATATGATGGAGGGATTAAACAATTTCCAGATAAACGAAAGTTAAGAGAGTTTGCCTCTCATAAACCACCACTACAGGATATCTTAAATGGACTGCTCTAGATGGAAGCACACCTCAGGCTAAAAAGATGTCACTAGAGAAAAAAAAAATCATAGCAACGAAAGCAGACCATCCAAATACTAACTAAAGGCAAAGACTAAAACACCTAGTATATAAAGAATGGAGGAGGAGGAATAAGAAGGGAGAGAAATAAAGAAACATCAGACTGTGTTTACAATAACTTAACAAGAAAGTTAAGTAAGATTGTTAGATAGTAAAGAAGCAACCCTTGAAACCTTGGTAACCACAAATCTAAAGCCAGCAATGGCAATAAGTACATACCTATCAATAATCACCCTAAATGTAAATGGACTGAATGCACCAATCAAAAGACACAGAGTAACAGAATGGATAAAAAGCAAGACCCATCTATATGCTGCCTACAAGAAACTCACCTCAAATCCAAAGATATACACAGACTAAAAGTGAAGGGATGGAAAAAGATATTTCATGCAAACAACAAAGAGAAAAAAGCAGGTGTTGCAGTACTTGTATCAGACAAAATAGACTTCAAAACGAAGAAAGTAGCAAAGATAAAGAAGGACATTACATAATGATAAAGGGGTCAGTCCAACAAGAAGATATAACCATTATAAATATATATGCACCCAACACAGGAGCGCCAGCATATGTGAGACAAATACTAGCAGAGTTGAAGGAGGAAATAGAAAGCAATGCATTCATCTTAGGAGACTTCAACACACCACTCACTCCAGAGGACAGATCAACCAGACAGAAAATAAGTAAAGACACAGAGGCACTGAACAACACACTAGAACAGATGGACCTAAACATCTACAGAACTCTACACCCAAAAGCAACAGGATACACATTCTTCTCAAGTGCACATGGAACATTTTCCAGAATAGACCACATACTAGGCCACAAAAAGAACCTCAGTAATGTCAAAATATTGAAATCCTACCAACCAACTTCTCAGATCACCAAGGTATAAAACTAGAAATAAATTTTAGAAAGAAAACAAAAAGGCTCACAAATACATGGAGACTTAACAACACTCTCCTAATTAATCAATGGGTTAATGACCAAATCAAAACAGAAATCAAAGAATATATGGAGACTAATGACAACAACAACACAAAGCCACAACCTCTGTGGGACGCAGCAAAGGCAGTTCTAAGAGGAAAGTATATTGCAACCCAGGCCTATTTAAAGAAGGAAGAACATTCCCAAATGAATAGTCTAAAGACACAATTACTGAAATTGGAAAAAGAAGAACAAATGAGGCCCAAAGTCACCAGAAGGAGGGACATAATAAAGATTAGAGAAGAAATAGATAAAATTGAGAAGAATAAAACAATAGAAAAAATCAATGAAACCAAGAGCTGGTTCTTTGAAAAAATAAACAAAATAGATAAACCCCTAGCCAGACTCATTAAGAGAAAAAGAGAATCTACACACATAAACACAATCAGAAATTAGAAAGGAAAAATCACGACGGACCCCACAGAAATACAAAGAATCATAAGAGAATATTATGAGAATCTATCTATATGCTAACAAGCTGGAAAACATAGAAGAAATGGACAACTTCTTAGAAAAATACAACCTTCCAAGACTGACCAAGCAAGAAACAGAAAAACTAAACAGACCAATCACCAGCAACGAAATCGAATTGGTAATCAAAAAACTACCCAAGAACAAAAGCCCTGGGCCTGATGGATTCACCTCTGAATTCTACCAGACATATAGAGAAGAAATAACACCGATTCTCCTTAAAGTTTTCCAAAAAATAGAAGAGGAGGGAATACTTCCAAACTCATTCTATGAAGCCAGCATCACTCTAATACCAAAACCGGGCAAAGACCTCACCAAAAGAAAATTACAGACCAATATCCCTGATGAACGTAGATGCAAAAATACTCAACAAAATATTAGCAAACCGAATTCAAAAATACATCAAGAGGATCATACACTATGATCAAGTGGAATTCATCCCAGGGATGCAAGGATGGTACAACATTCGAAAATCCATCAACATCATCCACCACATCAATAAAAAGAAGAACAAAAACCACATGATCATCTCCATAGATGCTGAAAAAGGATTAGACAAAATTCAGCATCCATTCCTAATTAAAACTCTCAACAAAATGGGTATAGACGGCAAATACCTCAACATCATAAAGGCTATATATGACAAACCCACAGCTAACATCATACTTAACGGCAAGACGCTGAAAGCTTTTCCTCTAAGATCAGGAACAAGACAGGGATGCCCACTCTCTCCACTGTTATTCAACATAGTACTGGAGGTCCTAGCCACGGCAATCAGACAAAACAAAGACATACAAGGCATCCAAATTGGTAAAGAAGAAGTCAAATTGTCACTATTTGCAGATGACATGATACTGTACATAAAAAACCCTAAAGACTCCATTCCAAAAGTACTAGAACTAATATCTGAATTCAGCAAAGTTGCAGGATACAAAATTAACACACAGAAATCTGTTGCTTTCCTATACACTAATGATGAACTAACAGAAAGAGAAATCAGAAAAACAATTCGATTCACAATTGCATCAAAAAGAATAAAATACCTAGGAATCAACCTAACGAAGGAAGTGAAAGACCTGTACTCTGAAAACTACAAGACACTCCTAAGAGAAATTAAAGAGGACACTAACAAATGGAAATGTATCCCATGCCCTTGGCTAGGAAGAATAAATATTGTCAAAATGGCTATACTACCTAAAGCAATCTACAGATTCAACGCAATCCCTATCAAACTACCAACAGCTTTCTTCAATGAACTGGAACAAGTAATTCTAAAATTCATATGGAACCACAAAAGACCTCGAATAGCCAAAGCAAATCTGAGAAGGAGGAATAAAACGGGGAATTCCGCCCCCTGACTTCAAGCTCTACTACAAAGCCACAGTAATCAAGACAATTTGGTATTGGCACAAAAACAGACCCACAGACCAGTGGAACAGAATAGAAAATCCAAACATTAACCCAAACATATACAGTCAATTAATATTTGATAAAGGAGCCTTGGATATACAATGGGGATATGACAGCCTCTTCAGCAGCTGGTGTTGGAAAAACTCGACAGCTACATGTAAGAGAATGAAATTGGACTACCGTCTAGCCCCATACACAAAGGTAAACTCAAGGTGGATCAAAAAGCTGAATGTAAGTCATGAAACCATAAAACTCTTAGAACAAAACATAGGCAAAAATCTCTTGGACATAAACATGAGTGACTTCTTCGTGAACATATCTCCTCGGGCAAGGGAAACAAAAGCAAAAGTGAAAAAGTGGGACTATATCAAGCTGAAAAGCTTCTGTACAGCAAAGGACACCATCAGTAGAACAAGAAGACATCCTACAGTATGGGAGAATATATTCATAAATAACGGAACTGATAAAGGGTTGACATCCAAAATATATAAAGAACTCACGCACCTTAACAAACAAGAAATAATCCAATTAAGAAATGGGCAGAGGACATGAATAGACACTTCTCCAAAGAAGAAATTCAGATGGCCAACAGGCACATGAAAAGATGCTCCACATCGCTAATCATCAGAGAAATGCAGATTAAAACCACAATGAGATATCACCTCACACCAGTGAGGATGGCAACATCCAAAACACAAACAACAACAAATGTTGGCGAGGATGTGGAGAAAAGGGAACCCTCCTACACTGCTGGTGGGACTGAAAATTAGTTCAACCATTG